>QEPC01004074.1:217452-233958 GCA_003113815.1 Sphenodon punctatus | reverse complement strand
AGCCTAGGGCAAGGACTGTGTCTATTCCATTACTTTGTAAAGTGCCAGGTACATTGCTGGTAGGGATGGGCAAACAGAACTGAGTTTGGAAATTCAGTTCAGTTCAGTCGACCGAACTATTCGAGTTCGGTCCGAACTCCAAACTTCCGAACAAAGTTCAGAAATTCAAACCCCATTGAACTAAATGGAATATTATCTTTTAAGGATGGGCAAACAGAGCCGAGTTCGGAAATTCAGTTCGGTTCGAAAATAGAGTTCGGTTCGGTTGACCGAACTGATCGAGTTCGGCCCGAACTCACGAACCGCGTTTGCCCATCCCTAATTGCTGGCGCTATATAAATGCTTGCTAATAATAATTACACTGCTCTAGCTACAATAACCATGCTGGCACACATAAGCCAAGCTTTTCAAAAGGTGGAGTCTTCTGCCTCGGTGAAGGGATCAGAAGATAGCAGCTGCAATTAATTGGTGCTGGTTCCCTTAATTGTACTCTGCCCTCCCTTTTTCCTTCCCTTTTAAAAATATTTTATTATTATTTTAATTTGTCTTGAATTGTTTTAAATTTTTGATATTGTTTTATACACTGTGAAGTGCTCCGAGTACCATGTAAGGCAGGGGGCTGCTATATAAATAAAAGTATTATTACTTACTTTAAATCATTCTTGCACTATAAACTTAAAGAAACTGAGCACCAATGTATCTTTTGCAGTACAAGACTTTGGATGAGGTGGAAGCTAATACGCTGTATTTCTAACCATAAGAAAAATAAGAGAACAGAGAACTCAAACAGAACTGACCTAGTAGCTTTGGAGCACAGCCTCTTACTTTGTAAACATTTACTGCAAATATCCCCTGGCTGCCAGACACACAAAATCTGGCCAGATACATATGCAGTCTCACTGAACAGTTCTAAGGAACCTTTTTTCATTTTACTCTTGTTGATGTTTAGCATCTATGCTTACCGCCATCTCCACACTCCCTGCTGCAACAACATCTTTGGGTTTCGCATCTTTGGTTCCAATGTAGGAGCCGATGGTGTCACACGACCAGGGAGAGTATTGGCTGTAATCATTTCCTTTGTATTTTCCAGACACTTTTAGCTCTTCATCCAAATACTGTACAAAAACAAAAAATGGTTTCTTTAAGTGAGAGGAAAGAGGTTCATTGCAAGCCTTACCAAGTCTTGAGACATAGCTAATGTGAAGGATTTTGACTAGATACACCATATAAGCTGAACTTTTAGGTTTCATGCTGTCTGTGAGATGTAAGCCATCCAGCTGGGATACCAGTACTGAGTGTTCAGTACCAGGAAGTGCAATAAAGAAATATTTAGACCAGAATGAAAACTCACCTACGTCAATATTTAATTCCATTCATGTAGAATAATGTGTAAGCAAAGAAAATCTAGTCACGAGACGTTTTCAAAATCTAGTAGTATTTTTTCACTATAAAGCAGTATGATCTCTTGCAGGTGCATAAATAAATTACTATGAACTCCTGAAAGATCAGAGAAACAAAAATTGGTCACCTACCTCGGTGAATTTGTTTCTCTTCGTTCCACCTGTCAGTGCTCCGCACGGGTAGCTCTGCGTATGAACGACAGGAGGCAGAAGAAGAAAAACCCTCCTGCGCATGCGTGGAGCTGCCCTCAGTCACTCAGTCGATAACCAAGCCGAGGGCCGAATCGTGAATCCTGTAATACTTATATACAATCATTAGAGTGTGCCCTTTCCCCTTTGGGATTACTGGGCTAACTAAACTGTTGAACTTAATAACCATCTAAACAGTTAATGAACTAATTGTAACTGACAATCCTTACAGACTCACTCCCTTTAAATTAATGCTGTTTGGCAGGGAGGGCCGGAGCACTGACAGGTGGAACGAAGAGAAACAAATTCACCGAGGTAGGTGACCAATTTTTGTTTCTCCTTCTGCCCCCTGTCAGTGCTCTGCACGGGATGTACCCGAGCTCCAATTATGGGTGGGAACAAACAGCCCTGGGAACGTCCATAACTGTCTGTAAGACCCTCCCGCCAAATGCCGCATCCGCGGACTTGTAAAAATCTAATTTATAATGTTTTATGAAAGTATGCAGGGAGGACCAAGTTGCCGTCCTGCAAATTTCGTCATATGACGCCCTTGCCTTAAGGCATACGATGTAGCAGCACCTCTAACAGAGTGCGCCCAGATTTGCAAGGGTGGTACTTTATTCTTTGTCTTATAGGCTTCTACGATGGCTTGTTTAAGCCATTTTGATATTAATGCTTTTGAGGCCTTCCTACCCCCATAGCTAGGTCTGATATTAATATATTTTTTGAATCGGCATGCACCGGATTGGGGCAGAACGATGGGAGGACTAGTTCCTGTGTCTTATGGAAGGTTAAGTTCACTTTGTGGAATGAAGGCCTCATCAATTCTTAGAGTAACCGTCTGGTCCCCAAAAGAGCAATAATTGTCATCCATAGACCAGGCTCCTAAATCCGAAACCCTGCGGGCCGATGTCACTGCCACTAAGAACATCACCTTAAGGGTCAGCATATATAATGACATGTGGCGGAGAGGATCGAACGGGGCTCTAGTGAGCGCATCTAGGACCAGACTGAGGCTCCATGAGGGGCATCTATGAATTACTGGTGGGCAGATGTTACGAGCTGCTCGTAAAATGTCTTATGTGCTTATGGGGAAAACACTCTCTTATTAGAGGTTGCTTGTAAAACCGAAGCAATAGCCGCTGACTGGCGAGCTAGCGTGCTTGGTCTTAGTCCTTTCTCCAATCCTTCCTGGAGGAGTTGAAGGATTACGTTCACCCCTGCCTTAGAGGGATCTAATTCTCTTTCCCCTGCCCACCTGGCAAACGTCCTCCAGGTAGCTTTATAAGCTCGTCTGGTGGCTGGGCGTCTAGCCTGCTGGAACGTGGCTAGGACTGCCTCAGAATAGCATTGGGACCTTAGAGCTGTGCGCTCAAGAGCCACACTGCCAGATTTAGGGTGAGAAGGTTGTCGCACCGAAGACGGCCTTGTAGCAATAGATCCTGTCTCAATGGGAGTTGCATTGGGCTGGCCTCACTTAACTGCACTAGATCTGAGAACCAGGGCCTCCTCGGCCACCATGGTGCCACGAAGATGACCCAGGCCCTTTCCCTGATCAGCTTGGCTACGTCCTCACTATGAGGGAAAACGGGGGAAATGCGTAGAGAAGGCCTCCCGGCCAACTCTGATTGAGGGCATCCACTGCCTGCGCTCTTCCGTCTGCTGTCATTGCTATGTATTCTAGTAGCTGAGCATTTCTCCTGCTCACGAACAAGTCCATCACGGGCTGTCCGAAGTGCTGTGTCAGGGATTGAAAAACATCTGGGTGCAGTTGCCATTCGTGCGGTTCGAGAGTTTGCCGGCTCAGCCAGTCTGCTTGGATGTTGTCCATCCCTTTGATATGTAGGGCCTTCAAGGAACTTAGATTGTCCTGTGCCCAAGTGAAAAGTTTCACCGCTTCGCGCTGAAGTGCAATGGCCCTGGACCCCCTTGATGGCTGACGTATGCTTTGCCGAGATGTGTAGACCAGGACGTGAGCCGGTCCTATGAGGTGGCTCAGTTGTTGGAGTGCCAGCCGAATCGCTCTGAGTTCCAATACACTGATGTTCTGGCTGGTGTCCGACTGGGACCATAGGCCCTGTACTGATGTGGCTCCCATCTGGGCACCCCATCCCGTCAGACTGGTGTCCGTGGTGATGGTCATGCGGTTTGGTTTGGCTAAGGGCACTCCCGTCCTGAAGGTTCCTGGGTCTGACCACCAGGACATTGATCTCCTGAATCCTCGTGGAATGTTGACCCACGGATTGAGACCTCTGGTAAGTTGTAGTTGCATAGGCCTGAGCAGCTGCTGCAAGGGGCGAAGGTGGAATCGCGCCCATTGTACTTGCTTTGTGCAAGATATCAATAGACCCAACAGTTGAGCCAGGTACTTTAGCCTTGCTCTCTGCTTGTATTTTAGGCTCTGGAGCATGGCTCTGATGCACTGCTGTCTGGCTGCTGGGATGTATACGTTGCCTGAGGTGGTACCTATGAGTACCCCTAAGTGCTCCAGTTTGTTGGGACTAGGTGGCTCTTTTCCCTGTTCACCAGGAATCTGAGGTTCTCGAGCTATGCAATGGTCTTGTGTACATCCCTCTGGAGTTTCTCCTGAGAGTTCGCCCGTATGAGTAGATCGTCTAAGTAGGGGTACAGGTGAACCCCGTCCTTGCGGAGATTCACTATTAATGGTACCAGGATTTTGTGAACGTCCTCGGTGCGGACGAAAGTCCGAACGGCAGTGCTTGGAACTGGTAGTGTTGTCCCTGATAGCAGAAGCGAAGGTACATCCGGTGGGAGGAGCATATCGGGATGTGCAGATATGCATCCCTGAGGTCTAGAGATGCCAGCCAATCCTGGCTTCTGATGGCCTGGCAGATGGATGTAACCGTCTCCATCTTGAAGCGGTGGTATCGGACTGACTTGTTCAGTCTCTTGAGATCTAATACCGCTCTCCAGCCGCCTGACTTCTTGGGACAAGGAATAAGATTGAGTATAGACCCAGTTTACTTTGTTCTGTGGGTACTGGCTCTATGGCTCTGATTGTCAAGAGCCTTTGGATCTCCCCCAGCATCGCAGTATGCTTGTGATGGTCTGCTTATCTTGGGGACATGATGAACCCCTGAGGGGGAACTTTTTAGATCGATGTGGTACCCGTTCTTGATGCAGTCTAGAACCCAGGCGTCGGAGACTGACTGCTCCCAGGTTGTTAAGAAAGGCTGCAGCCTGCCTCCCACCTCCGCTGGTTCTGGATAGTCATGCCTCTGTTTTTCTTTGGGCTTGTGGGAAGGCTTTTTGTCGCTGCTGTCTGAAGCCCTGAGCCCTACCTCCCCTTCTGGGGTTAAATCGGTTAGACTGGCCAAATCTAGATTGGCCCTGTCTTCTGAATATGCCGTAGTTGGCACCAGAGGCTCCCCTAGGTTTATACGTGGGGGTCCGAAAAAGATTCTTTTTACTCCCCATATGCTGTAGTGTCTTTTGTTTTGTTTTATCGTTTGCATCTGCCAAGACGGAGTCTAGGCAGATACCAAACAGTTTAAATCCCTTATAGGGGGCTGCCGCGAGCAGGTTCTTTGCGGCTGCATCCCCTTGCCACGAACGCAGCCACAGCTTACGTCGGGCCACCACCAAGGATGCTACCGATCTGGCTGCCCACAGCATTGCATCAGTAGTGGAGTCTGCCAGGAAGGCAGTAGCTAAATTGATTCTGGCTGCCAGGATCTGTGCCCTGCTATCAGAGATATGAGTGTTCTGGGCCTCTTGGGTCCAGGCTAGTAAGGCTCTAGCCAGCCACATAGGAGGATACCACACTCACTCTCATAGAGGTGGCTGAGTAGTCTAAGCCCCTCCTGAGGGAGGACTCTATCCCCCTGTCAGTGGCATCCTTTGGGAAGCAATCCCCCTTCTGTGGGGAATACTGTTTGTTTTGCCAAGGAGACTGCCGCTGCATCTATCTTGGGGTTTTTAAACAAGGGGTCTTTCTTGCGAGACAGCGAGTAAAGGGAAGTTTGGGTCTTGTTCATCCTTTGGTTTCTTTCAGGTTGTTTCACCTAATATCAGCTTCTCAAAAGCTTTATCTAAGGGCACCCCCATTTTCTTGCCGTGATAGGATGGCAGGTACTCCCGCTCCTCCTCTTCCTGAGAGTCAGAGGAGGCCTCTTTTAGGGGTTTCTCTATTATTTTGAGAGTCTTGGTGACTTGAGACATGAATTCACCCCTGCATGGCAGGGGGAACTTTCTTTCTCTGTCTCTGGGATCCTGCACCTCCTGTGGAGGAGAGTCCTCAAAGTCTTCCCACTCCTGCCCTGACTTGTGGTCAGATTCTGAATCCAGGCCTGCGTGAGAGGCCTCTCTCGCTCTTTTTGAGTGTGATTCCCCCCCACTCTCCTCAGCCGAGGAGTGAGGAGATCTAAGCAGCCTAGCCATGGAGCCCCCTGGTGGCCTTTTAGTTTTCTTTGCCTTGCTTGAGGCTTTTCCCGCCTTAGGCTGTGTGGTGGGGGGAGGGGCAGGCCTGCCATCTCCCTTGCCCTGTAGCTCCCATAGCCGGTCCAGGGATTGCTGGAGCCGTGACATAGCTGAGGCGAGGGTAGCTATGTCTGTGGGGGAATCCCCCTGCGCTGGGGCTGACTGAACTGGGGCTGACTGCCCTGTTGCCCCCTCAGTTACTGCTTCCATTGTCCCCTGAGGGCCACACGAGTGCGAGTAGGGGCAGGAGCAAGGAGAAGTGCGGGCTGCAGTGCTGGAGGCCGCCGCTTGTCCCTCTGTGCTGGCGTGCCAACTGTAGGCTACTGGGGCACTTAACATAAAAGAGCAGGAGAGGCGGGGAAAACAAGACGCCTCTCTCTCTGTCTGGGCCGCCAGGGCACTTAGAATAGGTGAGCAGGAGAGGAAGGGAATGCAAGGCGCCTCTCTCTCGGTCTGGGCCGGTGGGATAGGTGCGCGGCCCCTCAGGGCTCTACTCACAGTTGCCGTAGAGGGCTGCCGGGCACGTTGCACAGCACCCGTCCGGTTATGGAGAGGTGGAGGAAGGGAGCTCATATCCTTCAGGTCCCCGGTTCCCAGGCACTTTGCGTGGCAACTCTGGGGATGCGTCTCCACCGTTCTCAGCTCCCTGGTTCCCGGGCACTTTGCACGGCAACGCTAGGGAGAGGCGGGGGGGAGGGGTGTTAAAACTTTCCCCCACGCCCACTTGTGCTGCAGCCCTGGTCTCCTTCGGGCACGCACTGTTGATTTTTTCTTTCTTTAAGGTTTTGTTTTCTTTAACGTTCTTTCCTTCTTCTATTTATAGGTTTTTTGAATCTGCGAAGCTGAGACACGTCCTATTGGCAGAAGATAAGACTGAGTGACTGAGGGCAGCTCCACGCATGCGCAGGAAGGTTTTTCTTCTTCTGCCTCCTGTCCACCATAAGCAGAGCTACCCGTGCGGAGCACTGACAGGGGGCAGAAGGAGAATTAATGATCAACCAATGGTGACCCCTCCTTCAAGGGTCACCATACGTACTTCACGTCCGGTACCCTAGATGCATTATGAGATGCTAGAAGCATTAATTGTCCTTTCCTGTCTGAAACCATTAACCTATCCCTTTCTTTCCACTTTAAAGTTGTTAACCTTTCAGAATGCTAGGAGTGGACCAGCAAAGGAATTTCACTTACTAACGAATGGACCCTGGACTCTGATGGTGACAGCAACCCAAAGGCTTCATTAGAGACATGCTTACCTCATCTGTGTGGAAGGGATGAGGCAGAGTTGGTGATGGTGCAAAAGGGGGTGGGGAGATCACCTTCCTCTCCTCCAGCTGGGCCATGATCTCCTTCCGTCGGCGGTGCAGCTCATCTAGGCTGGGGTGGGGCTGGGGTGGAGGTGGAAGTCGGCTATAAGGCTCCTGAAGATTATATACACACATTCATTTTGATGCCATTTTAAAAAAAGATACAAAATAGAGGAACGCTATTCTACAACAAAAGGAAAGGTACACATGAAGTCACCAAAAGACAGGACAAAGCTCACGACAAATAGTAGAGAACAACTGTACTTTCGGGATTGTTACACATGTCAATTTTTGAATTTAGTGTCCACTCTCAACTTGTCCTGGAGGCCAACATTCCATTTATCTCTGGAACACATTCAACTAGGTGGTTTGCACACTTGTCCAGAAAAAGATACACAGACACTGAAGCAGGCATGGGAGAGTCCAACCTTACCCACAAACCCCTCTGAGGCAGACTTTATTCCTCAAAAGTAAAGTGGCTTCTCACTGATGCAGCATCCCAAAAGCAACCCACTGTCTCCTCTGAAATACATGTGTCCTGCATTTGCTCACTCTATAGTTCTGACTTGTTACTGTGTAGTCCAAAACACTGCATGTTACTGTGTAGTCCAAAACACTGCATAACTTCACCAACTAAAGTGGGTCCAAATAAAAGTTATCATCTCAAGTACTTTGTCTCCATCCCTCCTAAAGGCAGCCTCAGTCCTGTTAGTGTAGTACCTTCTTCCCCGCCCTGAAGACTCTCTTAGTTCCCCCACAGCCCCCACTTATAATCCTAGGACACATCAGTGATTTCTCTTGACACTTCTACCTGTGGCTACAAGCAATTAAGGCAAGCCAGGCAGCTGTCTCCATCCATGTTTAAATTCTGCCTACCCAGTGACAAGACTCCATACAGTCCAGTTGCTTTAACTTTTCTAAGACCTGCCAAAAAGCTAAAGATTTATCCTACAACCCATAATCCTGGAAGTCTATTTGTTCTTTGGTTCCTGCAAACTGACTGCCCACTCCCAAGGTCAAAAATGCCAACTAGTCTATAATGCTGTCACTCAAATGGTGTTGAGCAGGTATTGCACAACTCTACAAAACACAGAATGTAAGTCTCAGTAAATTATGAAATTCAATTATATATCCCACAAAAAGAATGACCATCCTCAAAAACTAAGGCGGTTACGATCTTAACACACCTGTAAGCCACGCTGAAATCAACAGCACTTGCTTATGAGTAAGCATGTTTAGGAATACAGCCTTAGTGTTTTAAAAAGCAATACAACCCCACAAAAAGTTTTGCTTCCCCCCCAAGTAATTTGCTAGTTACCCTGGAGTAAACTATCTCTGTTTCAACTAAAGTTGTAGCCTCTGGTCCTGATCTTGTACAAATTGTGTTCATCAAAGCTAAAATGGACTGGTGGATACCAGTGCTGGCCTTATTGTTTACAGCAATTAATGCTACAGGGATGATACCTTCAGGCTGGTGTAAGGCCATTGTCATCCCTATTTACAAAAAAGGGTCACATACTGATGCATCTAACTATAGGCCTATCAGTCTGCTTAGTGTAGTTAGTAAAATGTATGTAAAGCTTCTACTTAGCAGTCTTGAACCTTGGTTGGTACAGAACAGAATTATCTTTCCTGAAAAGGCTGGTTTCCAATGGGATAGGGCCACCACTGATCAATGCTTTATATTATATTATCTTGTTGAGAAGTATAGATCACTTAATGGGAAAATCTTTGCGGCCTTTCTTGATCTTAAATCAGCTTTTGATACAATTAATAGGGAGTTACTGTGGGGGAAGTTACAAAA
Source organism: Sphenodon punctatus (assembly GCA_003113815.1). Taxonomy (NCBI): domain Eukaryota; kingdom Metazoa; phylum Chordata; class Lepidosauria; order Sphenodontia; family Sphenodontidae; genus Sphenodon; species Sphenodon punctatus. The sequence continues at coordinate 224,821 of QEPC01004074.1, read as the reverse complement.
ATCATTGATAGATAAATGGTTATTTCCCATTAAAAGAATATATGCAGAGTCTTTTCTTGCAGTTAAAATAGATAAAGTTGGTCATATCTCAAGGAGTATTAAATCAACTTTGGGGGTCTGACAAGGATGCATTTTAAACCCTTCGTTATTTAATCTTTTTATTAATGATTCAATCCCTTTCTTAACTAAAAGTGAATTCTTTCCTCCTAGGCTGGCTTTAAGACCAGTTGGGTGTTTGTTATATGCTGATGATTTGGTGCTGGTCTCTCAGACTAGCGTGGGCCTTAATCGCCAACTTAAGGTCTTGTCAAATTACTGTGAGTTAAACAACTTAATTATTAATTATACTAAATCTAAAGTAGTTGTTTTTTCCAAAAATAGGAATTCCTTTGCTTGGGATATCAATATTTTATTTATTTATTTATTTCAACTGATTTTTACCCCGCCCCTCCTGCCACGCAGCCCGGCCATACTCTGCAACAAGTCAAATATCTTTTACCTCCTCAGGAAATTGGTCAGTGCACTTTCAGAAGTTGTCAGCCGTTTTGAAGGGATCCTCAACTGCTATCTTGAGGTTCTTTGCCAATACTGGGAAACTGAGACCTGAGATGGCGATTAGGGTTCATGATAGCAGGTGAAGTCACAGTTATTGTTTGGGGTGGAAATTTGGGCGCCTGCCTCCCTCTGAATAGCAATATTGATGGGTTACAATCCTTTTTTCTTCAGAGACTTTTTAAGGGTCCAAGTGGTACCCTTTCCGCTGCTTTAAGGATGGAAGCTGGTCAGAGTAGTTGGAATGTATTTGCTTGGGCAAGTGTGCTCAAGTATTGGTTTAGGCTGATGGGCTCACCTGATACTGGACTTCTCCAGTTTCTCTTAGCAGATACTTATAAAAGTAAATGGCATACAGCAGTGGTAGCATACTTGGCCAACTTGAGTTTCTCTCATAATTACTTAGTAAGGAAAGAACTTTGTATAGTCAGAATGGAGGTTCTTACTAGGCTGAAAGATATAGGCTGGCAGAATGAAACTGCAAGGGTAAGGGCTTCTTCACATTTACGTGACTATCTACTGTGGCATCCGTCTCAGGGTGAAATTGCCAAATATCTGTCCTCCCCTATTTCGAACAGGGGGAAATATCTTGTATTATGTGCTCGGATGAATGCTCTTCCCACGATGGTGCTAGAGGGAAGCTTTAATAAGGTCTCCTATGGGAGCCATTTGTGCCCCTATGATCATCAAAATACTGAGTCCACTCAACATATTATCCTTCACTGTCACTTATATGATCAAGTGAGAAAAAAGTTTCTTTACCAGTATTTTGAGAGATACCCTGGTAGGTGTGACTTGTGGATGCTTCAATTCTTTTTATCAGATATTTCCCCAGAAATTACAAATAATGTAGTGCAGTTTTTGATTTTTGCATTCAATTTGAGATAGTCTTTCTTGGAGTTTAAATCTCATATGCTGGACTGACTTTGATTGGTTAGCCTCCTGTTGTTTTGATTTAATAGCGGCCTGGCATGGATCCCGACACTTATTGGTATACTAACTGTATGTTAATGGCAGTTTTTGGATAGTCCGGAGAGGACTTGTTAATTATTGGAAAATATTAAATAATCATATGTTGTATGTGTGTATGAACAAACATTTGTATGTTTGTATATATGTTCTGCGATGAGCTATGGTCAAGCTAATAAAGACTGATTGATTGACTAAAGTTGTTTGTGTATTATGGAAAAGATGAAGCTGCCTTCGTATGCATGAGCTTTGTGTATGGTCTGGGGTAAGTTAACTTGCTGTAATGTATCCTGGGGTAATTTGTAAGCCTCATGTGAAAAATTTCTGACACCCAAATAGCTAAGAATGGAATGGTCCATGAACACCTTACTCCCCATCACTGTCATCTGAAGGGCAGCGTACTACAGGACAGTTCACACTGCTGCATAACCACATTGTACTTGTTCTGCACAAGGGCAGCAGATTGTGACATCCCTGGGGAATACTATTTAACACTAAAATCAAGAGGTTACCTACAAACCTAAGTTTGTCACTGAGCAGAACCATGGAGGATTCCAAGATGATCAGATGACACTTCTCCACCTAAGATAAATGGCACTATATTCTTGCAAGAGTTAACTACTCTACACACTGCTGCCAAGATCACCCTAATGCTGAGTTTCTAGCGGTAATCGTGATAGACTTCACATATAGTCTGGTAAGTGCTGAGAGAACAGCTTTCCGCAAAATCTCTACCATTTGACTTTGGGATCTAGATTTTCCCCATCCCCCCAAAGGAAGTACCCATCTCCCCAATTACATTTTTTCTCTCTGGAAAAACAAGATTATACATACAGGACATACTCTGTGATATGAAGGTCTGATCTGACTGAGATGTGGACCCACTGGATAGTAGCCCTCCACTGTCTGATATCTTTCTCTGGCTTCAGGTACATAGGGCGATACAGCTGGTGGTGGAATTTCAATCGGCACAGGGCTTCCTCGGACAATCTCTTCTCGCTGGTATGGCTGGCCAGTGGGGTATACACGGCGGCTGTCATAGTGTGTGGGGTACATGGGCTGTCCCATGGGAGGGTACTGCGGCTGTGTACTGTACTGAGAGTTCACCACACGATCTGGGAGGTAGGGAGGATAATGGTCGAGATAAGCAGAATTTGGTTCAGGAGCAGATGGTGGAGGCCGGACGAAACGAGACATGCACTGTGAGGTCTGAGCAGCAGTGTAGTACACACCTGAATGCAAGAAACAAGAACGTGAAAAGCAATAGTTGACAGAACATATCTAATTTTCATTACAGACTTCAAAGCAGTCTCTGCACCAAAGTGTCATCTCTTGTGAGCACCTATCTTCTCAGGGCTATAAACAGGTTTTTAAAGAGAAACAATGCACTCTAAGTAACCAGCAAGATACCCGAAAAATCATAAGATGACAGACACCAGTGAGTGGTGCTCTATTGGATAAACCAGACACCCGAAATGCTGGCCCCACCCAGAACTGAGTGGGTCAGCAAAAGTCTCAGTTGTAAGACTCAGGATGGATTAGGCAGGGAAAAGAACATAAAGGCTTGAGATGAGCCTTAGCCACTGCAGAGAATTCCACACAGGTTCTCTGAGAGAAACTGCTGTCTGCTCCTCTCAGCCTGGATCACTCTGGATCCAACAAATCCCCTTTCAATACCCTCTTGAATGTGTACAAAGAAACATACTAGAAGTCCCTCCAAATTCATGCGAGTGGTCCTTTCCAGACCAGAGCTAAGGTGCTCTTTGCAAGATTACTATTTTGCCTTGTAATTTTATGTATTTTTTTCGGTACTTCTAACCCACTTCCTCCTGCCACACGGCCGTTTGGGCCGGCGCACAACCAATAAAAATACAAAGTAATAAAACAATATAAAACAGAATTAAAATTCATTAAAATGAACAATCTCAGGGCCACACTAAAACCCCACCAACCCCCCAAAAAACAAAACATCCCCCCACCCACTACCCGTCTCCTTCACCAAAAGCCTGGAGGAACAGTCAGATATTACAGGATTTCCAAAAAGAGGGGAGCTCCAGGGAAAGGCGGATCTTCAGTGGGAGGGAGTTCCACAGCCAGGGAGTGGTCATTGAGAACGCCCTCTTGGAGGTTGCCACCCCCAGGGAACCTCCAAGAGGGCACCCCCAAACAACCGCAGGGGCCGATCCAGGACATGGAGGTTGAGACGGTCCCAAGGAATGAGCACATTGAAACTTTGTCTTTCGTGCTTCCATGGGAGACCTCAAAGTCAGAGTATTTTCACTGCATCAAAAAAACCAAAATTCTGCAGTCTGGGAAGCCAAACTCTGCAAACTCCCTGCAAGCATTAAAAATAATACTTGCAGGGACTGCAAAAATAATTTAATGCAAATTTATTTGCCAAGATGCAGTCACCCAGCAATAAATACACTTCCTTTGCTCCCATCCCTATACTACCTCAGCAACACACCATCACATGCACTTCATCTACAAACAGGTAATAAACACTCACCACCAACAAACATCCCCAAAACAAAACAGCAACATGCTTTAAACACATGAAGTCCCCTCCCCCACATCCCAGCAATACCTTTTCTCAGCATCCATGCACACCAGACTACCCCGTTCCCACATACTCCAGCAATACCCCCTCCTCACCATACATACAGGCTGCTCTCCTCCCCACATGCCCCAACAAAGCCCCTCTCCCCACAACACACACAGGCGGCCCCTGCTCCTTCCCCGCAATGTACAGAGAAGCAGAGCCAAGATGCAGTTGTCCCAAGAGATGCCTCTCCTCAGTGGAGGAGGAATAGGCTGTTGTCTGCTGGACTGAAGCAGCTGCTCTCTTCCAGAAAGAAAAATTGGGCTCTTACCTGGTGAATTTTCCTTCTATAGGGGATCCTCCTGGACGGCTAATTCTAGACAATGGGGTTAGATTCCCACGAAGACCAGAAGGAGGCAAACTAACAAATATTTTAGCTCTGGAGCATGCTCTGTGGGGATCTACACCCCTGACTCAAGAAATATCCACAGCCAAGCTAAACTCCAACTCTAAGACTGACTAAATTAAAACCAAACCACAAAACAGCGATAACACCCTTGAAAAAACAAGCTGCCATTGAGCAGTTAACACTCAAGATTCCTTTCTCTCTCACTGGGTGGGGAATTGGCCATCCAGGAGGATCTCCACAGAAGGAAAATTCACCAGGAAAGAACCCGTTTTTTCCTTTCTCCTAGGGGATCCTCCTGGATGGCCAATTCTAGATGATGGGGATGTAACTGGGGAATATGGGATAGCAAGGGGAAACAGGACCAAAGGACCCCTCCTTTGGCACATGCCACAAGTACACAAACCTCACTCGCAGACGCACACTAGTAGTGTTAAAGGAGCCCTCAGTATGGTGCATCGCTGTGAGGTCAATTGTATGCTAAAAGACACCTAACCCAGCCACCATTCATCAGTGGGCTCACCCGAGATGTCACGCCCTAGATAATAGTGATCTTACACACACACAGGAACCAAGAGGGGAATCAAGTAAGGAGGGGGTAGAGACCCCAGGCCCGGGAACCCCCAAGGGGGGCGGGGAGGGATTAGGGCAACCACACATAGAAAGGCACAAAAGGTCAATAGCCAGGGGGACAGAAGCACACACTACTCGTCACACAGGAATAGGGAAAGGGAAGGGATTCTAGCAAACCACAGGTTCTCCAAATACCAACGCATGGGCCAGATCACAGGAACCAAGACGCTCCGATCACCAGCAAGTTTTATGTGCCTTGCTTCAGACCCTGCCCTCACTTCAGTTGCAGGCGCTCAGAGCGCCACAGCTCTCTCATATCAGGTAATGTCTGGCCCAGCAGACTGCAAGCAGGAGAAAGCTCTACAGATACAGGTACTGGGGTTGTGGGGAGCGTGACCTCCTGGGCATCCTGAGTCGCCGCCCGCCCCCTCCTCTCTTGCCCCTGCGGGCCCCGCCCCCTCCATACCCTGACAGTAACAAAGCGGTGTCCAACCAGAAACTCCAGGGAGGGTACCAAGCATTAATTAACAGACTGAAAAGAGACACGAGAACAGGCACCCCTCACAGGACAGTCTGGAGGACCCTTCGCCCAAAAGCGGCCTAAGCCAATTCCTGCAAAGAGATCTTATAGTGCCTGGTGAAAGTATGAACTGATGACCCTTGTCTCTCCCTCTGTTCCCCCTTCCTTGTCTCCCCTCCCCCTGTATTTAGATTGTAAGCTCTCGGACAGGGACCGTGTCTATCTTATTCTTTGTAAAGCGCCAGATACATCTTTGGTGCTATATAAATGCGAATAATAATAATAATAATAATAATAATAAATGACCACGTAGCTGCCCTATAGATCCCATATGAGGCCAAGTTCCTAAAGGCCTGGGAAGTGGCTGCCCCCATCAAAGAATGGGCAAAAAAACCTTGCTAGGGGAAACCTTTATCCTCCACTCTGTAAGCCTCTGTGATGCACAGGGTCATACAACAAGCAATTACAGACTTGAGATACCCTCAGGCCCTTCCTTTGAAGACAACAGGTCACGAACAATTCAGAAGACTCAAAAGGTAGCAAAACATGCAATGTACACCTCCAGTGCCCTCTTAAAGTCTAGTGTATGCCACACCCGCTCAAGGGAGTGGGATGGGTTTGGGCAGAAGAAGGGCAGCACTATGTCCTGGTTCCCTGTGAAAGGGGGAGTTACGACAAAAAGGGGGGTCTAGTCTAAGAACTACGGAAGAATCCTTGAAAATGCAAAAGTGGGTTCAATAGAGAGAGCACTCAATTCAGACTCTTCTGGTTGATGTAATCCCTATCAAAAAGGCTACCTTCAGGGACAAATAGTAAAGGAAGACCTCTCAAAGGGGCTCAAAGGGCACCTTGGTGAGGGCCCTGAACACCAGGTTCAAATTCCAAGACAGGAATTGGTGAGACACAAGGGGGGGAAAGGGCTTTAGCTGCTTTTATAAGCCTCCTAATGTGGAGATGACTAGACAGCCTACGGCCCTGTACTATGCAGAGCACACTTTCTAATGCTGCCACCTGCCTCTGCAACGTGCTGGATTGGCAAAAGGCCTGAAATCTTTCTTGAAGAAAGTCGAGTACGTTACTTGTGGAAGCCTTAGATCTAATGTCCTTCTGGAAGCACCATCTGGAAGCAGAGCCTGACCAAATCCCGATAAATGCATTTTGTCGCCAGCCGTTGGGACTGCAGTAGGGTATTCAGGGCTTCCTTAGAGTATCCCAGTCGCATTAGAGCTCTCCACTGAAGTTCCACACTTAACTTCAGAAGTTCTGGTTTCTCATATCTCAGTGGACCCTGAGTGACCGGTCCTGATCTACTGGCAGTGGAAGAGGAGAATTGGTTACCTACCTTTGTGAATTCCTTTCTCTCTTACTCTCCTGATCCTCCTCCGCTGGGTAGCTCTGCTGCTGGCCGATAGGTGGCAGATGTCTGAAAACTTGCTTTGCGCATGCGTCAGGAGCTACCCGGGACTCTCCAGTTTGTAATATAGCCAAGTGCTCCTGGAAGGTATTCTTATCTAATAACAGAACTTAAAGCAACAATTTATGTAAAAGAACAACAGGCATGCCTGCAACTATCATGACCACTGGAATTAGGGAACGGAGTGGCCCTCAATACGAATAACTAGGCTGAAAAAAGGTCTTGCTGTCTGGCAGGGAGGGTCGGAGGAGGATCAGGAGAGTAAGAGAGAAAGGAATTCACGAAGGTAGGTAACCAATTCTCCTTTCTCCTCTTACCTCCTTCTCCTCCTCCGCTGGGATGTACCAGAGCCAAATCCCTCCTCTACGGGTGGGAGCCGACAGCACTGGGAGC
>QEPC01004074.1:186670-198270 GCA_003113815.1 Sphenodon punctatus | reverse complement strand
AGTCCTTTATGTAAAAAGAAGCTCTGTGCCCTATGATGATAGGGGCCTAAGTTCCAGGTGCGAAAGCCCAAGGAACGGCCCACATACTATCCTGACGGGCCTCCGGGACCCCCTTCGAGTATTATCAGAGTCTTCTGAGAGAGTGTAGCGCGTCTGGGCACCCCTTCCCTTCCCAACTTTCCCGTACCCCTCTGACACAAGGCAACAACCTTCTGATCACTCACATGGGGAGGAGTTGTTTGTAAGGCCTGGTATACTGCTGCTGCAGCACTACTAGCAAGCCGACAGCAGAGGCAGATGAGGGATGGGGACACAGGCAGCAAGCTTTGGCTGCAGGCAGCAGCCTCTGGCTGTGCAGGGAGAAGGGGGGGGGAGGGAGGGAGGAAAGAACAGAGTGGGGCGGCACCTGCACCAGGATTGCCGCCCCCCCCTCAGAAAACGCCACCCAAGGCCCAGGCCTAGGGGACCTGCCCAAGAGGACTACACTTGCCACTCTGCTCACGACCTTATCATCTCCCTGTTCCTCTCCTGCAGAACACCCACTGTATCAGCCCAGAGCATCCACTTACCCCTCATTTCTTAGTGGGGTTGGGCAAGTCAGAGGAAGAAGCGCTGAAAGATCAATTCCATCCCACCTGTAGCCTCCTGTCCCTGTCTCCGGGATAAACCTCTGCCCTCTTCTTGCATCTGGGACCATCCCAGACAAACTCCAGCACTCTGGCCCCAGTCATGCTCCTCCAATGGAACCCCACAAATTTCACAATCCTACCTTTAATAATGCCCATTTTATAATGAATAGAATGTTCGTGGCTCCTGCCACTCTATAATTAGAGCACTCCTACACTCTATTAATTAATTATTATTATTATTAATTATTATTAATTATTATTATTAAGATTTAAATACAAGTCTGTAATACAAATCCATAATTAAATCCAGAATTTGCAGACGATCGGTAATGGATCTGAATTCGCAATTTCCTCCAGACGTCCACCCCTACTTCTCACAGTAGAGCTCAGCTGATAAAAGCAAAGGCTGCTTGAAAAGTAAAGGAACCTTAAAAAAGCAATTAAAGCTAATCACCTCATCACTTGAGGATATCTAACATGTGAAAACCACAGAGATTTGTGGTGGTAAAATGAATGGCGGGTCACTACTCAAAGTCAAGAAGCCAAAAGTTCAACATTCAGAGGGGAGTGAAAAAGGGGCAAACATGCACAAACTAGCCCTGGCATTTCTACCTTGCTGATAGGGTGGTGGTTCAAATGGTGGAGCAGCTCCTCTGGGATCTGGGTAAAACATATCAGCTTGTTGGGCAGGATACAAATGGGACCCTCGTGGTACCATTTGGAGTTGTTTGGTGACTGACATTGGAGGCAAGTCTGCTGGTCCTCGTGGAGGCACAGGATGGGGGTTCACTGGTAAGGCAGAAATAGAGTTCTTGGGAACAGAATCCATCCTAAGGAGAAAGAAAACTTCAATGATAAGGCCATATTGTGTGATTTAACAAGCTTTAAACACATAAAGCACCTAAAACAATAAAAACAGATAAATAAATAAATAGATAAATAAATAAAACCCCATCCTTTAATGGCTCTATCTCATATGAAAGAAAGAATCAAAGCAGCTCTACTTATTTTAAGTGACTACTAAAAGTTCAAAGCAAAAGAACTGCTCTATTTTGATTTAGAGTGGATTTTCTGTCCATCATCTTCCCAAACACATTTACAAACACAGAAATCAGAACACTAGTTAGGAAGGTCCGTACAGTTCAGGAGGGGATCCAGGGGCACTGTTACTCAAGTGGTCGATCTTCCCTGGCTTCAAAGCAGATTCATAGCTAGAGTCGGTCCCTCGTGAAATAAGCTGCGTCACTGTGCTGCCTGTTGACACAATCCCATTCGGCAGGGCAGAGGATTTCCTATTGGGCAAGTCCACTGTCCCTTCATCCGAGAGGATAGCTGCTGAAGGCAGGCCCACCTCATTTAGCTGGCCCAACGAGGCGCTCAGGGGTCTTCTGGGAACCATACGTTTGTTCATTTTACGAAATCTTTGGAAAAACAAATTATAAACCAAAAAATTACAGGCAGAAGGAGAAGAGTTTCCGCTTCCCACCCCTCAGACATCTGTTGAACAGTTTTAAGTCTTAATTCACAACGCTGCATACGACTAGTAGCGCTATAGATAGGATTAGTAGTAATATTAAGTAGTTAATTCGAGCTTCCTGAAGTTTTACCAACTACCCTATTACTAATATTGAGTAGACTGCAGTTTCAATAGTTACTGTTGTGGTTGCACCCAAACAACCTTAAGAGGGTCAAACCACGGCAGTGATTAAGAACCATGGAGAACAATAAAGTATGTTCCACCAAACAACACATACTGTATACTAACAGCTGTAAAAGCACTCTTCCCCAGAGAGGGCAAATTACTAGGCAGAAAAGGGGGTACAATAATGTTTTAGTCAGTTTTATGAAATTAAAATAAAGCGGAACCATTTCAGTGGTGTTTTTCATTTACAATTTTTAGAGGAAAACAAATATGAATTCCAGAAAATTCTCTTCCAACTTTTTAAAAGTCATCCTGTTTGTTTTGTTATTATTCATCATCTCTATAGTCCTTTCAGCTTTCAAAGTGCTTTACAATTCTTATCTAGCTCACTCTCACAACAAACCTTTATTATTTCCATTTTACAGATGGGAACCAAAGACTGAAAGACTGCCACGTTCCCAAAGCCACTCAATATGTTAATGGCTAACATGAGATTTGAACCTACCCTCTCAGGTCCAAGTCCAACACCTTATTCACTAGGCTACACTAGCTTTGTAGAGACAAAAATAACTTTACCCATGCCCTACCGCCCCCACAAAGGTAAATGTCTAAGGAAGTCATGAGCTAGAGAAAATAAGAATTTTGAATTAAAAGAAAGCTAATGCCATAGCTATAAATTAGACAGTATACGCAGGACACATTTACATATCACCTTCCCATGGGAGAAGCCACCACAGGCTCTGCATAGGCTTCCCCAGCTTGGGACAAGAACAGACTGTCAGTAAGCACATTCTGTCAAGGCATGAAAGAGTCACTGAAAGTCCATGCAGAACTGAGCTCAAAAAGGACTACGGTAAGTCCTTGAAAGGACCAAGCCTCTGGAGAGCAGGGTAAGCATCAGTCAGGATGGGTGGGTCTAAGTGCTTTCAGTTGTGCAGAGCAGGAAGCTGCAAGCCAACGGTGCCTCAGCAATAAAAACACGATCAAGAAGCTCAGAAGGGGAACACTAGGGAGAGGCAAGTTGGACCCAAAAGGCCCTGCCTAGGGGCTGAGAATTTGCTATAACACATTCCAGCTGAATGGGGCAAGCAGCCTGCCCTAAGGTCCTGCATCAGAGAGGGCTACCCTAAGTAAGAGCCAGGCCAGAGGTCCTTCGGAGTGGAACCCAAGAGGAGCTCTCCTTGCAGGCGGTGACTAGGAGGAGCTGCCTGGAGAAAGAGTCCTGTGAAGGGGGCTTACCTCATAAATGTATTTAGTAAAGAGACACTGTGTATTGTGCAAGAGGTTGGGAATTTATGCTGTAAATAATAAAGCTGCATGTGGTGCCAAAAATAGAATTTGGATCCCTATTTGGAGCAGATCCTGTGGCAACTTGTGCCTCATACAAGGATTTAACCCCACCCCCACCCCCGTGGAAATCCTGAGAACAGCCCAACACATTAGAAAAGATTTCCTATAAAGTTAAAGATAATCTTGATTTCTATAAAATCCTTAGAAGCAACCATAACCTCATTTAGCTGGGCCAATGAGGCACTTGCAGGGCTACTGAGAACAAGAGTTTTGTCTGTATTACAAAATGTTTGGGAGGAGCGGGAGAAATCACACTCCAAAAGGGAACTTTTCATCCAAAAGGAGTGGATGTTTACCTAAATAAAGGAGAGACTGCTTTTTCTGCCAAAGTACTTGCTCTCTATTAAACACATTGTGCCCAGTCTGGTGCACAAGACAGTTATGTTTTACAAGCTCCTTTTTATCTTGCAATTTTTTTTATTATTTACTAATTATATAGTGCAAACAATATGCCTGGTGCTGGCCAGTTGTGGTGAGATACAGGTCCCTCCCACGAGGAGCTTAAAATTTAGAATGGACAAGAGGAGGAGGAGCACACAGGGAGAGAGAGATACATTCTTGAAGATGAAAAGTTGCATATGCATGTGCTTAAGGGGAGGAGGAAGATTGTGAAATATAAAAAGAATAAAAAGAAGCAGTATAAAAAGAAGCAGATGAGCAACCTATGGGTGTTAACTAATGCAACAAGACGTTAGCAGGTTTGGTCTGTGCAGCCCCGCACTCACATCTTTAACATATCCAGCCTAAAAAATGGGCAGTCCTCAATGTGTCTTTCATGCATTGCAGGCAGCTGCCATTAGCAGCACTAGTAAGTTCAAGAGCGGCGATCACGGCAGGAAGTGGTTGCTCCACAGATGCTCTAGGATTCCCATCCAGGCTTCTATGGTGCTGATGGACCTGTATGTGCAGAGGCACTGTCCGCAACCTAATTGATGGGACACGGACACATGGCCATACATTAGTGCGCATCTGCCCACACAGCGGACTCCACATTCCCTAAGATAACCCTGTGAGTGGGAGCAGTGGGTACGGTGAGTGGTGAACTCATCTCCGGTGGGGGTAAACACCTAATGAACCGGCAAGTGGATACCCACCTGGTGTGGGCTAATGTCTCATATGTTAACACCTTATGAGGGTGAGAAGCTAGGGAAAGACTTAAAGAACTAGGACTAAAAGAAGAAAGGAGGGAGCAGAGAATGTGTTCAGTGAGGGAGTAGCACAAAATAATTACTGGGAAGTAAAATAATTTGCTACAAAAACAAACATGATAAATAACAATATCAATTATATTAACACACAACAATGTAAGAACCATCCTGACACATCTTGAGGCAACGCTCTTCTTCAGGGTAGTCTTTCTGAAGTCATAATATAAACACATTGCGTTTATATCTTTGCAGTAAATTGACTTCCCAGTAACTTTTTTGTGCAGTTTTGTTTCTGTGTGTGGTTGTTACTGGCTTTATCTCCTTTTTTGTGTCTGTTGTTCAATGAGGGAGTTTCAAACATTTAATTTAATCTAAATAGTTAAAAGCTATGCAGCATGGAAGAGGAAATTGTAAATTCTGACTAGCAGTCCTGCCTTTTCAAAGACCTATTGCTATCTATAAAATTGCAGAATGTATAATTTATTAATCCCAAGAGTCTCTTATACATCTGCTAGTCCATCGTATGATATCTTTAGCTGTAACCATTTATAAAAGTGATTGCAACACCTATACAAGTGGAAGATGAAGAGTTTAAAAGAGTTGACCATTGCAAGAAGGGAGCTGTGAGGACCAAGTTTATAGATGGTATGAAAGCTTGGGGAAGACTGAAAGCTTCAAGGATCATCCGCTCCGAGATACATCGATAAGGGATACGGGTGTGGTTGGGAGGAGTCTTTTCTTGGCGAGAGTCAGTTTTGCTTAGAGGAGGAGGGGTTTCCCATCTGTCTCCACCAATCTTTCTTCAGAGAAGTTGGGCTTGAGGACAAATCTCTGGCCACCCATCCCCTAGGGCCCTATATTGGCCCTCTGAGGGTTATCTATTTTGGGGGGTGAAGACTGGTAATCAAGAGCAGGAGAAGGGGGGATGGGTGTGTTGTGTGGTAGGTGGAGGAGAGCGGGGCAGCTACTGAACCAATTGAGGTCATGTTCCGCATCGGGAGGTATGGCATTGGGGGGGGGGGGGGGGGGAGACGGTCATTAGGAATATTGAGAGAGGCACTTAGTGCGTGTTCCCATGTCCCACTCCCCACATGCCTTGGGATATTTAGGGGTTGAGGGTGGTGGGGTCCTTACTCGGAAGACGATTCTACTTACTTTGAGTAAATAAAACATGAACTATATTTGATTTTATTCAGGATGAGGCCACTGACCTCATATGTATTGCTGTGATTTGGATGGATGAGGCATCGAGGTCTATATTGTACCAAATGGTACCAACTGAGTGAGTACTCAGTGCAGCACCGCCTAGGATCAAGGGATGTGGACAGAGTGGCAGTGATTTGTAAAGAGATGGTGGTCTGCAAAGATGGTGCCTAACTCATTAAATAAATTGTGTCCCCAAATTGTGTTGGAGGCCAGGGATAGACTGGGGGATTTGCTGGTGTATCGATCACCCCACTGCACAGCAGACTCCTTGACCAAGCTAGCTGAGTTGGTCTTGGAGATGGTATTGAGATCACCCAGACTTACAGTCTTGGGTGACTTCAACACACACATGGAGACTAACCTTTCAGGGCCAGAGCAGGACTTCATGGCCTCCATGACAACCATGGGTCTATTCCAAATATCTGGCCCGACATACGAGGTGGGTCACACATTGGATTTGATGTTTTGCACTGGCCTGGAAAGAAGGGGTTCCGATTATTGGGGTGTGACTACACCACCATTGTCATGGTTGGACCATTACTTTCTTAAGGCCTAGATTCCTGTCTTCCTATGCCCCCATTGGGGTGGTGCACCAGTTAAGTTGGTCTCCTGCCGGACACTAATGAATCCAGCTGATATCCAGAACGATCTAGGGGATTTACCCACTGATCTTGACGGCTACTCTGTTGTTGACCTGGTTGCCTTGTGGAAGGACATCTTGACCATGGTCACTGACGTGGGTGCACCCAGGTATCTGCTCCCACTGCTGTGACAGCATAAGTGCCCCTGGTATACAGGGGTCCTTATGCGATTGAAGTGGGAGGGTATGTGGTTAGAGTGCAGGTGGCACTCAACTTGTTTTGAAGCCAACCAACTGTGGCGCAGATAATTTTTTAAGGACTATGCTGTGCCTTTGATGGCAGTGAAGAAAACGTTCTTCTACACTATCATAACATCTGCAAAGTCCCGTCTTGCAGAGCTGTTCTAGGTGGTGACTGGCCTATTTCACAGGAGAGCGACTGGATGAGAGTCAACTATTGCCTGTTATGACATTTTATTAAATTACTTTGCAGACAAAAATCACTCGTATTCATCACAAATTGCGTGCTGCTATTTTACCTGCAGTTTGGGGTTGTGAAAGTTCAAGCCTTGTTTGGTTTCTTTGGAAACATTTCAACGTGTCACCCACTGATGCGGATGATATGCTTGGAGCTATGCGGGCAACCAGTTGTGAATCAGACCTTTGCCCGTTCTGTCTGGTGAAAGCCAGCCGGAGACACTGGGGCCGTTGCTGACTGGGGTTGTCAATGACTCTTTTTGGGAGGGTAGGCTGTCCGTTACCCTTAAAAAGTTGGTGGTTCAGCCTGTTCAAGAAAATATCTTTGGACCTTGACTTTCCTGTCAGCTATTACCCTTTTCTAACCTTCCCTTTTTGCAGTTGGTGAAAAGCGTTCCTGGCCACTGCCGCAACCTGATGTTCCAAGCACAGCAACGGGTTCAGAAGGACTCCAAGGCTGTGAACATGAGTAACTAGAGAGGGCTAGACTCCCTCAATGATAGTGGTCCCAATCCCCTCCAAGGTCCGTCACTGGGCGAGATCATTTGGTGGTTTGGAGTGAAGTACATTCAGTATGCTGTCAATACTTTTTCAGGGAAGGTTATTGAATGGATGGTTGCCCAGCAGTTTCAGGCTCATCTTGATTCTATCAGATTCCTGGATCCATTTCAGTCAACTTTCCATCTGGGGTATAGCACACAGACAGTGCTTGCGGCCTTGGTCAATGATCTACGCCTGGAAACGGACAAAGGAAATTGTGCCCTGTTGATCGTTCGATCTCTCAGCGGCCTTTAATACAGCTGATTAAGAGATGGTGTTGACACAACAGTGTGACCTAACAAGGGTGCATGGAACTGTTCTTGAGCGATTCTGTTAACTCCTGTTGGGGAGGTCCCAGCGGGTGGTGGTGGGAGATTGACTGTCGTCTCCTTGGGAGCTCTCCTGTGGTGTCCCGCGGGGTTCCATATTGTCTCGCTTCTTGTTCAATATGTATAGGAGGATGATAGGTGAGATCGTTTGGAGTTGAAGTGTCATCAGTATGCTGAGGACACCCAGCTCTACTTCTGTTTTTCATCCAAACCAGGTCCTGCAATCTCGGTGCTTACCCAATGCCTGGTGGCTGTCAGAGACTGAATGAAGGAGAGCCAATTGAAACTGAATCCAGACAAAACTGAAGTGATGATAGTTGGCCGAACCTGTGACTTAGAGGGGATTGCTACCTTTGTCATTGAGGGGGTCCTGTCCCCTCTAGTTACACAGTTGTTACAGTACTGTTACTCAAGACTGAATAACTGAGTGCTACTCAGGCTCCAATTTTTCAGCCTTAGAGTGCTTTTGGACTTCTTGCTGCGCCTGAAACATCAGGTTGCAGTAGTGGCCAGGAGTGCTTTTCATCAACTCCATCTGGTGAGGAGGCTGCAGCCCTTTCTGATTCAAATCTGGCTGCCATCAATCCATGCTTCCATTACCTCATTACTGCAGACTTGATTACTGCAATGAGCTCTACGTGGGGCTGCCCTTGAGGACTGTTTGGAAGCTGCAGCTGGTGCAAAACACAGTACCCCAACTCCTTTTGGGAATGGGTTGCTAGGAGAACATTACACCTGTGCTTTACAGTCTGCTCTGACTTCCTATAGCTTTCTGAGCACAATTCAAGGTGCTGTTTTTGACCTTTAAAACGTTCGACATCCTTCCATGCTCTACTGCGACCCCTGCTGGGAGCATTCTTTTGTGGGTACCACCTCCAAATCTTGTCCATATAACAAGACTCCACACAAAGAGTCATTGTCATTTGCTGCTCCAGTATTATGGAACTCCTTTCCCCCAGAGGTCAGTCAGAAAATGAGCATATTCCAGAGATGGTGTAAAACTTTTCTTTTTGGCAAAGCAATTGGCAGGTGGGGTTGGGGATTTTTTAAAAGGGATTTTGCTGTATTTTGCATTTTTTTACTACTGCATGTAAGCCACCCTGTGCCTTCAGGGAAGGGTAGGGTATAGATTTTGATAAATAAATAAAATACCTCTTGCTCAGTAGGAAAAATGACATGTGGAACTGAGGGGAAAAAACATGCGTTTTCAACTCCACTCATTCAAAAGAGCATCTGAAGTATTTCTTCATGGATTGGTGTTCAACACTGGATGAAATCTTACTTTTCTAACTCCTCCTGGGAGTGTGCGAAGGTGCAGCTGGCCCCACGGGGGCACCCTCCTCTTTGCTTCATATCTCGGCACATGTAGGTCTTATACTTGCTGTGCTGAGGAGGCTAAGAGTTAAAAGAACATAAAAGATATCAACAAGATATTTTGATATGAGCAAGTGCACAAAGTTAAAGAACATGATCATTATAATTAGGGACCCATGCTCACTGCATTTTCCTGACTATCAGTGGAGAAGAAAAACGCTGTAAATATGGATCCCTGAGCATAATGTGCCTAATGAAAAAAGATTACTATGGAGCAGAAAGAAGAGCCTTGGGTGGAAACAGTAATTGGAGGGGGAGTTAGGTTTAGTTACTCAACAAAGAAACATGGAGTAAAGTATTATGACAGGTTTAAAAGGGCACTCATCCATGCTACCGTTTACATATAGTTTGCTAAAGTTGGGTAAGGAACAAGCTATGCTTCAAATGAAGCGTCAAACAGAGTCAATTCTGGAGATACTTTGTCTCTCTTTTCTTAATTAAACACTGCAGTAATCTCAGACAGAGTGGGGAATCCTCTCCTAATGCAAGAACACTATAAACACAGTGGAAGTTGTGTTTGATGAAACAAACCCAGGAGTGCACAGTAAGGGGGAGGATAGATAAATGAATACAGACACTGAAGGACTCGTACATTCACATACTCAGCTGCTCCGCTGTATTTCAAATTTTCTTCTGATCTTAAAGAGTAATAATGTACAGACAAACGAAACCAGGAAGTAGCAGAAAAACTGCTTTCATGGAACTCTAAAATTGTAGGTTTCTGAGTAAGTATAGCAATCGTCTGCCCAAACCAAAGTTAGAGCAAAAACTTTTGACAAAAAGAGAAATCTCTGACTCGAGTGTTTTTAAACAAGCAAGGTTTGGAGGGTGTGCGCACGTGGCGCTCAGGTAGGATGCATGGGAAGGGATTCTAATGGGTGCCTTCCAGTGTGGCTACCATGGCAGCCACCTTGCACTCCCCCTGCCACAGACCATGTGGGAGGGGGAAGCAGTCCCTACCACTCATGACCAGTTCCTGTGACTTGTAAAGGCCGTGTTCCCGCCCATAGTGCCTATGAGCAGGGGACTGGTCTGCTGGCATGTGTGGCAGCTCCAGTTCACACAGGGGTGCAAGTTGGCTTGCCTCACACGGCGCACTCTGGATTTCTCAACAGTGCTCCGTGAGCACCCATGAATGGGTGCTGTGCGGCTCGCAGAAGCGTACATTACCCGACTCCACCTTCAAACAGGCAGTCGGATGAGTGGCTTCTGGGTGGCCATGCATGGTAACATCTCATTTAAAAACAACCAGAGTCGCACAATTAGCAATATTTCAAAATGTTGGGCTTTTTAAAATCTCCCACTAGCTCAAAAATTGTACCTTTTCAATCTCTATATATTGTTCAATTTCTTCAAAATAGGTTATATATAAATATGAAGAAAAATAGTTGTCATTAAAAACTATAACTAATTTAGGATCCCAGCCTGTTCCAATTATAGTCAACAAGCATCCTGTCATCAATTTCAGTGGCAGCAGGATTGTCCAGTATATGTAAGTGAGAGCATGCTGCTTGCTACTTAGAAAAACACAGAGCATTTACCTAAGTGTCTCTTATGAGAGCTCCTTATTTTAACCAAATAGCAAACACCTGCTTTAAATGGAGAAGACAAGGTGGAGGGAACTAGGACTGCCTGGTTTCCAGCTCTGCATGTGTGTAGTTTACTATGGAGAGATAGTGGCTGATGCTTCTTGCTCTTAAGCGCCTAGGCCTGGTGAATGATAAGCAGGGTTCCTAGGATTCCCAACAAAAAATTGGAAATTCTCTGATAAAAAAAGTACATTCTCTGATTAAAAAACCCAAAATCTCTGTTTTTCTGTGATTAAATGTAAACATTACTTGACTTTTCCTTACCACAATATATACAGGTATGAGTTAGAAAAGGATATTGGTCACCTACCTTGGTGAATTCCTTTCTCCTCTGATCAGCAGACAGTCCTCCGGCTGGGTAGCTCCTCCCTGACCGGCAGGAGGCAGAAGATACATTTTTTCTTCTACCGCGCATGCACCTCCTGCGCTACCCCCATCTTCAGATAGTTCCAAAGCAGAGGACCGGCAGCCTTGTGTTGACCACCGCTAACCAAAATATATTTTTATATAACTCTTGTATAAAGTCAACCGATAACTAGGAGAACAAGAGAAAATGAACTACCCCACTTCTAAACTTGTGAGGATTGTTTCCCCAAGAAATTTTAAAACTTAACACAATTTTGCAGTCCTAGATATTCCCTTTTTTCCCAAGTCTCTGGGTGGGTCCGGAGGACTGTCTGCTGATCAGAGGAGAAAGGAATTCACCAAGGTAGGTGACCAATATCCTTTTCTCCCT
>QEPC01004074.1:127451-183239 GCA_003113815.1 Sphenodon punctatus | reverse complement strand
GAAACCTGTCTGGCCAGCGTATTGTATTTTAATCCTTTGTCCAAACCGGCTTGCAGGAACTCTAGGATATTAGCAATAGAGGGACTACAGGGATCCAGGCCTCTGTCCAAGGTCCATGTAGCGAAGACCTTCCACGTGGCTCTATAGGACCTTCTAGTAGCCGGCCTTCTGGCTGCTAATAAGGTCTTTTGGACTGCCCCCGAATAACCCTTACTTTGTAGGACTAAGCTTTCAATTTCCAGGCAGTCAATTTTTGACCCCCCCGGGTTCTCGTGAAGAAGAGGCCCCTGTAACAACAGGTCTCTCCTCTCGGGAAGCCTGAATGGTTCTTCTATGCTTAGCTACTTTAGGTCGGAGAACCAGGGCCTTCTGGGCCACCAAGGGGTTACTAAAATTGTCAGCGCCTTGTCTCTTTTTATTTTTGTCACCGTTCGTGACAGCAAGGGGTAGGGTGGGAAGGCATAAAGAAGCCCCCTGGGCCATACCTGGTTCAGAGCGTCCAGTGCTGTGGCTTTCTGGTCTTGCGATAGTAGCACTTGGGCATTGTCTTTGGAGGCAAAGAGGTCCATTACTGGCACCCCGAACCTCTTCGTGATGAGTAGGAAAACCTCTCAGTTTAGCGCCCATTCGTGGGGTTTCACCTGGTTCCTGCTGAGCCAGTCGGCCTGCGTGTTGTTCGCCCCTTTTATGTGCAAGGCCTTTAGGGATGCCACCCATGACTGAGTCTGTTTGAAAAGAGTCGAAGACTCCTTCTGGAGAGTTGGAGACCTCGACCTCCCCTGGTGGTTTACATAGACCTTCGCAGCAATGTTGTCCGTGTATATCAGGACATGGGCCCCGAGGAGGAGAGGTGCCCATTGTTGCAGCACCAGGCATATAGCTCTGAGCTCTAGAAGATTTATCAGCTGCTCTTCCTCCTCTGGCGACCAGGTCCCCTATGTGCATTTTCCCTCCACGTCAGCCCCCCAACCTGACAGACTGGCGTCGGTGGTCACCAACCTCCAGGTGGATTCCGTCAGGGGCACTCCTTCTTGAAAGACGGCTGGGTCTAACCACCAGCACATGGAGGACTTTATGTGGGTGAGCACTCGAACCCAAGGATTTGCCCCTTGCGAGAGCTCTTTTTGGAAAGGACGCAGCAGCCTCTGCAATGGTCTGAGGTTGAAGCGAGCCCACTGGATCTTACGCAAGCAAGACACCATCAGGCCCAGAAGTCTCGTCAGGGACTTTAGCCTCAGTCGATGAGCAGCCTGGAGCATTGACCAAATATTTTCTTTTATCTGCTCTGGGACAAACACGGAGTCTAAGGTCGTATCGATGATTACCCCTAAATGGGGCAACCTTCGTGTTGGTGTCAAGTGGCTCTTGGGCAGGTTTGTCACAAAACCGTGGGACCCCAGGTATGTCATCACCCTGTCCACGTCCCTATAAGCCTTTTCCTGGGATGGAGACCTGATCAGTATGTCGTCCAAGTAGGGGAACACGTGGATCCCCTCCTTGCGTAGGTTCGCTATAAGGGTGATGAGTACCTTTGTAAAGGTCCTTGGGGCCGATGAGAGGCCGAAGGGGAGCGCCCTGTACTGCCAGTGGCAGCCGTTGAGCATGAATCGGAGCCATTTCCTGTGTTGTGGAACAATGGGAACGTAGAGGTAGGCTTCCTTCAGGTCTATTGAAGTTAGCCAGTCCCCTTTTGAGAGACTGTGACAGATGGATGATATCGATTCCATCTTGAATTTTTGGGTCTTTATCCATTTGTTTAGAAACTTTACGTCTAGGACGGCCCTCCATTGGTCCGTCTTTTTGGGGACCAGGAAGATGATGGCATATAGGCCCAGTCCCCTCTCTTTGTGAGGAACTTGCTCTATGGCCTTTATGTTTTGGAGCCTTTGTATTTCCTCCGTCATTGCCCTTTTCTTGCAGGGGTTCTTTGATATGGGGGAAGGAAGGAACTTGTTCCTTGGGGTCCCCCTGAGCTCTAGGGCATAGCCCTGCTGCACAATCTTTAGGAACCATGAATCTGAGATTGAGTTTTCCCAGGTTCTGTAGAAATTTGATAACCTTCCCCCTATCTCCTCCCCTTCTTGCGAGTCATGCTTGCTTCGCTGACTGAGAAGGAGGGGGGTCTCTGAATCTGCCTGTCTGACCTGTGCTGGTGTTGGCCCCGAAAACGGAAGGACTGCTTGTTATAGTCCCTGTCCGAGGGGTGTTTTTTCGAAAGGATCCGTACCCCCCTCTAAACCTGAAATTAGGGGCTCTAAAGGATCTTTTCTTAGCAGTCATTTGTTGGAGGGTTTTTGTTTTTGATTTGTCACTTGCCTCTGTTAGAACTTTGTCTAAACACGTTCCAAACAGTTGGAGGCCTTTGTAGAGTCCCTCGACCAGTAGGGTCTTTGCGGTGGAGTCCCCCTGCCAGGACCTTAGCAAACCCTTGTCCTGGCTACCACTGATAGTGACACTGCTCTGGCCGAGCACGAGAGCGCATTCGTGGTGGAATCAGCCAAGAGTGCCGTGGCCAGCATGACTCTTGAGGAGAGGACTCTAGACCTCTCTTCAGATATGCCTGAGGATTGCATCTCTCTCAGCCATGCGAGATTTCCTTTGGCCAGATAAGAAGAGAGGATGTTCACTCTCAGTGAGTTTTCTGATGCCTCTAGGTCTTTTCTCAACACCCCCTCAATGGCCCTGTCTGCTGGATCTTTAGGGAAGCAATCCCCCTCAGTGGGAAAGACGGTCTGCCTTGCCAAGGAAGCAGCCGCTGCATCCACTTTGGGGTTTTTAAATAGGGGTTATTTTTTCTTGGAGAATGAATACAATGTCTCCTGGGTCTTATTCATTCTGCACGACTTGGCGGGGCATATCCACTCTTCTAAGATGAGCCTTTCAAAGGCCCTATCTAGGGGAAGGTCAGCATTTTTCCCTGAAAGAGAGGGGAGCAACTGTCTAACATCCTCTTCTGAATCTGAGGATTGGTCTTTTTTGTTTTTCTCCTCTAGTGCCAAAGTTTTAACAACTTGGGCCATAAATTCCTCCTTGATGTTTAAGGGGAATTGTCTCTCATGGTCCCTATTAGATAGAGGGACGTCCTGCCATTCCCCTTCCTCGAGCTCCGAAGGAGTATTCTCTGATGCAATGTCAGAGTCTGATGCCAGGGAAAGTATAGCAGCTCCTGCAGCCATATTCCCTTCTCCCTCCCCCGCAGAGCTAGCTTGCTCAGAAGATGGAAGGAAGTGAATTAGGCGGGAAATGGTGCCCCCTGTGGTGGGTCGAGATTTTCCCGCCTTTTTTGTTCGCCTCTTTTTTGCCTTGGAGGCTTTTTCCCCTTGAGTTTGCTTTCTCTTTTTTTCTTTTTTCTCTCCCAGAGATGAGAGAGCTAGGAAGATTTTCCCCATTCCAGAATTTAATGTTTTGAAAGCCTCCTTCTGTGTGTCCCAGACCCCCGGGGTGGTCAACACAAAGGCCCCTGACGTCCCCCCTTGCTCGGAGTCCTGTGTGGAGAGATGACTCCCGTTACTGGGGGGGGTGGGGGGGTGGAAGAGCCTTCCGTCTCCCCTATTGTTCTTTTGTCCCGCCTGTTGATTTTGGTAGGGCCTCTCCGGGGGAGGAGGGATCCCCTTTTTTGCCCCCGCTAGGTTGTTTGTGAACTCACCTCCAACCTGGAAGCGCCCTCCATGTCTACTGGTCGCTCTCCCTACACCGCCGCGTGGGAGGGATTGAGCTTTTTGCCCCTGCCTCTGATACCTGGGCAGTTTGGGCTGATCGGTCCCGCTGCTGCTGCAGGGGCCCGATCCGGACGGGGGAGGGGCTGCCTTTGGATCCGCGGCTTGTTCCTCCCTGCTCCCAGGCTACTGCGCGGGACCCGGCTGGGTCGTAACCCGCGCTGCCGCTGACTACTGCCAAGGCAGGGGAACCCTTAGTTTGCACCGTCTATTTCTGTTCTTTTCCTGGCTCTGACTTCGTTCTTGTTTCTGTTTCCCAGAGTCTTCGCCTGAAGCTCCCGCCGGTCCGAGGCAGAAGAAACAACTGAAGACGGGGGTAGTGTAGGAGGCACATGTGCAGCAGAAGAAAAAATATATCTTCTGCCTCCTGCCACTCAGGGAGGAGCTACCCAGCCGGAGGACTGTCTGCCTCAGAGGGAGAAAACCACATTTTTTGTAATATTTTCATTTTTAATTTCATTGGGGAAGCGGCTATGGGCCCAATTAGGGTCACTCCTGTCCCCTCTTCCCAAGGTCCAGAAAATCTGACTGCCCTAATTCATAGTTCCCCTGTGCCCACAACCCACAGGTGGTCTGTGGCACCCCTCCAAATGCAGAGTCCCTGCCCCTAAATCAACATATGCCTTCAGGTTGCTTCCCCTCAGCTCCTCTTTATGTCCAAGCTGCCCTGTGCTCGATGTGTCCTCCTCCCAAACCTGTAGGGTTTTGCCATTTTATGCAAAATTCTCTGGAAAAGGGTAAAATCTCTCGTTTTTTACTCTGCTCTCATTCAGCAACCTGAACTGACCAGAAAACCAAGTTCTCCTGTTGAAAGCTTTAGCAAGGCACGTTTGTCAAGTGTACCATAATCCCAAATTCCTCAAACTGTTCAAACTTTGCAGAATTACTGCAAATTAAAAATGATGAACATACCTGCTCATGAAATGGAGCCATCTCTGTGCTGAAGTACAGACATTTTACAAAAAAGCAAGTACACATGTAACCAGAAGGGGCTCTCCCCAGGCCCACGGGCACGAGAGAGCACACAGGAATTAGCAGCCCCCCAGTCACGATCTTTGTCCCCTGTTTATCGGGGGTCTATGCTACGCAGGTACTCCAAGAGGAGTCCGACCCTTGGCCTCCAACCTCCCCTTATAGCCAAGACCTATCCCGCCAAGTAGCTTCTGTGCCGGGCTTACAGCCCTGCAGGGTCCCTTAAACAGTCCTAAATTGGGCGTCCGCCCTGGGGAGGTCTAGTTCTACTGTCAGGGTCCCTCCGCGGGTCCCTGTTAGGTCCCTTCTTTCTGACCTGCTCTGTCTGTGGGTCCTCTGAGGAAGGTGGTGCCCGTCTGGGTCCCTGGACGTCCGGGCTGAGAGTCTCCAGTTTGGAGGGGAAGGGAGTTCTGGCAGGCAGTTCCTTCCCCTAGCTTCCCCCTTCTCTAACTGAGCTTCAGGTCTTTATAGGCCTTGAACACGCTCAGTGTCACCCGGTCTTACTGAGCATGCTCCACAGCCTACTTACTGTTTACCTAGGTCTTGTAATAGAGGTGGTACCTCGCCAGGCCCTACTGAGCATGCTCCAAGACTTAGACTCCAGAAGCTTCCTGGGGTCTAACTGGGCATGCTCCAACCCCGCAGCATTTTAACCTAGGCCCTGTACTCAAGGTGCTTCCTGGCCAGGGGATGCCACCCTATTACAGCACAACTTTTCAGAATGAAAGGACTTAAAAATCTTTACCCAGACAAGATTCCATAAAAATGTCCACAGTACCAAAACTGTGCATGAAGATTTCCTGATATGCCCAGGACTAAGGACTGCAATCAGATTCCCACGCTTGTTTTATTGATGCAGATTTGGTGCCAGGTCTCAAAAAGTTATATACAGGTAAAACTCTGCTGCCTGGTCCCAACTTAAACAGAAAAACTTCCCAAGATCCTTAATGCTCTAGTCATTACCTGCTGTTGATCTGTTCCTTTCTTGCTGTGATTCTGGATGTAATCAACCAGCCCATGTACCACAGTTCGCACAGCAACCAGTCCATTTTCTAGCTGTTCCCATGTTGGAGGAGGGGCATCTACAGCATCCACAAGACAGAGAGAATATTTCATATTTAAGATATTTCTACAACTGGGTTATCAAGAAATCTCTGCAGAACAAGTAACCCATTAGAAATGAAGTCCAAAAAACTTTATCAGGCATCAACAATTTAATTCTGAAAACAAAAGCAAGACTAGAATGAAATTATTTATAGTGTCAGAGAACTAAATCTAGTAAGCCAAGTTGGGTTCCTAATTCACTCCCCACGCACCCAGAGTTAGAGAGCGCAAAAACATACGAAGTTTCCTAGTCAACAGTACAAAAGATATCTGAAAAAGCATAAGCCTTTTGCACACAGAAGACAGTGGGCTCGATCCCATGCCCTGCTGATTGTGTGCACAGCTGTGATCTGCGGAGCATGGTATCATTATTATTATTATTATTAACAAACATTTATATAGCACCAGCAGTGTACCTGGCACTTTACAAAGTAATAAAATAGACACGGTCCCTGCCCCTAGGGCTTACAATCTGAGAGACAGGAGCTGGGGGAGAGACTTAGGAAGGGGAACAGAGGGAGAGACAAGGGGTCTAACATTCATGAAGATGCGAGGTCTCAAGTGCACGTACTTGGCTTGGTTACGATGAGAATGACAGCAGGCAGGTCCATGTTGCAAGGATAAGGGTAAACCGATCGTAGGTATAGGAATAGTGGCTCAGCAGGATAAAGAGTCAGACAGAGCAGAGCGAAAGAGGTGAGTTTTAAGGAGAGATTTGAAGGTATGAAGGGAGGGGGCAAGGCGGATGTGGACAGGGAGGGAGTTCCAGGCATGGGGGGCAGCAAGTGAGAAGGGACGAAGGCGCTTAGGGGAGCAGGGAAGGCGTGGAAGGGTGAGAGAAGGGACAGAGGAGGAGCGAAGTGCACGGGCTGGAGTATGGAGGGCGATAAGTGCAGAGAGGTAGGGGGGAGCAAGGTTGTGAAGAGCTTTATAGGTGAAGACTAGGAGCTTGTGCAGGATTCGTTCAGGAAGGGGAAGCCAGTGAAGCGAAGAGAGGAGGGGCTGCACATGGTCGAAGCGACTGGCGAGGTAGATGACCCTGGCAGCAGAGTTTTGGACAGAGATGAGGGGAGAAAGGTGAGACCGGGGAAGGCCAGTGAGAAGGAGGTTACAGTAATCGAGGCGAGAGATGACCAGAGCATGAACAAGAGTTTTGGCAGACGAGACAGAGAGAAAAGGGCGAATCTTAGCAATGTTATGGAGGGAGAAGCGACAGGATTTAGCAACAGAGTCAATGTAGGGTTTAAAAGAAAGGGCTGAGTCAAAGATGAAGCCTAGGCTACGGGCTTGGGGGACAGGCAGGATGGTGACTCCATCAATAGTTATTGACAGTGAGGAAGGAGAGCCATTGCCATAAAATCCTTTGAATTCAATTCCAGTATTTTGTAAGACATGGTTTGTTTCAGCATTTGAAAATGTACCGGTTAACATTTTAGCTCACTGATAGGAAGATTCTCCAACATGAATTAGTATTTGGTGTATTGGAGGTTGACTATTTTTAGAGGCAGATTTCTTTCCAAGCTTGATGATCCGGCTGCATGCCTCCTTTTCCAGGTCGCACTGTCATGTAGGACTTTCCTTTAAGCGAGACCTGTCCTTAAAAAGGCCTTCAAGGCATGGCCCCTTCGTAATCTACTGTGGGCAACAGCTACAGAGCAGAACATGGTGCTCACGTTACCCTGCCCCCCCCCCATGGACACGCTCCATCATTCACAGCACTTCCTCTTCCAGGCCATTCAAGAAACAAAATACCAAATTCCAGGAACCAAGCTACACCCTCCCTGTTAATTGGCAGTGCCGATTAATCGCCATAAGGTCATCAGGAAGGGCAGCTGTGTATTCTTTGCTTTCTTTTCCAGGTCTTTAGTGTAGCACAGCAGACAACTCTGTGTAGTACAATAAACAAGTATTGTGCCTTTGAGAGAATCTTAGTTTTACATTGATGAAGTGCTGAATAAAACTCAGTTGATGTGTTAAGTATACTCATACCTATGAGGATTCGATTTTACCAGACACACGCTAGCAAGATGATCAAAAAATACTAACAATTATATAGAAAAAAGTTATGATAAATTAGGGAGGGAGGCCTTGTTATTGAGGTTTTCCTTCAAATGCAACAAAGAGTCTACGCTCACTGAAATCTCTGCTGCTAGTGGCACCATGTTTTCCATCAGTCTCAAAGCTAGTAAAGAGGGATATCTGAAGTTCCTTGTTCCTCTGAAAAGTAGGAGGGTGCTTCATGTCTCCCCTCACGATCCCTACCCCCAAAACCCCTGGCTACCACAGTGGGAGAGTTTTCAGTTCTCTATCCCTCCCTGAAGCCTTTCTATCTACTTCAGTGTGGAGATGGTCTAACACCAACCTTTCCACAGCCTCCACTATATATTTGAATTATGGTATGTAAGAACATGAGAACTGCCATACTAGGTCAGACCTCCATCAAGCCCAGCATCCTTTCTCTGACAGTGGCCATTCTTGGTTGCTTTGGAGGACGGCCAACAGGCATCACTCCCTGCTGTTCACTCCCAGCACTCAAAGGTTACATCCCCCAACCTACTTGGCTAATAACCATTAATAGACCTATCCTCCAAGAACGTGTCAAATTCTTTTTAAAACCCAGTGATACTACTGGCCTTCACTACATCCTCTGGCAACAAATCCCACAAGTTTAAGTGCAATGAGTGAAAAAATACTTTATTTTGTTTTAAATTTGCTGTTAGTTTCATGGAGTGTCACCAGGTACTAGTTGGGAAGGTAAATAACTCCCTATTTACTTGTTCCGCACCACTCATAACTCTGATCATATCCCCTCTGTCGTCTCTTCTCGAAGCTGAAGAGCCCTAACCTATCAAGTCTTTCCTCATATGTAAACTAACCCATGTCCTTGAATATTTTTGTTGCCATTCTCTGTACCTTTTCCAGTTCTTCTGCAACCGGAACTACATACAATATTCAAGGTGCAGTTGCACCATAGGCTTACAGAGCAGCATTATATTTTCTGTTTTATTCTCTTTCTGAATAATTCCTAATACTGTTTGCTTTTCTGGCTGCTGCCACACACAGAGCTGAGAATTTCAACATATTGTTCACTATAACTCTAAAGATCCTTTTCCTGAGTGGTATCCCCTAATTTAGAATCCAGTACTGTGTACCTATAATTTGGATTACTTTGCACTTGTCAATATTAAATTTCACCTGCCATTTAGTTGCCCAGTCACCCAGTCTTGCAAGGTTCTTCTGTAATTCCTCACAGTCCACCCTGAACTTAACTCATGGGAAAAATGCTTTATGATTTAATACAATACTGCCCTAAAGAGCGGCATGAGTGTGAAGTCTTAAGTCCTAAGAACCTACAACTGTCAAAAATATTTATGCCAAAAGAACACACTGGGGGGAAAATACACATGTAAACGTCTGATTAATTAGTTAACATATTTCATCAGGCACTTTCCACATTCTAACAGAAAATTCATTTTCAGCATCCGAATTTATAAATAAAACAGTAACTCAAGTTACGAAGGGTTTAGAAAAAGAGAGACTCTTCCTCGAATATAGAAAAGTGTCCAGTAACTCCATAATTGTCAATTGCTTTGTTACACTAATAAGACTTCTTACACTTCTTTGTCAAGGTCAGTTTCTTGGAGCAAAACCACCAGCTCCTCAGGGAAACTCTTGCTATTTGCAAGAGGGGTGGGATTGGGGTGTCCTCTAAATACACCATGCATATTCATTTTTATAAATGAATAAAATATAAATAAATATAAGCAAGTAGGTCATACTTGCTTAAATCCAAGGAACTATGTTCCTTGTTGCATGGTCTACGGGCTCTGTTTTGTTGCGCGACAGTAGTGGCCGCTTTGTTGTTAAGAAGCGTAAACAAAAAATGTGTTTAAAGACAGCAGGTCTTTTAAGCAGTGGGTTCCGTGGGGTTGTGGGGTTTTATGGGTAAAAGCTGTTGCAACTGCATACAAGGAAACAAATGTGAATGAATAAAAAGCACATATTTATGAAAGTAAAGAAATTATGCATATTTATTCTGCTAGTGATAAATGTACAGAGTTTGACTTTGGGGCAGTGGAACCTTTGTTTTTTTGGCACAACGAACATGGTTCCCTGCTTTAAAGCAAATGCTAGTGCAACTCACCCAAGTGCTACTATTTTACCTGGACTTGGGTCAATGTTTGCCAAGAGTTCTAAGTGGGGTCGAAGCCGGTTGAGGTTCGCTGGGTCTCCAGTCCTCTGGAGAGCAATGGTTAGTTCCTGAACGCTCTGTGCGAACGATGCTGGGGTCTGCAACTTAAAAAATTATAATAATTAACTTTCTACAGGCAGAGCAGCCCTCATTGTTCCTGGAGGCTGCTCCAGCAGATCATTTATTAAGACATTTTCCCAAATGTCCTACTTCATTTCCAATTAGCATGATTAATTAACATGCCAATATATTCATTTCCCCCCTATTTTGGGGCAATCTCAGTGTAAAAGATTCCTCCCCACAATCACTAATATACCATAGCCTGGAATCTTTACTTGACAGTATATATACCCCCTTGCAATGCCAGTTCCTTCCACGTATCTATGCGGGATAGGCTTGAGCAATTATTGGGGGAAATGTCTTCCAAATACCCGGAGGACTTGGTAAACCTTACGGGCGATTTCAATGCTAGAATGGGTGCAGACGAGCAGGCCATGGAGCCATATTGTGATGGGCGAATGTTTATTCCTACAGATCAATTCGATCTTAGAAAATCCAAGGATAGAGTCATCAATTCAGCAGGGATTAGACTTGCTGAATTACTTATTGCCAGGGAGCTTTATGCACTCAATGGATCAGGTTTTAATGACCCAAAAGGTGAATTCACTTTTATAGGACCACAAGGATCCAGTGTGGTCGATTATATCCTTGTGTCCCCAAAAGTGCTTCCCCTTATTATAGATTTTTTTGTGGGCCCTGTGCTGGTAGGAGATCATCTCCCTCTGGTCTTGATATTATCTTGCCAAGTTTCCGAGCTAAACGCTTGCTGTATCCAAGAGGGTAAGCAGGAACTGGTGTCGGACCATCTTGAGGTTCTACGAGCCCCACGATGGGACGAGACTTTGTCCGCATCCCTCCAAGGTTATATTTTGCAGCCATATGTAACATCTCTTAGCCGGGGACTTAGAGGTTTTGGACAACTACACTCAGCTTTTAGCTGGATTACATACACATTTGTAGGCCCAGGGGCACGGGCGGGGGGCGGTACCCTTAAAGGACCTCCGGCCCAATCAGCCCTGGTTCGACAAGGAATGTCGGGAGACCCAACGCTCCTTGAAGGAGATGAATTATAGTTATAGGCACAGTGGGGAAGTCAATTTGCCTTTAGAGTATGCTGTGCTTAGGTCCAGATATAGAAATTTAATTAATAAAAAGAAAAGAGAATTTGGGGATACCATCTGGAAGACCCTTCTCCAGGCAGCAGATGCTAGGGACACAAGAAGATTCTGGCAGTTGGTGAATGGATCTTTGTCTGGGCCTCGGAAATTTACTTCCACAGTAGTTATTCCACCATTAGTTTGGACAACTCACTATCAAGAACTATACAATGCTATTACCGTCGATATTAGTGGAGTTATGATCCAGGTCCCTTCCTTTCAGAACCTGAGGGAGGCCCCGTTGTGGCCTCCAGTGCAGGAGGAAGAGGTGGAGGGAGTAATTGATTCCTTCTGCAATAATCGTGCCCCAGGTTTGGATTTAATACGAGTTGAATTCTTGAAGACATATAAGACGTGGTGGATACCCATTTTGGCAACTGTATTCACTGCTATTAACAACAGTGGGGTTGCCCCTGAGGATTGGGATAGGGCCGTTATTATCCCAATATATAAGAAGGGTATCAAAACAGATCCAGCCAACTATAGGCCTATTAGCCTTCTGTTGGTTGTCTCCAAGGTCTATGCAAAG
This sequence comes from Sphenodon punctatus, assembly GCA_003113815.1. NCBI lineage: Eukaryota > Metazoa > Chordata > Lepidosauria > Sphenodontia > Sphenodontidae > Sphenodon > Sphenodon punctatus. The sequence continues at coordinate 171,509 of QEPC01004074.1, read as the reverse complement.
TACCTATTGAGGAAACTGACCAAATGGATGGCTCAGTTCAAGGCAATATCTCCAGAGCAGGCAGGGTTTCAGCAGGGTCGCTCGACAATCGAACAATGCTATGTCCTTTATTTTTTGGCTGCCAAGTACAGGGCTCGGGGAGGAGCTCTCTATGTGGCTTTTTTGGATCTCAGGGCAGCTTTCGACTCAGTAGATCGAGCCACCCTGTGGGGCAAGTTACAGGCCTCATCCATAGATAGGCGCCTTTTAGCTTTATTCTTTGCATGAGCACTCTTCCCTTGTGGTCAAAATTGATCAGCTTGGCCATCTTACCCCCACAGTCTCCACCACGGTAGGGGTAAAGCAGGGGTGCATGCTGGTATCAGCTCTTTTTAATTACTTTATAAATGGTGTTATGGATATTATGGCCAAATCACGTTTCTTTCCCCCAAAGCTAGCCAACCGGCCCTTGGACTGTCTTTGTTATGCTGATGACATAGCCTTACTCTCTCAAACACGAATAGGATTGTCCTGTCAGCTTCAGGCTTTTGTGACCTTTTGCCACAAGAATTCACTTAATATCAATTACGGAAAATCTAAAGTAATGGTATTCTCATCCAAATCTAAAATCCAATCGTGGTTTATTGAAGGCTCCCCAATTCAACAGGTATCCACCTTTCGTTATCTGGGGGTCCTGTTTCATAGATCTGGTAGCTGGTCTAAGCATGTAACTAGGGCATTAAGAGAGGTGCAGGGCCCAGCCCAATCCATTAGTGGACTGTTTCTTAGGCAAGGGAGATCGGCAGTCCTGCCAGCCTTACAAGTTTACACTAGTAAAATCCAGTCCCAACTTTTGTATGGAGCCGAATTGTGGGCCCCTTTTTACTCCACTTTGGTGGATGGGACCCAGTCGAATTTTCTTCAGAAACTTCCCAGTGCCCCTCGGGGCACGCCAGCAGTAGCAATTCATGTGGAGTTGGGACAGAAACCCTGGTCACAGGTTGTGAATGTAATTGCGTTAAAATTTTGGCTCAAAGCTCGCTCTGGCCAGGGACCCCAACTTTTGAAAGATCTGGGGGAGGACTCATTTACTACCCAATGGGCCATGAAAATTGATCATCAATTTAGGTAGATGGGGTTCTTGCCACAGTATTTACAACATAAACATCTGGCATCCCTTAAGGGAGAGATTTTGTCTCGTGTGGAGGATATGGGGCGTCAGTCAGAGATTGGCAGGTTGAGATCAACCCTACATATTCGGGATTATCTGGACTGGGTACCAGAGATGGGCAGGCTGCCGAATATCTGACTGCCCCAATTTCTGGAAGGGCCAAACAGCTGATTTGTGCAGCAAGATTTAATGCCTTTCTGTCCTCTGTATTTGAGGGACGGAAATCTGGTATTCCATATGTGGACCATTTGTGTCCATTTGACAACTTGGAGGTGAAATCAATGGGCCACATCATCCTTCGATGTCATTTGTATGATAAAGTGCGGCAGGATTTTTTGGGGCCTTTTTTAGAGGCTTACCCGGGCAGATCCGAACAAGTGCTACTGGCATTGTTACTTAAGAGCTCGGAACCCAAGGTGATTAGAAAGATTGCATCCTTTTTAATGCAAGTATTCCATTATAGGGAATCATTTTTGCACTTTCTTGTCCCCTCATAGATAAAATTAGTTGTTTGAACTGGGGTATTTCTTAGCTCTCAAAGTAGAATCAACAGTATGGGATAGAAGTTATTTTAAGTTGGGGTATTTTAGATTAAGTGTTGATTTTGAGGTCGACCTTATTGTATTTTATGTTATTATGATTGGAAACCTCTGAGTTGCAAGATTTGTGTTGTGCTGGTCTTGTTTACTTGTGGTATTTTTGTATGTATGCTACAATGGTCTATGACCACGTAATCAATCAATCAATCAATCTTTACTTATTTTATTTATTTATAAAATCATTTACTACCCCACCCCTCCTACTCCAAGCAGCATGGGGCGGCTTACAACATAGGTGTATCTTCCCTGAAGATATGATCTGGACATTAATTATTTGTATCCGAATAGCATTCAGAGACATTCAGTTCTGAAGCCCTAGTATGCCAAATCTGGACAAGGGGACAGAGCTACCTATGACCTGAGGAGACAAGGTCAAAAGGGACAAAAGCACAGGCTCTCACAGAAGGGGTCAAGTCCATAGTTTGAAGGTGTGCCTCCAAGACTCTGAACAGCTGCTTGCTTTGAGGCTTTAATACTCCACACTCAGAGCTACTGACAGTGGTGGTCACAGAGTTCCAGGGTGGAGTTCCATGGAGGTACCCTGATTTATGGTGTCTAGAAAATGAAAGAGAGCTAAGTCACTCTATGTTTGTCCTCTAAAGGGAGTCAAGTGTGTTGTGTCTCAGCTCCTTCAACTTTGGAAGAAAGAGAGCTCTGCAATGCTCAGCAAAGCTACATCATGTAAGCCATCAAACCTGACTAACTAAATGGTTTGACAGTGATGCTTTTTCACAGCGGTTTAGGTAAAAGGTACTGGAGAAGACAAGGACAGAACAAAATACAGTGATAGCCGTCCCCCTCACCCCCTCCCACACACACACACCAAGACTATTTTCAGTTAACTATTAAATTTAAAGGGGCTGATGAAAACAGGATATAGCAGGAAAACAATTTAAATGGAACAAACTGGAGATTCTGCATGTCAAACTAGCTTCACCCCACTATAACTAGGTGGCAAAAATATTACGTCAAACTGAACATGGTTGTCAACTTTTTGTGAGGAAGACCCACCTTTAAAAAAAAAAAATCCAGTACGACGAGTGGCCAGACAATGACAGGGGAGTGTGCGTGTGTTGGGTCTGATCCAAGTGGTCATAGCAGAGGGGCTGATCCCTGCAGAAGAGGCTCAAATCCTGGTCGCAGCAAGTGAGGGGGAAAAGGAGGGGGACACAAACCTAGTAGCAGTAGAGGGGTCCTGCTAGTGGCAGCAGCAGTGAGTCAGCCAGCCAGAAACTGCAGAACAGAGGGAATAGATGGCAGGCCTGACTCAAGGAGGCTTTACCTTGTCAATGATGGACTGCATGTGGGATTTGTGGGACTGGTCTCCATATAGCAGTGAGGACCACTGATCAGGTGCAATGCGTAAGCCTGCCTCCATGGCAATTTGCACAATCTGGGAATCGTGTTCCCGTCGTAGAGCTTCATAGGTTCGGAACTCCTCCTTCAACTGCATCAGCGAGGAGTCCTCATCACGTTTAGTCACCTGATGGGGAAGGAGGAAACCCAGCCAACTCATCAGCGCTAACCCAAATAACATTGCCTATTCCAAAGTAATGCGACTATGACAGTATTTACCAAGTTAGGCACTTGAACACACCAGACATTGTTAGCTGACATTGCAGCAACCACTAATAACTGGGGGGGGCGGGGAGAAGAGAGTCTGCCTGTAGTGACAGAATTGCTTTTCTGTGTTCATCACCTTAACCCTCATCCAATCTGCTAAAATAACGACATAGGGGTGGGAAGTTCGGTACATCCGGTATCCGATACTGCCGGTATTTTGCTGTACCGGCAGTATCGGATTACTCCGGTATTTGGGGGTACCGGTACCCCATGCTGGATTTTTTTACATTGCGGCCATTGAAATGAATGGATGCAATGTAAAAAAAGGAACAAAAAAACCCCAACCACTTTCCCTCACCAGTCCAGACTGCGCGGGTGGAAGGGGGAACACCCCCCACCCACCCTGCCCAGCCTGGATTTTAAAAAAAATAAAAATTCCCGAAGTCCCTGCTAGTGCAGGCTCCAGGCCGCCGCCGGCGACCCAGAGCCCGCACCAGCAGGTAGGTACTGTGGTACTAGGGTCATCCCTGGGGTGGGGGGAGGTATAAAACAACCCCCCACCCCAGGGATCACCCTAGTACCTGCTGGTGCAGGCTACGGGTCACCGGCGGTGGCCCGGAGCCCGCACTAGTAGGGACTTAGGGCAAAAAAATAATAATTTTTAAATGCAGGCTGGGCAGGGTGGGTGGGGGGTGCCCCCCCTTCCACCCGCACAGCCTGGGAGGTGGAGGGGGGAGGTATTGGTTTTTTTCCTCATTGATTTCAATGGGGACAGTTCCCCATTGAAATCAATGGAATAAATCGGGTACCGGTAAACCGGTTTTAATCCGGTAAACCGCTTTTTTGTAAACCGGTAACCGTTTTTTTCCAGATGTCCCACTCCTACTGTTCACCCCAGAACCTGTTATCTGCTAACCTGAAACCAGTCAAACAGGTTATGCAACATTGCTTTAGTTTCACTTCTGTTGTAACACAAAGCTAATTGGAGTAGCACAAAACTCAGGAAATTGCACTGTGGTACCTTTTTACCCCAAACGATAACATGCAGTGTGGGGGTAATTTTGTATCCCAATGGGAAAACCCTGTTATCTCGGGTACAAAGTTACTCCATGATACCTTTTGCCCACAGAAAGATAATCATTAATGTTAAATGTATGAAATGTTGCACAAAAGTATATGGGGGTGCCAGTGACAATGTCCTATAAGGACAAAGTTCTAGGGCCAGTAATGTTTGAATTATTTTTTTAGAAATAAAAAAATTAAATGCACACCTAGGATACAGAAAGTTACCCTAGGTTTACCTGCAGAAAGCAAACGGTTAATAGTAAATAAATGGAATTTTGGACAAAGATGCACAGGGGTGCCAGTGACATTGTCCTAAAAAGACAATGTTCTAGGGCCCCTAACATCTGAATTATTTCAAGAAAATGCGCAACTGTGGTATAGTAAGTTAGCACAGGGGGTTTATGCCCACAGAAAACAAAAGGTGTAATGATAAATGAATGAAATTGTGCACGAACATGCACAGTGCTGCCAGTGACAATGTCCTAAAAGGACAAAGGTCTAGGGCTAGTAACTTTTTAAGTATTTTAGAAAATGCACACCAGCTGTAAACAATTGCCTGGCATTTCTTAAACATCTTGTTTATTACATTATTATTATTATAATAAGCAATTATATAGCGCCAGCGATGTACCTGGCGCTTTACAAATAAGGTAGACATGGTCCCTGCCCAAGAGCTTACAATCTAAATCCAAAAGTATAAAATTCTAATGACTAAAAATTTGAAACAAGTGTGAAAAATGTTGCATTCTAAGAATATAACACACTTATTTGTTTTTATTTATTCAAATTTCTACACTGCCCTTCCCCAAAGGCTCAGGATAGCTTACATCATAAACATACAAAACACAATAGAAACGCAATCCAATTCCCAATAAAAACCCCATATCAATCCACCCTCACCTCTAAACCCTCCCTCCCTAACCCCTAGCCCCACCTGCTAAATGCTTCACCAAAAAGCTAATGTAGCAGGGAGCAGTCCTGCGGGGCTGCTGCCCCTTTAAGAAGGAGCTGTGTGGGCCAGTCGGAGGCCTGTGCACATGTGTGGGGGTCTGGGGTAGCCAGTCCAGAACCTGAGACCTGCCTGTGAAGGGAACACGTTAAGGAGTCAGAGTAGACAGGACACTAGCCCTTTTGTGGGCAGTAGTGCTGTGCTGTGGGCCATGCCCACTCTGGCTACAAAAGAGGAAGCAAGGCAGAGAGGAAAGCAGTCTCTGCCTGAGAGATGAAGGGACTACATCTCCCTGACAAAGCCTCCCTACTCTATGCTCTCCAGGGTGCTGAAGAGGAGAACCAGGTACTGGGAGAGGCTATGCCCAGGAGGGAACCTCGTGCCTGAGGGAGGCTTGGCCAGAGCCTGGGGCTTTGAGGTCTGGCTGGTTGGACTTTGGGGTTTGATGTTCTAGGTTGCTCCTGCACTGTGGAGAGACTGACCGGGGCCTGCAGGGTGGAGGCAACTGAGCCTGCAGCAACAGGGATTGTGCACACTGGACTGTACTAATAAAGGACTGTGGACTTGATACCCTCCGGACTGCTTGTGTTGGGTCCTATAGAACGGTACCCCCTTCCAAGAGGGGGATTCAGCCAAGGCCAGGGCTGAATAGGCGTAGCAAGGGGGTTTGCTAATTTCTCAGACACCCCAGTGCCCCCATGTGGCCCTGAGAAGACCCCCTGCTACAGCACAGTTTTACCCTGCTTCCAGAATATGCTCAGGCTTGGGGTCTGAAAGGACCTCTGGGGAAAGGGAGTTCCATAGTACCAGGGCAGCAAACGAGAACACCTCTCTGCAGGCACTTGTCATACAGACAAGATTGGCAGATAGGACACACAAGAGAGCTCCCAGCCAACTGCAGGGGTCACAGTGAAGCATGATAGGAAAGACGGTCTTTCAGATATGTGGGGCCCAGGCCATTTAGGGCTTTAAAGGTCAAAAGCAACACCTTGAATTGTACCAGGAAAGCTACAGGAAGCCAGTGCAGATTATAGAGCACAGGTGTAATGTGTTCACAGCGATTCACCTATGAAGAGAGACAGGTTGCTGCATTGTGCACCAGCTGCAGCTTCTGAACAGTCATCAAGGGCAGACCCATGTAGAGTACACTGTAGTAATCTAGTCTTGAGGCAATGAAAGCATGGATGATGGTAACCAGATCTCATTCAAAAAGAAAGGACTGAAGCCTCCTCACCAGATGGAGTTAGTATAAAGCACTCCTGCCCATCACCACAACCTGATGAATCCAGGCACAGCAAAAGGTCCAGAAGCAATCTAAGTCTGAGAACCTGAGTAGCCAGAAAGGGCTTGGACCCCTCAGTGTCAGAGGTCCCAATTCCCTCCAAGTCACAGGGTCGGCAAACCATCATCCCTTCAGTCTTGTCTGGATTCAGTTTCAATCGATTCACCCTCAAGTCTCCAACAACAGCCAGGCATTGGCTAAACACAGACTACAGGCCTTGGATTGGATGAAAAAGAGAGGTAAGAGCTGGATGTCATTAGCATACTGATGGCACTTCAGTCCAAACTTCCGAATGATTTCATCCAGAGGCCTCAGATACACATTGAACAAGAGAGTAGACAAGATGGAATCCTGCAGGACACCACAGGGAAGGTCCGAAGGGATAACGAGCAATCTACTATTACCACCTGCTGGGACCTCCCCAACAGGAATGAATGGAACACCACTCAAGAGCAGTCCTACACACGACTGCCAAGTCCCACAGTCGTGTCAACACCACCTCATGATCAATGGTATCAAAGGCTGCTGAAAGATCTAACAAGATCTACAGGGCACAGTTCCCATTGTCAATCTCCAGGTGTAGATCATCAACCAAGGCCCAAGCAGAGTCTTTAGCTGGACAGGGAGTCAACTTCCAAAAATGTTTTTTTGAGCAGTGGCTGGATCACCAGAGTTTTAAAGGTGTCCGACAACCTACGCTTCCAAGGGAGACATTGACAACCCCAGCCAGCAGAGGACCCAATGTCTCCCAAATAGATTTCACCAGCCAGGACAGGTAAGCATCTGGTTGCCCACATTGTTCCAAGCACATTCCCCGCATCAATGGGCAACACTAATTGAAACTGATCCAAACAAATAGGGCAAGGCTGAGCTTCCACAACCTCAAACTCTGATTCTGCAGGTGAAGTAGCAGCACCCAAATCGTGGTGAATACGAGCAATTTTGTCTGCAACGTAATTAATAAAAATGTCACTGCTGGAAATAGACGACGCTAGTTCATGGGAGAGACTGAATTAATCAGACCACTCACCACTAACAGCAGCTCTCCAGGACGAGACTTTACAGACGCTACAAGAGTGGAGAAGAAAGGTTTCTTCTCCAACATCACAGCCATGGTATACTTCTTCAAAAATGATCTATGCTGCAATCAGTCTGCTTCAGCATGAGTAGGGTGCTACCTGCACTCTAACTACCTACCCTCCTGCTTTTACTGCTTCAGGTCCTCTGTATACCTAGGGGAGCCTATGCTGTCGCAGCAGTGAATGCGGATGTCTGGGTGCAGCTGTGTCAATGGTCATGGTCAAGTTGTCATTCCACAAGGCAACCATGTTTTCATCAACAGAGTAGCTGTCAAGGTCAATGAGTAAATTCTCCAAAGAGTTCTGGAAACAAATTGGATCCATCTGTCTCTGGGGGTGAACCAACCTAACTGGTCCACCACCCCAACAAGGGCATAGAAGGGCAGGGATCTGGGCATTCAAAAAGTAATTGTCCAACCATGACAGCAGTGTCGTAACCACACCCTCAATAATCAGAACCCCAATTTCCAGGCCGGTGCAAAACATCAAATCCAACCTGCATCTCCTTCATGCGTTGGGTCAGACATTACTTGGGATACACCAACAGTTGTCATGGAGGCCATGAAGTCCCGCTCTGGTCTCAAAAGACCACCTCTGAGACCAACTCAGCCAATTATACAACAGAGTAGTCAGTATACCAGAAAAATCCCCAATCTATCCCCAGCTCCAAAACAAGGTGGAGACACACTATATTTTATGAGTTAGGTACCGAATACCTTTAAAACACCACCGTCTCTTTACTGATCACTGCCACTCTGTCCCCCGATCCTAGGCTGGTGCTACAGAGTACCCAACTGGCACCATCAGGGACAGCCTCGAGCTGCTTGATTGCTGGAGAGGCAGGGTATAACAATTTATAATAAATAAATAAATATAGGCTCAGATACTTCATCCAGCCAGGTCTCTATAATGCATATAAGGTTCATGGCCTCATCATGAGTAAGATCAAAGATGGTTGATGTTGTATTTGCCACTGACCTTGTATTAAGTCGTATCAGGTTCAGATCAGGTACCCCACTAGCCTCAATCCTCAAATATCCCACGACAGGATGGGAGTGGGACACAGGAACAGACACCAAGACCACATTCACACCTTCAGCTGCATGCCGGTCCGCGCATGTTTTGGCTCCGGGAGAGAATCTGGAAGCCGAAACATGTGTGGCGTTTAGCCTGTGACAAAGGCCACACCCCTCCCGCCCCCTGCTCGGCTTTGCTCGCAAACACCCGGAAGAGTACAGAGCTAGATTTCCCTGCTCTGCACTCTTCTGGATATTTGCCAGCAGAGCCCCATGGAGAGGCTTTCACACTGGTCAACCCCCATGCGTATTTTGGCTTCCAGATTCTCAGAGCCAAAATATGAGCAGACTGGCCCACTGCTGAAGGTGTGAATGTAGTCTAGGTGCCCCTCATATCCTTGATGGCCTTTCTCCCCTCTCTTCTCCCCCCCCCGATGCCTCCCCATGCCCAACACGACACACACCCCTGGCTCCTGATTGCCCACAGACAGCCACAGACAGAATACCCACAAACAGAACAGCAAGCAGACAGGCGGGAAAGCCTCCACTCATTGAGCTCCAACCTACCCTCCCCCCAAAAGACTCCTCCCTTCCACCACCCCCTCCTCATCCCAACCACACCCAGCTTGGGTCCTGGGGCAACGATGCCCCCATTGGGATGCTGGACCTATTTGATTGGTCCGCCCCCAGAGACTCACAGAACCAACTGGTTTCCAGAACTCTCTGGGGGAGTTTCCCATAGACCTAAACAACTGCTCCGTTGATTACCTCATCACTTTATGGAATAATACCTTGCCTGAGGTCATCAACACGGTGGCTCCCAAGTGTCTGCTCCCACTGCTGTGCCAACAAAGGTCCCTGTGTTACACGGATGACCTGAGGTTGCAGAAGCGGGAGGGTAGGCGGTTAGAACACAGGAGGCACCAGACACGAGCTGAATCCAATAGACTGTGGCATAAATCTTTTTTTGAAAGACTATGCCGTGGCTGTTTTCTTCGCTGCAATCGTAGCGTGTGCAAAGTCGCAACCAGCAAAGCTTTTCCGGGTAGTGAGGGATTTGGTCAGTCCAGCCTGTCTCCACCAAGAACCGGAGGGGGTCCACTGCTCGCTGTGGCATTTTTATTGATTACTTCACAAATAAAAATCACTCATATTCACCATGACCTTGACATGACCATTTCTGGTGCAGAGTCAGAGCTGGGGATTATGGAAGCCCAGTCTTGTCCTTTTTGGGGAGATTGGTTTTAGTTGTTGTCACCCACCAACGCAGAGGAGGTGCTGGGGGTTGTGAGAGTCACAAGTTGTGAATTAGATACATGCCCATCCTGGCTGATGAAAGCCAGGCAGGAGACGTTGGGGCCATTGCTGGCTCCCTTTGGGAGGGCAGAGTGCCAAGCTGACTTAAGGCGACGATTGTTCGGCCTCTGCTTAAGAAGCCATCATTGGACGTTGATACTCCAGCTATTGGCCTGTCTCTAACCTTCCCTTTTTAGGGAAGATTACTGAATGGACGGTAGCTCGTCAGCTTCAATCACATCTGGATGCTATCGGATTCCTGGACACTTTGAAGTCCAGTTTCCGACCTGGATATGGCATGGAGACTGCATTTGTGGCCTTGGTCAATGATCTTTACCTGGAGTTAGACCGGGGAAAATTCTACCCTATTAATTTTATTAGATCTTTCAATGGCTTTTGATATCGTTGATCACAAGATACTGTTGACTCACCTGCAGGACCTGGCTGGAGTGGGCGGGACTGCTCTTAAGTGGTTCCGCTCTTTCTTGGTTGGAAGGTCTGCCGGTGGTGTTGCACGATTGCTCATCATCTCCTCAGGATCTCTCTTGTAGAGTCCTGAAGGGTTCCATTTTGTTCCCCCCTCTTGTTCAACATGTATATGCAGCTGCTGGGCAAGGTCATTTGGAGTTTTGGTGTGTGGTGCCATCAGTATGCTGATGACACTCAGCTCTACCTCTCCTTTTCATTCGACCCAGGTCTGGCAATCACGGTACATACCCGTTGGCTGGCTGTGGGCGAGTCAAATGAAGCTAAATCCTGACAAAACTGAGGTGATGATGGTTGGCCGGTCTTGTGCCCTGGAGGAGATTGGGACTCCTCTTATTGATGGGGTCCGGACCAGAGGTTCACAGCCTCGGAGTGCTTCTGGATTCTTTGCTGTGTCTAGATTGTCAGGTTGCGGCGGCGGTGACTTTTCACCAACTCCATCTGGTGGCCACTTTTCACCAACTCCATCTGGGGAGGAAGCTGCAGCCTTTTCTTTCGGACTCGGATCTGGCCACTGTCGTTCATGCTTTCATCACTGAGGCTATACTACTGTAATGCGCTCTATGTGGGGCTGCCCTTGGTGATGGTTCGGAGGCTGCAGTTGGTGCAGAATCTGTTGGTTCTGCCTCCTTACAAGGATGCGTTGCTGCGGGCACATAACATTGATGCTCCATTCACTGCATTGGCTGCCAATAGTCTTCTGGGCCCAATTCAAGGTGCTGGTCGATGATCTTTAAAGCCCTAAACAGGCTAGGACCCAATGTATCTGAGGAATCGCTTGGCTCCCCATGTCCTGTTGCGCCTCTGCAATCGGCTGGCAGCAACTTCCTGAAGGGTCCAGTTTTTCACCAGGTCTTGACTATGAGGAAGGCGTTCTCGGCCATCGCACCTTTGCTTTGGAACTCCCTCCCCCAGGTGGTCTGCCTGCGTTCAAGCCTGGTGGCTTTCTGGAGGCAGTGTAAGACCATTTTGTTCCATTGGGCTTTTGGCAGTGGGGACTGAATTTAGAGGAAGGGGTTAATTTAAGGGGAAGGATGGGTTGGGGGAGAGGGATTAGGTGCAGGGTGGGAACCTTTGGGGAAGGGCGGGATATAAATGAGAATAAATAAATAAATAAATATTCCCCCATCCCAATAAAACCCTTGATCTTCACTATCAAGGCACATATCCCCCCTCACAGGGGAGCCTTGGCATGGACTCACCCCCCTTCTCAAAGAGGAGCTAGGATACAAACCCCAACTCACCCAAAACCCTGTACCTCCCTTTTCCCCATACCACCCCCCCAACGGGGGATCCCAGCAAATTCACCCACTCTCTTTACCCCCATGCCAGTACCCCTCGTCACTAAGTACCCCGCCCTCACCAAGGGATCTCTTCCCCCCCCGCACCAGTACTCCCTCTCGCGAAGGGGCCGTGGCACTCTTTCCCACCCAACCCCACCCTCAAAAATCCCATCTACCAATCCACTCCGCATAAGCCTAGCTAAATCCCCCAATTAAATTATCACCACACCTCAACTTAAAACAAATCCCACCTCCCTAAAGAAAAAAACCTACTAATAAACAAACAGCTGTAGGCAAATATAAAAGCCCCTATGGTCACACAATTGCTACCTAATGGCCCAGCAGCTGTCTAACAGAGCAGGAGGCTTCCTTTATGGGAGCTGGGGGATGAGTATCCAGGTGCAGGTGGCAAAATGTCTTAGCACAGACCCTCCAGCAGCTCCATGAAATAATAAACCGAATCAGCATACTGGCATCCTGTCTCCTACAGCAGCCAATCTTGGTCACTTTGGAGAAATACCCAACAAGTCACAATAGGGCAATTCATTCCCTGTTGTTCACTCCTAACTCCCAACAGTAAGAAGTTATGTCCCCCAACCTACTTGGATAATAGCCATTAATGGACCTACTGTCCAAGAACTTATCCAATCCCTTTTTAAAACCAGCTATACTACTGGCCTTGACCACACCTTTGGACAACTAATTCTACAAGTCAACTGTACATTGCAAAAAAAATAATACTTGATTTGGTTTAAAATCTGCTGCCAGTTAGTTTTGTCCCCTAGTTCTTTTTTGACCACTGATACACACTGAGCTGAAAATTTCAATGTATTGTCCACAAAAACTCCAAGATCCTTTTCCTGACAGGTAACCCTTAATTTAGAACCCAGTATTATGTACCTATAACCTAGATTATCTTTTCCTATGTGCATTACTTTGCATTTGTCCACATTAAATTTCATCTGCCATTTACTTGTCCAGTCAACCAGTCCTACAAGATCCTCCTGCAATTTCTCACAGTTCACTCAGGTTTTAACTACCTTGAATAACTTTGTCATCTGCAAATATGATCACCTACCTCTTTACTTCCTTTTCCAGATCATTAATGAGTATAGTATTATTGAACTCCATTCCCCCGGAGGTCTGCCAGAACCAGAGGCTGAGCATATTTTGGAGATGGTGCGAAACATTCCTTTTTTGGAAAGCATTTGGCAGGCAGGGATAGGGGTTGGAGTACAATGAATACAATTACATTGTATTTATATTAATTTTTGTAGGTTTTTATTTCTGTAAGCTGCCCTGAGCCTTTGGGATAGGGCAAGGTATACATTTTAATTAAAAATAATAATTAAATACCACCAGTTCCAGTACAAAAGATCCCTGGGGCACTCTGCTATTTAATTCTCTCCACTGTGAAAACTGACCATTTAGTCCTATCCTCTGTTTCCTATCCTTTAACCAGTTACCGAGTCATGATAGGAAACTGCCTCTTATCCCATGACTTTTTAATTTCCTCAAAAGTATCTCATAAGGGACCTTATCAAAGGCTTTCTGAAAACTTTCTACCAATAGCAGGTCTGCGATTTCATATTTGAGTTCCTTCAGAACTCTGAGGTGAATACCATCTGGTCCCCATGATTTGTCAATGTTTAGTTTGTCAATTTGCTCTACAACCTCTTCCAGAGTCATGCTGATTTGTGACTGTTCTTCGGATTAATCACCTACAAAGAACAGTTTAGGTGTGGCTATCTCCTCAACATCCTCTGCAATGAAGACCAAAAGCAAATAATTCATTTAGCTTTTCTGCAACGGCCATATAGCTTTTCTAGAGCGTCCCTTTTGCCACCTGGTCATCTAATGGCCCAACTGACTCTCTAGCAAGCTTTTTGTTTCCGATGTACTTGAAAAAGTTATTCGTTTTTGCATCTTTCGCAAGTCACTCTTTAAATTCCCTCTTGGCCTTCCTTATTAATATTTTACTTCTAATTTGCCAATGCTTATACTTTTTCCTATTTTCATCATTAAGACTAGCTTTCCATTTTTTAAAGGACGCTTTTTTGGCTCTCTATGGGTGATTTCAGACGTTACGAGATCACGCTGAACCACACTGAACCACGCTGAACCCCCCCCGCGGGGCCAAAGGGCCCAGAACGTCTGAACGGCGTGCGCCAGATGTTCATCACGCTCAATACGCACATGGGGTCAATTTCAACCACGCTTCCCGGGCTAGCCGGGGGAAGGTCTCGGGAAGCGTGGTCAAACCAACCCCCACAGGGAACCAAGCAAAAGTAACGTCTGGACGCCAATCCCCCAGCGGAACCAAAAAAATGGAGCCCCGGCCGGGGACGAGGCACGCAGCGTCGCTGCCAGGCAACCAGCACCAACACAAACACCGGAGGGAGATTTAAAGCGAGAGCAGCAGCAAGCAAGCGTGGCGGGATGGAGCGAGGAGGGAAGCGGAAGAGAGCGGAGGCACGAACAGCGACAGCGGCGGGACAGGAGGCGGAGGACGTGCAGCCAGGCCCAGCGATGCAGGCGGAGGGGGCACAGGTGCAGGAAGGGGGCACACGGGAGCACCCGACCAGGGAGGCGCCCCGGGAACACCAACCACAGCTGCAGCCGGGTCGCGCCGCCCCGGGGACAGCGGCCGGAACAGGCCCACAGGAGGCACCCAGGAAACGGGTAAGGGCACCCACTGGGAGGGGAACAGGGGGCACAGGGGAACCCCCTGTGGAGGGGGCCGGGGGGACCCCGGGCGGAAGGCAGGGGGGCAGGGGGACCCCGGGCGGAGGGCAGGGGGGCAGGGGGCCCCCGAGAGGGCCCACACCCTCACCCAGCAACCAACCACCCCCCTTCCCCCCCCCAGACACGAAAGTCGGCCCGGGCGGACGAGCCCCAGGAGGAGCCCGGCCCCCGGCCCCTGGAGGCGCACCCCCAGGAGGAGGTGGAGGAGGAGCAGAGGCAGGTGCAGCATGAGCTGCACCGGGAGGAGGAACAGCAGGGGCCCAGCCGGAGGAAGGCCTATCACAGAGGGGGACAGTGGGGCCTCCAGGAGACCCGGGACTTCATACGGATCTGGGGGACCCTCGAGTACCAGGTGGAGCTCGCAATAAACCAGCGCAACGAGCATGTCTACCGGGACATCGTGCGCGACATGGAGGCGGCGGGGCACGAGCGCACTGTCAACCAGTGTCGCTCGAAGGCCAAGGAGCTCAAGAGGGGGTACAAGGCCCTCAAGGACAATAACAGCCGCTCCGGCCACGGGGCCCGCACCGCCCCCTACTACGATGCCCTGGACCGCATCCTTCACATGAAGGGCTCCATCGTTGCCCCACGCCTGGTGGGCAGCGCTGTGGTCCAGGGCAGGGAGCGGGCCGAGGTACCCCCTCCCCTCGCCGCCCGCCCGGTAGACACGAGCTCAGGGGACCCCCACCCCCAGGAGGACCACCCGGGACCCGCAGAAGCCCCAAGGCCCCCCCCCAGCAGCAGCCCGGAGACATCCCAACGCCGGGCCGGCCAGGCGGAGTCGGAGGTCGGCACCTTCACCACCCTCAGCCAGTGGTCCCAGGGGGAGCACTCCCAGGGTGAGGCGCCGGGCTCCGAAGGCTCGGAGACGGACATAGAGGGTAAGCGGGCCCCCAGGGCAGGGGGGGGGCATGACCAGGGGGCCGGTGGCAGGGGCGGGGGCGCTGCTGCAGGGGCCACAACCAGCCCCCTTCACCCGCTCCCCCCTCTCCCGCCCGCAGGACATGGGGAGCCCCAGGACCGGGCCAGCGAGACGGTGCAGGCCCCCGCGGAGGGCACAGGAGAGCAGGTGCCGGACCCAGGTAAGGCGGGAGGGCTGGGATGGCGGGAGGGCCCCCCGGGCGCCAGCCCAGGGGGGCCTCCGGCCTCAGTGGGGGAGGGGGGGCAGGGGGCCCCGGGACCCGACCCCGCTAGGGGACAGGGCCCTGCACTGACCCACCCGCCCATTTCCACAGGGCAGCCCCCGCGCGCGGCGCCTCCGCCGGCCGCAGCCCCAGCCCAGCGGATGCGGGAGTACCGGGCGCGGGTCCGCAGGCGCAGGGAGGAGCAAGCGGAGGACATCGTCCGCAGGGCGGAGGAACAGGGGGAGCGCATGATCGCCTCCGTGGACCGCATGGAGGCGGCCATAGAGCGGTCCATGGAGAAGGCCCTGGAGACAGACCGCCGGCTGGAGGCGGAGGTGCGCCTGGAGCGGAGGCGGGAGCGCCGGGAGCACCAGCGGCAGCAGGGGCTGCTCAGGGGCCTCCGGCAGGACATACAGGGCATGGTGCGGGAGCACAGTGCAAAGATGGACAGGTCCCACGACATTGGGACCTCCCTGCTCCTGCATGCGGGCACCATGTGTGCCTACGTGATGGCCGGCGCACCTCCGGGCGCCCTGCCCGCCCAGGTCCCCATGCCGGGCCCCTCGGCGCCCCCGGGCCCAGCCCTGCCGCCCCTGGCGCCCCCCCGGCCCCAGGGCCCTCGCATGCGCCTCCCAGTGCCCCCGGGCCTCCGGAGGGTCCAGCCCCCCCGGGGCGCGACCGGGGCACCGGGCACAGCTGCCCATCCGCCGCCCGGCCCCCTGCCGGGGCCGGGACCGGCCCAGGACACGGCAGGGGACACGGACAGTGGGGGGGAGGGGAGCTCCCAGAGCTCGGTGGGCCCAAGCGGCCGCACGAGGGGTCGGCCCAGGAAACGCGGGGGGATGGTGGGAAGGGGGGGGAGGGGGAGGGCCACATGAGGGCGGGTGGTGGACGGGGTCACGGGCACGGGGGTGGGGAGGGGGCACAGGGTGATTGTGTGAACTGTGTGGGCAATAAAGTGTTGTAAAGAGACAGTTGTCCCCGGCCCGTTTGTGGGGGGGACAGGGCTGTGGGACCGCGTGTACAGGGGCATGGGCACGGAACGGGGGGTGGGGCCCCCAGGGGCGGGAAGGCCCTCACAGCGGGCCCCCCCGGGCGATGTGGGTTGCAAGGGCGTTCCGGATCCTTTTGGCATACCGGTACTCCCGGGGGTTCCCTGCGTTCACGTACAGGGGAACAGGACCGGGGGGCCGGTGGGGCTCGGGGTACTCCAGGGCCGCCCCCTCGGTCTCGCACACATTGTGCAGAACGCAGCAGGCACCGATCACCAGGGCGGAGGTGGGGACGGTGAAGTCCAGGCGGCCAGCTATACTCCTCCAGCGCTGCTTCAGGGCCCCGAAGGCACGCTCCACCACGGTCCGGCTCGCACACAGGCGGGTATTGTATACCTGCTCCGCAGGGGTGCTCGGGACAGGGTAGACCTTCATCAGCCAGCGGGTCAGGGGGTAGGCGGGGTCCCCCAGGATGCAGGGGGGCATGGGAACCCCCTCGATCCACCTCATGCCCATGTCCGCGAAGTCCCCCCGGTACATGCGGGCATAGAAGGGGGAGATGGTCATGATCCTGGCGTCGTGACTCCGGCCGGAGTTGCCCGTGTAGATGTCTATGAAGCGGGCCCGGTGGTCCACCACCCCCTGCAGGTGCAGGGAGTAGTATCCGTGCCGGTTCACATACTCCAGGGCCTCCCCCGCGGCCGGGCGCAGGATCTCGATGTGTGTGCCGTCCACGGCTCCGATGCAGTTCGGGAAGCCCCCGGCCGCGAAGCCAGCCATCACAGCGCCCTGGTCCAGGAGCTGGATGGTCCTGTCGAGGAGCACGCCCTCCACAGCCTCGCACACATCCCGCACGATGCAGGCGACCGTGCTGAGCCCCACCCCGAAGTGCTGGGACACGGAGCGGCAGGAGTCGGGCGTTGCGAGGGCCCAGACCCCTATGGCCACCCGCTGGACCATGGGGATGGGCTCCCGCATGGAGGTGTGCTGCCGCTCCAGCCAGGGCGTGAGGAGCTCCGCTAGGCGCAGCAGGGTGGCCTTGCCCATCCGGAAGTGGGACCCCCACTCGGCCTCCCCCCAGTGGGCCTGGGCCCGCTCCCACCAGGCCTGGGGCCGCTCCGTGACCCATAGGCTCCGCGCTATGGGCATAGCCAGCAGCGCTGCCCGGCGGAGGGTCTGCGTTGCCCAGCGGAACCGCCTCGCGGCCCCTCGGAGCGCAGCGGGCCGGGTGAGGCTCCGGCAGGCGGCCAGCCACGCCCCCCAGGCCCGGCGCCGAGCCCTGAGCCGGGCACGGACTCTCCTGCGGGCCTGCTGGCCCCGGAGGCGCACGCCAGCCCGCAGGGCCAGGACATAGCGCAGGCGGACGGCCAGGTGCACCCTCTCGGTCAGGAGGCACAGCTGCTCAGTGTGGTCACGGTGCCACTCAGCCGCGAGCGCGAGGAACATCCAGTTCCCACCTGCCCTATCGCGCTCCATGGTGCTGGGGCCCCGGTGGGGGCTGGGAGCGCTTATGGCGGCCCGGTGCTGGTGGCTCCGCCCGGGGGTCGGCCTCGCGGGCCTGCGCGCGCCCTGTGCCGGTGCGTTCCGGCTGCTCCCGCCCCCAGCACCCCGGGCCCCCTCCCCTCGCTGTTTGTAGCGGGATGGCCTTGAAGGTGCGATTAGGCAGACAGAGAGCTCGCTGTTGTTCTCTGCAGCTGTGCCGGGCCCGCACCCTACGCCTCGCTCTGTTGTGCTACAATGTTGCGGTGCGGGCCCGTGTTCCCTGTCCCGGGGGCCGGGCCGAGCCTCTCCCGGCCCTGGGCAGTCTGTGTGCCCTCCGGGCTCCGTGTCCCATTCCCTGTTGTGCTGGACCATGGCTGGCTGCCCATCCATGGGGCTCCCGCTGTCCGGCCCCCAAGGGGCCCCCCATATCTGGGCCTTCCGCGAGACCATGTCTCTGTGCGACCTGTGGCACACCCCTGCCGTGCAGCTGCTCCTGGCCGGCCCGGGGAGCCGTGCAGGTGCCTACGAGAGCCTGAGCTCCGGGCTCCGTTACTTTGGCCATGTGGTGAGCGCCCGTGATTGCCGGCTGCATGCGGAGGCCCTGGGGCTGGCTCGTTTCCCCGAGGGGCGCATCCCGGAGGTGCTGTGCGCCCATGTGCCCTGGAGCGCCTCGGAGACCGTGTCAGCGCTGGTGGTGTGTGGTCTGGGCGCCTACTCGGAGTGCCTGGCCGAGGGTGGCCCTGCCTTGGCCGTGAGCTACTTCTCCTGTGTTCACGGGGCCCGTGGGTACCAGCGCACCCGTGGGGCGGCGTTCCAGCGGCTTCTGGAGCTGGGGCATCTTCCGTGGCCCCCTTCTGCTGCCTGCTGTGTGCCGGAGCCCTCCGCGGTGGAGATGTCATCCCTGTTGGCGGTGTGGGCGCGTGTGGATGTGCAGCTGGCCCTCACCATGCCCGATCCCTTCGAGGCCTACTACCTGATCGCCCACTACATGTCCTTGCAGGGGTACCGCCGGGGCATGCTGCACTGGCCCCACCTGGTCCACCGGGCGGGCCACCCGGGCCCTCGGGCCAGCGGGGCCCCCGGCAGCGGCCCGTGAGCCCCGCGTCGCTGGCCTGCCCCCCCCGGCGTGGTGCCCCCGTGTGGGCTCCCGCCCCGGCCCGGGGGGGGGCCCTGGTCCCCGCTGGCCGCTCCCGACCTGCGGACCCCACCTCGGTGAGCTCCCGCCCGCCTCGCTGCTTGCTGCTGCCCCTGGCCGTGGTCCTGGGCCCCCTCCATCCCCGTGACTCCGTGGGTGCTGCCTGAGCGTCGCTGGTGCTGCGGAGGAGCACCGCTGGACCCGGCTGCCCTGCCTGTGCCAGCCTTTGACTGTGGGGCCCCCTTCCTCCTCCTCCTGGCGCCCCTCCGCCGGCCTCGCTGTGCTTTGGGGGCCCCCAACGTGCCTTGCTCCGGGGGTCCGCCCCCCCCCCCCGAGACTGCCTCTGTTCCTGTGGGGGCACCTCCTTGGACTGGACTGGACTGGGGTGGTGTGGGGGTGGGGGTTGCTGCTGTCCGTGCCTTGCCCCGTGGTGGTGCCCCCCCCCCCCCTGCCGGTGTTCCGGGTGGGGCGTTCCGGGCGCCCCTTCCCCCCTTCCCGGCCTTTCCCTGGTGTGAGTGTGTGTGCCCGGGCGTGTGGCCGTGCATTGTGCCCTGCTGCGGGACCGCTGTGTGAGCCGGCTGTCAGCCTGTTCTCGCTCTTCCCCCCTCCCTTCCCGTTTCCCTTGTGTGGGCGTTCCCTTGAGTGCCTTGTGGCTTCGTTTGCCCTCAGTCGGCCATGTCTGTGTCCCGCCCCTGCCCGGTGCCTTGTGGGGGTTTAGCGCCCGCCGGGGGTTCGGCTGCACGTCTGTTGTGCTGCCACGGGCCGTGATGGTGCGGCCCGGTTCCGGGCCGTGGTCCCGTTCCCGGCACGTCTGTTTGGGTCGTTTTCCAACCCCCGGGCGTGGTTGCGCTGTTCGCCCCCCCGGTGGTTCGCTGTGGTGAACCGGCCGCCCGTAACGTCTGAAAGTACCCTCAGCCACCATCACCTCACTATATAGCCACGCTGGCAGACATCGTCTCTCCGCCTCTTACAGATGTTCAGTCTTCGCAATTGTTACTGCAGTGGTTTTGTCATTCTCCCTACTATAAGCATGTCAAATTTGATTATATTTTCTATTATGATAACTACTGCCAAACAGCTCCATGACCATTACCCCTTCCACCAGGGTCCTGTGCTCCACTTGGGACTAGACCCAAAATTGCTCCTCCACTCACCAGCTGCTCCAAGACACAGTCATTTATGGCATCTAGAAATTTACCTCCACACTGTGCCCCGAGGAGACATTCACCCAGTCGATATTCATATCCATAGAGATTCTATCCATAGAGATTCTAAGTGCAATTTGCTTCCTTTTAAAATTTTAATCCTGCTTGATTCAATGCTGTCTAACAAATAGGGCTGACTTCACCAACACCTCAGTCTACTCTGTCATTTTGATATATTTTGTATCTTGGTATTACAGTGTCTTATTGGTTATCCTCAATCCACCAGGTCTCTTAAGATGCCTTTACGTCTAATATAATTGGGGTTGTCAATGCCTCCCTTTGGAAGCACAGGTTACCCAACAGCGTTAAAACTGAGGTCATCTGACCACTGCTCAAAAAAAACATCTCTTGACATTGACTCCCCTGCTAGTTATAGCCCTGACTCTAAGGAAATGCTCCTGCCAGTCAGCAGGTGGCGTGTTTGCGTGTCTGGCCAGGAAACAAGGTGGGCAGATGGTGGGAGTGGCACCATCAGCGAAGGTGTCAAGCAGCCACCTGCTGGGACCACCTGCCTGCAGGAACCTACGAGACCCACACACCACAGCATGGGAGGGGATCTACCCCCCCTCCCCTTTAAGTAGTCAAGCACGCCTATGCAGATTTTCTTGCTGTTTGCTGCCCAGGTCATCCAAGCGAAAAGGAAAAATTGTAGGACATGTAAGATGACTCGGCAATTTAGGTGGGTAGGCTCCATTGGGTCCATGGGGGTGGACATTGCAGCCATGGATGGCCTTTGCCATCCTCTATTGTAATATGGCTAATTTAGCAGCTGGGGCTCCTCATATTAATGCTTTAATTTACCAGAGGCATTAAGTTTTTCAGGCTTCTGGATGGTGATGGGGCTCTAATTTATCACCCATGGGTGGGGCTTTAGCTGTCTCATAGAAAGGGGTTTAATTTGGCACGGGCTTGATTTCTCAGGCTTATTGATGGGTTTATACATATATTTAAAAAAAATAAAGAATACATGAGCTGCTTGCATGCCAGGGATGAGGCCTTTAAGACTTAACTCATAAAGGCACATGAAAAATAATTAATTTCTTTAATTTTAGAGTTTGTGAAGCAATGTAATATGCATTTATTAGGGATGGGGGAAAGCTTAGCTATTGTACTGGCAGGTTCCCCATTGCACTTTCCCTAAATATAAGTTTAATAACCCAAAGCTCACTCTGGCCATGTGTGCAATGGTGCCTCCATTACTCGATCGAGGTTTCTGAAGTTTTCCAGATACCAGCCTTAGTAGTCAGAACTTTGGAAGTCTGGAACCAGGGAACGAAATCCATGGTGAGTTCCGAATAAAACCGGGGAATGAGTTTCAGCTCTAATGCTACTAAGAGACTGAATCTTTGTATTTAGAGCTCTGACAGGTGTGCAGTTTAAATTTGTGTGTGATCTTTTAGAAATTTCTGTGGTATTGCAAGCAAATGTAGTCATGGAAGCAGGATTTTCTTCCTACCTTGAAACAGGAGGCTCTGTAAAGGAGCTGGACAACATGCCCAATGCTGGTTTTAGATGCTTGAGGAAATCGTGGCTCCAATCTCTGCACCACAAAGAGAACCAAGACCTTTCGTGACAAAGCAGATCCATCTTCCAAAGCCAGTAGAACCAGCTTAAGGGCTTCCTCTTGCATTGCTGGAAAGAAGAAAAACATACAAAAATGAAGCACAAGACTAGGAGGGATCTTGCATTTACATTACACATTTCCTCCCCAAAAGATCCTGAAGTGATATTGTCTTGAGAAACCCACTTTTACCAGTGCAGGCACGTGGAGCTGCACGTTCAACTCAGGTCAGCCCGGTAGTCACCAGGTGACAGATCTACAAAGAAAGCCGGTGTTGTATAGTGATTAAAAGTGCAGTAGCGGGACCAGGAGGTAGGGGGAAGCCCTGGTCTGAGTCTCACCCTTAACCATGAACTCACTGGATGACCTTAGGTTAGAGAGAGAGAGATCTGTGACTGGCCCATCTCACATGGTTGTTGCGAGCATTAAGAGCTCAGTTAGTTAGGTTTAATGTTGCAGTTAATAAGTTAAAGAATTGTAAGCCACCCTGAGTCTAAGGGATAGGGTGGGATTAAAAATAAAAAAAATCTAAATAAATAAACAAACAAACACAAAACTACATGCAACCACCACCAAAACACCCAACTATATTAAGAACTTTTGTTGCAAAAACAGCTCTAAGCTAGAAAATGCCAGATAAATAGTTGTTTACAAAACCTTAAGTCTGACCCCTTGGTTGTTAAACCAGTGCACTGGATATGGGACACGACCTATGGGGGGAATTTTGACCATGTCAAGA
Source organism: Sphenodon punctatus (assembly GCA_003113815.1). Classification (NCBI taxonomy): domain Eukaryota; kingdom Metazoa; phylum Chordata; class Lepidosauria; order Sphenodontia; family Sphenodontidae; genus Sphenodon; species Sphenodon punctatus. The sequence continues at coordinate 148,758 of QEPC01004074.1, read as the reverse complement.
TTACTAAAATGCAAAATAGAATACAATAAAGTATCACAGGCAATGATCTACATTTCTTAGTAATTTACTTTACAACCTGAACAAGGCACACAATTTCCTCGTATTTTAAACCCTCAGGCAGATTTTGGGGTAAATTGGGCCCCAAAGGGGTCAAATAAAGTTCACAAAGCTTTTTTTAGCAAACCTGTACCACTTCATACTCAAAAGAACATAACATAAGAAGTGCCACACTGAGTCAGACCAATGGTCCATCGAGCCCAGTATCCTGTCTCAGACAGTGGCCAATCACGGGGACCTGGGAGAAGCACCCAACAGGCCACCATGCTATCCATTCCCTGTGGGTCATCCCCAGGCTCCCGACAGTAACGGGTTTTGTTCCCCAATCCTATCTGGCTAATAGCTGCTAATGGAACTATCTTCCAGAAACTTGTCCAAACCTCTTTTAAACTCAGCTATACTGCTGGCCTCAACCACCTTCTCTGGCAGTAAATTCCACAATCTAATTGTACGCTGAGTGAAAAAATTCATTCTTTTGTTTGTTTTTACTCTGCCACCTGTGAGTTTCATGGAGTGTCCCCTAGTTTTAGTACTAGTTGAGAGGGTAAATAACCATTCTGTTTACAAGTTCCACACCACTCATGATTTTATAGACCTCTATCATATCTCCTCTCAGCTGTCTCTTTTCCAAGCTGAAGAGCCCCAACCTATCAAGTCTCTCCTCATACGGGTGCTGTTCCATACCCTGGATCATTTTTGTTGCCCTTCTCTGTACCTTTTCTTGTTCTGCTATGTCTTTTTTGAGATGGGGTGACCAGAACTGCATGCAATATTCAAGGTGCGGTCACACCATTGATTTGTATAGAGGCATTATGACATCCTCAGTTTTATTCTCTATCCCCTTGCGAATAATTCCTAACATTCTATTTGCTTTTTTGACTGCTGCAGCACACTGGGCTGAGATTTCAGAGTATTATCCACAATCACTCCCAGATCCTTTTCCTGAGTGGTAACTCCTAGCTTAGTACCCAGGATTGTGTACTCATAATTTGGATTATTTTTCCCAATGTGCATCACTTTGCACTTGTCCACATTAAATCTCATCTGCCATTTAGATGCCCAGGCACCCAGTACTCCATGTATTCCTCAACAGTAATGGGGTCTGTAGCAGGGAACAGTCCTGCGGTGCTGCTCCCCCTTTAAAAGGGGATCAGTGTGGGGCCAGTCGGAGGGCTAAGCACACACAGGGGCATGGCAGAGTCAGCCCCATAGCTTGGGACTAGCCTGAGCTGGGAACACTGAGAGCCCAAGAGACAGAGTGGGCAGGACACTGGCCCTTTAAGGGTAGTCAAGCCGGAGAGTTGGTCACGCCCACTCTGGAGATACAAGAAGCAGCAAGACTGTGAGAAAGGGCAGTTTCTGACTGTGAGCCAAAGGGGCAACATCTCCCATGAAGAAGCCTAGAAGTCTTAATCTCCACTCGCAAAGGTGCTGAAGACCACAAGGACCAGAGTGGACCCAGGTAGTGGGAAAGACTATGCCCAGGAGGGTGCCTCCTGCCTGAGGAAGGCTTGGCCAGAGCCTGAGGTTTGAGACCTGGCTATTGCTAGTGTATTGCTCCTGTACCTAAAAGACTGTGCTGGGCATGCAGGCTAGAGGCAACCGAGCCGGCAGCCCAGGGACTGTGGATACAGTGGACTGTGTAGGTGACCCTGTGGAGTGGGAATATAGGAACCATGTGGGTCCAATAAAGACTGTGGAGCTAAATTCCATACAAAGTGTATGGAGTGCTAATTCCCCATGAGTGACAGCTCAGGAGGGTCTGGGTCCTGCAGAGACTTACCCCCTGAAAACCACCCACTACTACAGCATCAATTGTCCTGTGTTGGTTCATTCCCACCCCCAGTTGTAATTTTTTTTTTTAATTGAAAATTTCACTAAAATGGTATTGGGGGTAAATCTGACCCAATTATAATGAATGGGAAAATGAAAGCACTACACGCCTACAGTACTGGGGTTCATATTCACCCCAGACTTTCAATTCAACCCCTGGCACTGTAATTTTGGGAATGTTGGGGGTACTACGGACCTCAAATACCTTTTGTTAGTATTGTTTCTGTACCGCAAACAATAACTCTTATTACATATTTAAAAAATTATGTTCAACTGGAGTCGTTTTCAAAATCAATCGCATTTATTTTTTTCCAATTGTGACTTCATTGGGGTCTATTTTACACCAATTCCAGATTAATACAGGGCATTTTTCATTTATCTCAGTATTAAAAAGGGAAAAGCTGAAAAGAAATTCTGTTATATGCAAGTGTAACACTCTCCCATCATGACTCACTAGCAGGGTCTGAACCATGTACCATTAATGTTACTGCACAAACTTAATCTGAATCCATCCAAAGTGTAGCAAAAGCGAGGTGGAGGGGATGTAAAAACATTTTTTCCCAATATCCTGTAAGGATCAAAAGAGTGAAGACAGTGTAAAGTGACAACACTGGGAAGGACAAAGGGAAGAGAAGGAGGGTGCCTTAAACCAAATCTAAGTTCTTCACTCAAGCACATCTACAAAAATAATTCATGAGACTATCTTTGGAAATGGTCAGGTCAATGGTACTGGTCAATGGTCAGAAGTAGTCAAGATGAGTCTAATAACAAGAAAGAGCAGCTACTTGGCTAATGCTTTTTTGTGTTTTCCCTTGGAAAAAAGTTTTGTTTTAATAAGGCTTTGCACCTTTGAAATGCCTTTTATCAGACATCAGTGAGTTTTAAGTAGATTGAAGCGCTGCTTGCTCCATAAGCCTCACTTTGAAAAACAATTAATCAGAGCCAGTAAACATAAGGTGCCAGTAACAGTAAGATGAACATCACTCGTTAAAATATTTCTAGTGTTGTTTATGGGCAAGTGGCTGTTCCCAAAGTAGGAATAAACCCCACTCCTCCAATAACTTCAAAAACTCCTTTGATGGGAGTAAGCAGGCATCATAGGAGTACACACTGTGAGGGGGTGACGGGAAAACAATGCATGTTCCCTAGAAACTGGAATTGTGGCATAGAAGACCATCTCAAACTTTCCGCATTAACAAGAGGGCAAGGGAAGATGGTAAGAGAGGAAACAAAATCCTCCCTTCCCCCAACAAGATAGGTTACCAGACAAGGATCACAAGCGCCCCAGAAAAGCTGTTCCTCAGTAACAGGGAGAGTCAGGTGCAAACTAAATGCCTGAGTTCCAGTCTTCTCCATTAGTTTTGGTTCTGTTGCAGTCACGTCCACCCAGCAGCACCATGGTTTGCATGCCCACCTTCACGCCTTTTCATGATCTTGGTGGGAGAAGAATCTCTTACTTTGAGCACCAGCTGAGTTAGCAGCAGCAGAGCAGGTGCCCACCATATCCCCAAAACAAGGAACAAAGAAATGAGGCAGACTGGTTTAAATCTTGTATATTTAAGAAAAAATTACTGCAATGCAGAAAAATATGAGACATTCATGTCTGAATATCTCAGGACCTTATGGTATTCACCCAAGAGTTCTGAATGAACTCAAATATGAAATTGCGGACCTACTAGTGGTAATTTGTAATCTATTTCTGAAATCTGACACGGTACCCAAGGATTGGAGGATAGCGAATGTAACGTCAATATTTACGCCAAAAAGGGATCCAGAGGCGATCCTGGTAACTACAGACCGGTGAGCGTAACGTTGGTGCCAGGCAACTGGTGGAGACGATTGTCAAGAACACAATTACTGGGCATATTGATCAACATAGCACACTAGGGAAAAGTCAGCATATATTTAGCAAAATGAAGTTGTGCCTCACTAACCTACTGGAGTTTTTTGAGGGAGTAAATAAGCATGTGGATATGGGTAAGCCACTTGATATTGTGTATCTGGATTTTCAGAATGCATCTGATAAGGTCCCTCATGAGAGACTCTTGAGAAAACTAAGTAGTCATGGCTGTGTCCTATCCTGGATCGGCAACTGGTCAAAGGCTAGGAAACAAAGGGTAAGACTAAATGGTTAGTTTTCACAATAGAGAAAACTAAATAGTGGAGTGTTGCAGGGCTCTGTACTCAGATCCGTGTTGTTTAATATCTTCATCAATGATCTGAAAAAAAGGAGTAAAGAGCGAGGTGATCAGATCTGCAGATAGCACAAAGTTGTCAAGGTAGCTAAAACATGAGCAGACTGTGAAGAATTGCAAGAGGATCTTGTGTGACTAGGTGACCGAGCATCTAAATGACATGAAATTTAATGTGAACAAGTACAAAGAGATGTGCAAATTTAATGTGAACAAGTGCAAAGGGAATAATAATGCAAGCTATGTGTACACAATGCTGGGCCCTAAATTAGGAGTAACCACTCAGGAAAAGTACCTTGCATTCATTGTGGACAATACATTGAAATCCTCAGCTCAACATACGGGAGCCGTCAAAAAAAAGCAAACAATGTTAGGAATTATTTGAAAAGGGATAGAGAATAAAACTGAAAATAGCATAATGCCCCTATATACATTGATGGTACAACTGCACCTTGAGTACTGTGTGCAATTCTGGTCACCCCATCTCAAAAAAGATATAGTATAACTTGAAAAAGTGCAGAGAAGGGCAACAAAAATTATCAAGGGTTTGGAACGGCTTCTGTACGAATTGAGGCTTGATAGGTTAGGACTCTTCAGCTTGGAGAAGAGAAAACTGAGGGGACAGGATAGAGGTTCTTGAGTGGAGTGGAACAAGTAGATAAGGAACATTTATTTACCCTTTCAAGTGGCACTAGAACTAGGGAACACTCCATGAAACTAACTGGTGGCAGATTTAAAATAAATAAAAGGAAGCATTTTTTTCGCTCAATGCAGTTAAATTATGGAATTTGTTGCCAGAGGAGGCTGTCCGGTCCAGTAGTATAGCTGGGTTTAAAAAAGGACTGGATATGTTCTTGAACAGGTCCATTAACGGCTATTAGCCAAGTAGATTAAAATATGGGAACTTATGATCACTTCCTGCTCCTGACAGTAAGAAAGGAATGGATTGCCCATTGCAACTGCTGGTACTTCTCTCATGCAACCGGGATCGGCCACTGTCGGAGACAAGATGGTGGGCTTAATGGACCATGTAGCAGGGAGCAGTCCTGCGAGGCTGCTGCCCCTTTAAGAAGGGGGCTGCGTGGGCCAGCCAGGGGGCTGAGCACGCACAGGGGCATGGCAGAGCCAGTCCTATAGCTGTGGATCAGCCTGTGAGGCAAACCGGCTGAGAGACCCTGTGAGAGTGGGCAAGATACTGGCCCTTTAAGGCTGAAAAAAGGAAGCCTGCCTACACCCACTCTGCCTGTATATAAGGAAAGCAAGGCAGCGAGGAAAGTAGTCTCTGCCTGGGAGTTGAAGAGATCACATCTCCCTCACAAAGCTGTCCCACTCTACACTCACCAGGGTGCTGAAGAGGAGAACCAAGTACTGAGAAGAGGCTATGCCCAGAAGGGAGCCTCGTGCCTGGGGAAAGCTTGGCCAGAGCCTGGGGCTTTGAGATCTGGCTGGCTGGACTCTGGGGTTGATGTTAGGTTGCTCCTGAGCCTGTAAAGGAGACTGACCTGGGCCTGCAGGGTGGAGGCGACTGAGCTGGCAGCCCCAGGGATTGTGTACACTGCACTGTACAAATAAAGGACTGTGGACTGATACCCTTTGAGCGAGACTGTGTTGGGTCCTACAGGAGGGTACCCCCTTCTTCAGAGGGGGATTCAGCCGAGGCTAAGGCTGAATAGGTGTGGCAGTGGGGTAGAGCTAATTCTCCTAAAGCAACCCCAGTGCCCCATGTGGCCCTGGGACGATCCCCTGCTGCAGACCATCTGTCTGACTTAGTATGACATTTCTTATGTTCTTAATAAGTACTACAAAAAACTACCATGAACCAGCTTGTTTAAATGAGAAGACCCACTGCTAAGTTTCAAAGAATTGTAATCACGACTCAGTTACAAAGTAAACCTCTGTGTAGTGTACAAAGAACTAAAATCCTCCTTTCTTTCCCTACACCCTGAATTTCTGTGTGTAATATGTTCTGACTAGGTGCCTGAGCCTTTAAGAGGTGGCAGCACCTGCTGGAGACCGTAGCCACCAAGGCAGTGCAGTATAGCGCCTTGAGGTACCTCAGCTGGGCTAGCCTCCTGAATCTAACAACTAATTCCAACATTTAAAAGCCATATTACATAAGGGGGTGGGGGTATTATTCACATGCCTTAACAAGTTAATCTATATATAGTACATATCACACTAATATTAGCTTTTAAATTTCAGAGAGTAAAAACATCAACACGTTTCATTAAGGCATATGAATAGTAACTCATTTTTTAATTTTAGAATGTGTGAAGCGATGTAATATGCATTGTTACAACAGAACTGTCATGTTCTTTAAAGATGAGGGGGTGATAATTTTGATGGGGAGGGGAAGGATATATAGAGGGTGAAAAATAGTGATGCGGTGAGTAATAAGTTGAAACTAGGACTTAAGTAAGGCATGGTGATATTAGATTGGGGAAATGTGAAAGTATTACGAATGATTAGTTCACCTTAACTATGAATTTAAAACATTGTTTTTTAAATGTTGGAATTAAATCCGTTTTTTGAAATATTTTGAGTGGGGAAGAGTGTTTGGGGTGCATAGGGAAGGGAAGGGTGCTGAGGAAACGGGTGTGGGAGCAGAGTATTTGGGTTTAATGGAGAGAGAGGTGGGGGGCTGGAGCTGAATGGAGAGAAAAAGGGGTGTTTGGAGGTTAATGGGGGAAATGGGGCTTTTTGGGAATTAATGGGGAGACAGATGTGGAGGCTGGAGGTTAGTGGGGAAGGAGGGTGTGCGGGGAAGGGGGCTTTGCCCCAGTGCACCCTGACTGGGATGCAGGGAAGCGAGGCCCAAAGGTTTAATCCTTCCTGAGACAGCTGGATGCATTCTACTGGATCCAGTCGCCTGGGGGACAGTTAAACCAACTTCTCTGCCCCAGTGCACACCTGCTGGAATGTGCTGCTGGGGCAGGGAAGTAGTGACAGTGGTTGAATTGTCCCCCACATAACCAGCTTCACTCTAGTGGATCCAGCCACCTGGGTGACATTTAAACTGGCTTTCCTGCCCCAGTCCATTGCAATTCACCTCATAAAAACATAAGAAGTGCCATATTGGGTCAGACCAATGGTCCATCTAGCACAGCATCCTGTCTCACACAGTGGCCAGTCACGGTGGCTTGGGAGAAGCACCCAACAGGTCACAATGGGGGATCCATTCCCTGTTGTTTTCCCCCAGCTCCTGTCATGTTCCCTGACCCTGTCTAACTTATAGCTGCTAATGGACCTATCTTCCAGAAACTTGTCCACACCTCTCCACTCAGCTCACCCTCTTCCCGATATCAACAGACCCCCCCCCTCACTCTCCTCTACCCACCTGGTCCCAGCTCACCTGCCCCGCCATGCCCTCCTCCTGTTCAACTGGTACCACGATACAAACTACCCCCTTGCCCTGTCCCCTTCCCCCTACTACCCTATAGCCCCTGCCAGCCACACTCAACCCCTGCCCTGGCTAACCTGCCCCCCTCCTCCCCCAATGGAGAATGTGGAGAATGAGAATGTGGAGCTCAGGGGAACGTTATTGTGAGAGGCAGGAGCCAGGGAAGGCTCTGCCTCTATTGCTAGCTACAGGAGGAATGGCAGTGCCTGAGCAAAGGCTCTACCAGAGGGCTACAGGAGGGCAACTGAGCAGGTAGCCTTAGTCTGCTGGAGCAGGGAGACATTTCCTGGCTTGCAGGAGGAATTGTGTCTGACCAGAAGAAGTGCAGCCTGCAGGGTACTTGAAGAGACTATGGGGGTTTTGTTACCTGGCCGAGAGGGACTGTGCCTGGCCAGGCCTAGCTAAAGGAAAAGGCACCCCTGACACCTGTATGTGGACTATAATAAAGGAGTTCAGTAAGATCCTGTGTGGGCTAGCTTCAGTGGGGTGCGAATCCTAAGACGACTTACGCTAGGGCTGCACGCCCATTACATCTGGTGGAGAATGTGGGCACACCCCAATGGGACTGGGATGCCATCAAGAGCACAGGAGAAGTTTGGGGGAGAAGGGGTGTTCCCTGACAGAGCATGGGGACTGGGAAAAGAAAGATTATGACCACGGTAGCTCCCTGTCTGAGGTTAAGCTACGTGCCAGTGGCGAGTGGCATGAAGGCAGACAAGATGGCCACTCCCAAGGATTCAAAGAAGTAGATGAGCTGGCATCCTTGGAAATGTAGGTATCGGGGACACCAGGAACGCAGGCCCCAGAAGACAGCAGGGGAGGTAGAAGCCAGGAAGGGCTCTACCTCCAAGCTGGAGGGACTGTGGCTGGCCAGAGAGGCCTAACTTAACAAAGGTATCCAGGGGACTATGTATGGGGCGGTGTCCGGCTATAGAAAGGACTGTGCTTGGCCAGAAATGGGCCAGGTGTGGGATGGTACCCTAGAGCCCATGCATGTACTTGGACTGTGTGTACTAGTGAGGGAATGAACACTCTATAGTAAAAGAGAATGTAAAGAGTGATGATCCCATGAAGTCTGGATTCTTGGGGAGCTGTATCTTGATACCACTTACCTCTCCAGAACGTTGCCCTGTTACACTATGCATGGAGCAAAGTCAGTGGTCTTGCTGTTACCTACCCGGCCCAAGGAACTGGCAGCCCCTGGCCCTCACTGCAGCCCAAAGGTTAGAAGAGAGCTGTTGGGGATTCTGATGTTGAAGGATGAGCTCTGTGACTGTTCTTTCTCCCAGTGATCGTGCTGCACGCGTGGCCCTGATCCGTCCTTCTTCCTCAACTAGCTGACAGTGAACTAATGTCACAAGCTTCCTTTGCATGGGGCGACTCAGCACACTCTGAGTAGTAGTGTTCAGACCTACACCTTTGAAACAGACAAAAAGTGAGCCACACATCCGTCTGCATAGAACTACAAAGAGCTTGTCTACCTGGAATATTTTCTCTATTTTCATTACTACAAACATATTAACCCATGCAATGCTCTTTTCATGGAGTGGTCTTTCCAGATTAAAAGAAATTAGTCCATTATAAAAAGTCTGCAAACACAAGATATAGAAAAGCAAGGCAGCTCCTTCCCCCAGTCATTCCAGTCTTCAAATCCTATCATTAAAAAAGCGTTTGACTTAAGGTGCAACGTAGCTCCTGCTGTGCCTTATCTTAACAGCGTTTTCTGTATTACAGCCAAAACCCATCGAAAGTTAAGTTGGCAAAACTTATGCGTTTACTAAGGTCACTTGCTCACGTTACAGGGCTGCCGAATCTCCCGGCAGGGGGTTCTTACGGCACACTGTGCACGTGGGTACTTATAATCAGCTGCATCCTGTGGGGGTTTTTTCTTTCGATTGTCAGGGCTCAAAATTCAGCTGTGACAATCAAAAGAAAAAAGCTGCAGGACATGGTTGATTACAAGCACCCATGTGCACAGCATGCCGTAAGATCCGCCACTAGGAGACTTCCCCTCCAGGAGATTCGGCAGAACGGTAACGTGGGCAAGTGACCAAGGTAGTGTTCGCACATCTCCCCAGTGGGGGAAAGAAAAATGGAATGTAATTGGGGTTGGCATCTTCTTTACACAGGGCGAGGTTTTATAAAGTGGGTTTACGTAGGTAGCTAACACACTTCAGAACACACTCCTCGCCCACACACACATGCAGGTGGCAAACCACTGTGTTGCTTCCCCCGCTGGGGAGGAAAATATGTGAATGACCTGCAAGGCAGGGCATGAAAAAGCTACTCCCTACATAGACAGATCTAGTCTCTCTGCTGCTCACAGCTTTGTCAATCAATAGCAGCAACTATTGGTTGAAATTAACCAGGTTCTAGCAAGTTTCACTGCTGTTATTCTAAACCAGGCAGGCAACTGTAAGCCTACTTAGAAGCAGGCCAATCTCATGCTGCTAATGCCTGGGAAAGCAATAAGCAAACAGCTGAGGCAAGCAGTTACTCTCAAGGAGAACGTCATGCCCGCCAAGCCTGCTTCCCCCCCCCCCACCCAGTCCTATACACAAACATTTGAAGAAAAAAATTAAGCTAAGTGCTGAGAAGGGGAGAGTAGTAAGCTAATGGAGACTCCTCCTTCTCTCCTCATAGAAACCAAGAAAATGGATTTGCCCCTAGTAACCAGGATGGGTTGAGTCCTCTTTCTGCCCTATGGACAAGCAATTCATTATCGGAATAAGGCAGAGCTGAAACTTTTAAAGTTATCCACTAACCAGACACAGATCAAGATCGAACAGCATTCTGATGGAAATTCCAGTTTTCTACCCTGCAGTTGGCAACAGCTGCTACTCCATTGTGGGGTTTCACTGCGTATACCCCAGGCATCTATTTCTTGCCAGCAGGCCTCTGATGATTTTTCAAGCCTTGCATGTAGACATTTACAAAGAACTGTATTATGTAGATGCCTAGTAGCAACTCCATTGTTAAAGTTGCATTTTAAAATCTGTTTTAAAGCTTGTTTCTTTCTAAAGTTATGTGGCCAGCTGGCATGAAATTTAACGTGCTAGTTTTTAGGCTCTCTGAAGTTTCTATGCAGTTTTGGTTTGCTTTTTTTCCCCATAAAAGCTACAGATTTCTAGAAAGGATTTAAGATTTTGACTCTTGCATGAAATTTTTCTTTATAGTGTGACCATCAATTCATTCTTGATGGCTCTCTCCAACTACATTATGTAGTTACACAAGTTTTGGCAGAGTTGTGCACCTTCTGTAGACATTGTGCTTTCTACTTTGTTGTTATTGTTGCTGCTGCACATGTAGTCAATCTGGGTAACTAATCATGGTAGATAAAAATATCTGCACAAGTTTCTGTTCACAGAATCTATAGCCTTTCCTGCAACATAAATACGCAGGAAAACCTTGTGCACAAACTGCCATATACTTCACACCATGCACCTTAAGCCTGTTCCCAAAGATTTGGCAGCTTTACATCACCTTCTTTAGTAAGTTATCCCTTGCCACACAACATTCCACCACTGCAAATATTCACAACTATATATGTTAACGATACTTTTATAAATTCGCATATGCATAATGGAGAATTTAAAGCGGTAACGCTAAGGTTGCAGTGCATTCTCCGCAGTATGTAGTAATTATAATAATTCTTAAGTGTCTCATGGTAAAGGAAAAGAGGTCAAACTGCTAGGTGTTACTGGATTTTGTGGGTTCAAGTCAGAAATGATATATGGGCAGCAACCCTAACTGCGTCACTATGTTATTTTTATCACTATGTATTATGAGTGTTTGAGCTTAGTCCTTTTATTATCATTCATTCAGATGGAACTGGATCTCCCATATAAGGGAGTTGGCATTACGAAGGTTTTGGTTTTTGGTGGTGTTGGTGTTTTTTATTGACTGTCTCCATCTGTTAGCTCAATGCTGTAATTACAATTTAGTTGCAAATGTATCTTTCAAGGCAGCTCTGGTGCAATAATTTTGATGGCATGTTTAAATTTTTTTCTTTGCTGCAACAAACCTATTTGCTTCTATTTTCCCTTTCTAAGGAAGCAGCAAAGTGTGTGACTTACCTCTTGCACTGCTAAGTGGTTTGAGGTACAATGCTAGTTCTTCCACACATTTCTTGGCTTCCTCATAATGTTTGGTGTCCTCAGCACCACTACAAAGAGTAATTGGCTGCTGCTCAGGAAACTGTGAAAAGATGATGGGTAGATAAATTCACAGTAACATACACAAAATCAAGATCCTCTATGCCAGAATTGCCAAACGTTCTCTTCGCTGTCCTCAGCCCAACCCCTTTTTGAACAGCATTAATGTGAGAATCCAATCCACCTAGCACACTTGACTTCTCACTGCTGTATTAACACACAAAGCCAGTTTTAAAAACTTGGAACTAAAACAAGGTTTTCAAGTGTATGGCACACTGCAATGCTGTTACCAGATTTAGCAGTTACATTGTATACAGCTCGTTGCACGCCATTACATATGCAGGGCACCAAAACTGTGGTCCTCTTGGTTCATAGAAATCTAACTGTTAATAAAGCAACATTTTGTTTCAAAGTAAGGATGCATCTGACTTCAGGAAAATAAAAAAATATGAATGAAAATGCAAAACCGGTGATTTAAAAAAACTATTTGTTGCGCTTTGAAATTATTTTTAAATTCGGTGATTTAAATAAAACCAGCCTGTTATAAAGCTCCTGTCATTGTTACAATCTGCCATTGTCTAGGAATGTAAGTACCTGAAACATCTGACTGAAACAGTGTACAATATTTCCATTTGGGCTCCACAGAATACCTGCCACATTGAGAAGTGTAAGATTACGGTGCACAAGTTTCTATTTAACACTTTCACTTGAATTTGTGACTATGGCACAATGTTAAATACAATCACAATATTACATTGAGCAGACAGATGCTTGGAATAGGCATGACACATGAACATAGTGGTCAGCACTGGATTTACATCCTCAATCATGGCAGATTTAACATACATTCACAGCACTATTAGGAATGCCAGACACAGCAAAACTTGGGTAGTGCGAGACCAGGACTGTCTAGGCAATCGGGCAGAAGCGTCCCCCTCACTCCCTCCTCCCTGATTCAAAAGAGAAAGCCAGCACAACAACCAACTACTCCAGGGCAAGCCAGGCTACACAATGAACAGTTACAAATATAGTTTAAATATCTAGCTGTTTAGTCTCTATTCCTCCCCCAGCAAACTCAATCTGCACATAGTTTGATTAGGAAAGACATTTAGATCTCAGAGTAATTGCCGAGTATTGGTGGATTTTTCTGTTTATCCGAAAGGTGGTGTAACGTCCTATCATGAGGGTTTCTGACTCACTTTCGGTCTGTGCAGGCACAGAACGAGTGAAGGTGAAACATTAAATTCAGCTTGTGACATCAGAACTCTTTCAGGGAAAGAGAGCGTTCATATCCAATAGTTTTGTTAGACACGACAAGACACGGTAGAATGGGTGGAATTCCGCAAACTATTTCTTAAAAGCAGAAGAGCATTTCATGGCAATAAAACATGTATCAAGCTTTAAGCTTTTGTGCTATGTGTTATTCCTCCACGCAGCATTCCCTTTTTAAAGCCATTTTAGAATCTACTGCAATAGCTAGACTGCTTGTTATGAGAAGAGGGAAATTGAGTTCTCCAGTAGTATATTTGTAAAATATATTATTGCACATGTTTTCTTGCATGCAATAAAGCTCTTCTAATGTCTCGTTTCATATGAAGGTAGATCATTTATCTTCCACAGAGTGTATGTAAATACGTACAGAAAAATTACACACTCATATTTACCAAAATTGATTGGGGGGGTGTTGTCTTGCATGCTATATGCAGATGATATGGTTCTATTTTCATTATCCAAAATAGGATTACAGAGTTAGATTGCCTTGCAGATTATTGTGAACAGGCAGTGGAACTAAATGTGCAGAAATCTAAGGTTATGATTTTTGGGACCAGGAAAAAATATAACTGGTATGTAAAGGAAAAACAACTGGAGATGGTTAAAAGTTTCACTTATTTGGGTATTACTTTCTCTACCTCCTTAAGCAGAGAGGAGCATGCATAGAAGGAAGCCTTAAGGGCAACTCAGGCAATGGGAGGAATTTTGGCATTCTATAGGAAATGTGCAAAACACTCTTGTGTTGAGGTGCATGAAATGAGCAACGGTAAGCTGAATGCTATGCTATTGTATGAAGCAGAGATTTGGGTCTTGGGCCCTAGAACTTTAGAGATAATTGAAATGGTTCAAGCAATGTTTTTGAGAAAACATCTGGCTATACAGAGGAGCACACCATACACCCTATTGCTAGAATGGAAACTGGTTACGCTAAACATTACTACTAAGGCTAAACTAAAACCTATAACATACTGGTTGAAACTTATTTACTGACTAGACTGCCAAAGCAGGCTCTTTTGGAAATGTGTCAGTTGAGGACTAACTAAAAACTGGCTCACAAAGATTAAACAGGCATTAATGCTGGCATGATTTGGTATGTTTGTATTTGAAACCCAAGTTTTACCTCTCCCCAATGAGAAACATATCACTGTAGAGCACTTCTTAGACATCTAAATGCAGGAAGATCTGGCAAAGGCGACAGCATGTAGTTATATCCCTTTATATAGGTATATTTTACTGGATAATATTTGACGGAGATATTTGTTTAATATTACTCGTGTTGTACACGGAGAAGCCATAACAAGACTTCGATTAGGTCAGCTGGATACAAAAGTGCAAGAAGGGAGGTGGGCAGGTATACCCTATTGTCAGAGGCAATGTCTATGCTCGCTGGAAATAGTAAAGGATATATTTCATTTTTATGGTCTTGTTTATTCTATCAAAACCTGAAGGAATGCTATTTGAACCCAGTTATATTAATAGTGCCTTATTTCGATCCAATTGAGAAAATGCTCTGGATGCTCCAAACTGAATCAGAAAATGTTTTGACAGCTTTAGCTAATTATGTTCATCTTGCACAAAAACGTCACAAACAAATAATTAAAAGAAAGCCAACAGGGTTCAGAGGGAAATTAGAAGCAGAAGATTTTGACGGTGCTAGGTGCAGGATAGTTTTAATGTTTTTATGATATAAAAGGATTAGATTTTATCATGGAATATACATATATACATACATACATATACACATACACATGTATTTATTTTGGTCAATGGCCGTATATAAACAAACTAAACTAACTCACTCACTCACATGCAGCATTCCATTTTTCTGTCATGGTCCACTTTACTCCACCCTTTTATGTGGTCACAGTAATTCTCACTGTTAATAATAATATAGTTATGTGTAATAATAATAATAATAATAATAATAATAATAATAATAATTATTATTATTATTATTATTATAATAAGCATTTATACATCACATCAGAAATGTACCTGGCGCTTTACAGAGAATAAAATAGACACGGTCCCTGCCCGAGAGTTTACAATCTAAAGACAGGGGGAGGGGAGACAGGGAAGGGGGAACAGAGGGAGAGACAAGGGATGCAACGTTCAAGAGGATGCAAGAACTCAGGTACACGTTCTTGGCTTGGTTACAGTAAATAGGAGTTTGCAGATAACAGGTAGGGGATAATCCTGGGTGGAGATGATTAGCAGGAGTTAGGAAAGGCAGAGCGGAAGAGGTGGGTTTTGAGGAGGGACTTGAAGGTGTGGAGGGTGGGGGCAAGGCAGACGAGGGCAGGGAGGGAGTTCCAGGCGTGCGGGACAGTGAGGGAGAAGGGACGAAAGCAGTTGGGGGAGCAGGGGAGGCTATGAGAGAAGAGAGTAGTGCTCAAAGAGGTTCGGACGGAGATCAAGGCAGAGAGGTAGGGGGGAGCAAGGTTATGAAGGGCTTTGTAGGTGAAGACGAGGCGCTTGTGCAGAATACGCTCAGGAAGGGGAAGCCAGTGGAGGGAGGAGAGGCTGCACATGGTCAAAGTGATGGGCTAGGTGGATGATTCTGGCAGCAGAGTTTTGAACAGAGATGAGGGAAGAAAGGTGAGAGCGGGGAAGGCCAGCGAAGTGATTACAATAGTCAAGGCGTGAGATGACTAGAGCGTGGATGAGAGTTTTGGCAGAGAAGACAGACAGAAAAGGGCGGATCTTGGCAATGTTGTGGAGGGAGATTAGGGCTTTTTGTTATAAATATTTAGGGGTGGTGATTTCCAATTCAATCTCATGGTACCCGCATTATAAAGGACAGGATTTAGCAAGGAAAACTACTACGGCCATTATAGCTTTTTTTCATTCAAAAGGGGGCAAATTCTTTAGGGCAAAGGTCCAGGCTCAACTGCTGTATGCTGTAGCAGTATGGGGATTCCAATCTCTATCCACTTTGGATAACTTACAGAATTATTTTCTCCAAAAGGTGTTGGGGTCGCCTAGTTCCACACCACTAGCACTACTGAGGATTGAAACTGGCTCTCACCAATTCTCTTCTTTTGCTAAATTGGCAATAGTGAAGTTTTGGGTTGGGATTAAAGTTAATCCCTTCCGAATGTGTCTAAATTGGCAATTTCTAGTTCTATAAATTGGGCCCTGGGAGAAAGGTGTAGTGGCATTATTAGGCTTGCTTGGCTACTCCGATAGCTATATGCTAACTATGACTTATGCCAATGCTGTAAGCCTTGTCAAGCAGCAAATATTTGGCCAGGAGCTGCAACTGGCATCTGAAGGAGTTAGGATCCAAAAGATAGCCCCCTTGTATTGTTTATTTCCCACTCTCTCCCAGGGCGCTAAGTATTTGACTTTATTAACTGAGTGGAAGTATCATTTTAGTTTTACCTTGGGAAGGTTCAACTTGTTACCAATAGCAAATGTAGGACAGTATCTTCATATCTGTAAGAACCTAAGATATTGCCAATTTTGTTCTGATATGGTAATAGAATCTTTGCACCATATGATTTTAGATTATGTTTTATATGCCTCTGTAAGAGATAAATCTCTCGCTTCTGATATTAACAATTTTGGTTCATGTAGTCAGAAGGATGTGATAATAGCTCTTTTTGCAGATACAGACCCTGTAATAACTCAAATCAGTGGCAAAATTGTGTTTTGCAATGTTCACAATACAGAAAACAGCTTTAGGTTGTCGAAAATAATTATTTATGAAGTATTTAGAACTAAATTTGAATCTGTTAGCTCTGGTTTATATTTCTGTTATGTCACCCTTTGTTTTGGTATGTTAGGTTACTTGTTTGTGATGGTATGTGTGCTCCCACAATAAATTAAACTGAAACTGTAACGGATTAGGGCTTTATAGGTAAAAACCAGCATTTTTAATTGTGCCCGGAAGGTTATAGGAAGCCAGTGCAGACTTCAGAGCACCTGTGTGATGTGCTCCCAGCAACTTGTTCCCAAAAGGAGTCCAGCCACTGTATTCTGCACCAGCTTCAGCTTCCGAACAGTCACCAGGGGCAGCCCAACGTAGAGCACATTGCAGTAATCTACCCTCAAGGTGATGAAAGCATGGACGACAGTGGTCAAATCTGAATCAGAAAGAAAAGGCTGCAACCTCCTCACCACGTGGAGCTGGTGGAAAGTGCTCCTGGCCACTGCCACCACCTGACAATCCAGGCACAGTGAGACATCCAATAGCACTCCAAGGCTGCTAACCTGAGTGACCAGAGGGGGCCAGACACCATTAATGATAGGTGTTCCAATTCCCTCAAAGTCACAGGACCGGCCAAGCATCACCACTTCAGTCTTGTCAGAATTCAGCTTCAACTGGTTCACCCTCATCCAGTCCCGGACAAAAGCCAGGCATTGTGTAAGCACCAAGACTGTGGGTCTGGATCAGATGAAAAAAAGAGGTAGAGCTGAGTGTCATCAGCATATTGATGACACCTCACCCCAAACCTCTGAACAAGCTCACCCAGTGACCTCAGATACACATTGAACAAGAGGGGGGAGACGGACTAGAACCTTGCAGGACACCACAGGGAAGGTCCCGAGGAGATTTAGTTATTTATTATACTACTTATATAACGCCCCCTCCTGCCCAATGGCAGCTCGGGGCAGTGAACAACAGAATAAAAAAATACTAGATATAAAATCCTATATTAACCATAAAACAGCAGGGCCCAAGGGAAAAAACCCAAAACTTTACCCTAAAAAAGAAAAAAAGGAACTCTCCGCCTCCCCACTACCCGTCCCCCTCACCAAATGCCTGGTGAAATAGCCAGGTTTAGCATTGTCTACAAAAGGAGAGGAGATTTGGAGAAAGTCCAATCTCCACCGGGAGGGAGTTCCATAACCACACCACGGCCACCGAGAACGCCCTCTCAAATGTTGCCACCTGGGAAACCCAAGGGACAACCAAGAGGAACCCCACGGACGATTGTAGGGGCATTCAGGACATGAGGGGTGAGGTCGTCTCGCAGGTATGTAGGGCCCAGGCCATATAGGGCTTTAAAGGTAATAACTAACACCTTGAATTAGACCCGGACGTTTATAGGAAGCTAGTGCAGAGAGGGGAGCACCGGTGTTGTGTTCCCAGCAGCCCACCCCCAACAGGAGAAGAGCTGCTGCATTCTGCACCAGCTGCAGACTTTGGGTCATCACCAAGGGTAGCCCCATGTAGAGTGCATGCAGTAATCTAATCTCAAAGTGATGAATGTATGGATGATGGTGCCAAGATCGGAGCCTGAGATATACGGCCGAAGATGTCAAACCAGGTGTAGTTTACCAAATGCACTCCTCACCACAGCTGCCACCTGGGTATTCAGGCAGAGCTGCGAGTCGAGGACGACTCCCAGACTTTGAACTTGAAGGTCCAAGGAGAGACGCACCCCATCAATGATGGGGGACTCCACTCCCTCACCCTTACTCACGAGCATCACCTCTGTCTTGTTGAGATTCAGCTTCAGATGGCTCGTTCTCATCCAATCCCCCACCGCAGCTAGACATCAGGCAACCACAAGAGACTGCCGGGCCTGGGTCAGATGAAAATGAGAGGTACAATTGGATGTCATCAGCATATTGATGGCACTGAACTTCAAACCCTCTCACGATCTCGCTGATAGGCTGCATGTACACATTGAACAGGATAAGGGACAGAATGGATCCCTGCAGGACTCCACACATGAGGTCCCGGGGGGGAGAGACACAATGTACAATCCCCCAGTCCCTACACTGAGTTCTCCCAGCCAGGAGCAAGCGGAACCATTCAAGAACAGTCCCGCCCACCTGGGTATGGTCCCGCAGGCAAGTCACCAACATCTCATGATCAAGCATGTCAAACGTCGCTGAAAGATTTAAAAAAATCAGAAGCGTGGGCCGACCTCGGTCCAACTCTCAGTGTAGATCATCGACCAAAGCCACAAGTGCAGTCTCAGTGCCATAGTCCAAAGCCGGACTGCATGGGGTCAAGGAATCCAATGCAGTCCAGACGCCCCTGAAGATGCTGGGCCACTGCCTATACAATAACCTTCCCTAGGTTAGAGACTGGTCAATAGCTGACAAGGACATAAATGTCAAGGGATGGCTTCTTGGGCAAGGGCCACACCACACCCTCCTTCAGGCACTGACAGGCCCCACCAGCAATGACCTCAACGTCTCCCGGCTGGCTTTCACCAGCCAGGATGGGCAAGGATCAAGTTCACAAGTTGTGGCCCTCACAGCTCTCAGCAGCTCCATTGGCGGATGATACCTACTGAAACGGATCCCACAAAACCGGACCCGATGGGGCATTCATAGCTTCAGGTATATCCACCACATGAAGTCGTGGATCTGAGCAATTTCATCCACAAAATAATAGATGAACATGTCGCAGCAAACACTGGAAAAATCCAGTTCCAGGCAGAGAGAGGCTGGACTGACCAGTCCCTTCACCACCCAGAGAAACTCAGCTGGATGCAACTTTGCGGGCGATATGATGGTAGCAAAGAAACTCAGCTTTGAGGCTCTCCTAGCCACGGCATAGGCTTTTAATGCAGTTCTATGCCACAAATCGGTCAGCTTCAGCGCAAGAGCGGTGCCCCTGTTGCTCTTACTGTCCCCCTACTGCTTCAGCTGATGCAGGTCCTCCATAGACCACGAAGTCCTGCATCACCTATACTCACGGAGTGGACGTCTGGGAGTCATCTGGTCAATGACCTCGGCCAACAAGATGTTCCAGAAGGCAATGAGGCCATCAAGTGATTGGCCGTCAAGATCAGATGTTATATCCCGTGGCACGTTCTGGAACCGATGTGGTTCCATAAGTCTCTGGGGGCAAATCATACAAATAGTTGCCGCACCCTGCCGGGGGCAGACATGCACCAGGAGACTGGCCCGTAGGAGATGATGGCATAGATAATGGTCACGACAAGGGCATAGATCAGACAACTGGGCCCCTCATCTGGGGAATTGTCCTTCTGTGGACTTGACGGGAGGTTATTCGGACAGTGGGAGAGTTCTTCCGCATGGCCAGCAGGAGGCAGTACCAGACTCAGCTGGGCATGTGTAGGGAGAGCGCTCCCTTGCTTCCCCAGGAGTATTTATTTATTTAACAAATCTATACCCCGCCCCTCCTGCTACGCAGCCCGGGGCGGCTTCCAACAATTTTAAAACAATAAAAACCATTTAAAACACTCATCATAATAATAGTACTTATTAAAATATTAAAATAGGGCTAAAGTCATAAATATAACAAACAAAATAAAGTAACAAAATAGGTGGGGGAGCTAAAACACCTCACCCTACCCTCCCACCCTCCCAAAGGCTTGGGCGAACAGCCAGGTTTTGCAACTTCGCCAGAATGTCAACAGGCTAGGGGCCAGGTGAGCTTCCTCCGGAAGGGAGTTCCAAAGGCGCGGCCCGGCCACAGAGAATGCCCTCTCCATTGTGGCCCCCGCTTAACACGGGGGACCTCCAAGAAGGCACCCCCGGCAGACCGCAGGAGCCACTCTGGGGCGCGGAGGGCGAGGCGGTCCCTGAGGTATGAGGGGCCCAGACCGTGTAGGGCTTTATAGGTCATCACCAAAACCTTGAACCTGGCTCGGCACGCTATCGGCAACCAGTGCAGAGCTCAGAGCACAGGTGTAATATGCTCTCGACGGCCCGTCCCCGTAAGGAGACGAGCCGCCACATTCTGCACTAGCTGCAACCTCCGAACCAGGAACAAGGGAAGCCCCACGTAGAGCATGTTACGGTAGTCTAGCCTCGAGGTGACAAAGGCGTGGATGAGGGAGGCCAGGTCCGGACCAGAGACATATGGACGCAGCCTACGCACCAGATACAGCTGGCGGAAGGCAGCCTTAGCGACTGCCTCCAACCTGCCGCTCCAGGCGGAGGTCCGCGTCCAGTATTACCCCCAGACTCCGAACCTGCTGAGCTATAGGAGGACGAACCCCCCTAACCAGGGGGGCCACTACCTCTTTTGCTCTCCCCACCAACATCACCTCCATCTTATCGGGGTTGAGTTTCAGTCTGCTCAGTTGCATCCACTCCGCCACGGCCTCCAAACACTGGGATAGCAACGAGACAGCAGGGTCTGGGTCAGTTGAAAAAGAGAAGTACAGCTGAGTATCATCAGCATACTGGTGACACCACACCTCGAACCTTCTCATGGCCTCCCCCAAGGGCTGCATATAGATGTTAAACAACAGCGGAGACAAGATCGTACGCTGCGGAACGCCACACGATAAAGCGCGGGGGCACGATGTCTCCTCCCCCAGCACTACCCGCTGGCTCCTCGCCGAGAGGAATGAATGGAACCATTCAAGAACAGTCCCGTCCAGAGCCCCCAGGTCACGCAGTCGCCTCAACAGCAGCCCATGGTCCACGGTATCAAAAGCGGCCGAGAGATCTAGCAGGAT
>QEPC01004074.1:103616-114601 GCA_003113815.1 Sphenodon punctatus | reverse complement strand
GGCGGCGGCCCAGCGGGCTTTGCCGGTTTTGGCCATCGGCGGGTCTGTTGCTTTAGTAGGGACCCTCAGAGTGGGATGGTGGAGGGAAAATGCTGCCGGGGTGTACCTCGAGGGAGGTCACTCTGCCGGTCCCGCAACTGGTCCGTGCTCGAAAGCCGGCACCAGAGAGATACCTCCTCCTAGCCAGGAGGGGAGGACTGTGCGGCCGGTTCCCCAATGCAGGGAGGCAAAAAGCAGAAGCAAGAGGTGTTATGGGTGCGAAGCACCCAGTTGCTGCGTCTAGTTGGTCCAGAGGCAGACTTTCAACTGGATACGTGGGGGAGCGCTCTCCCTATGCATGCCCAGTTCAAAGTACTTTGCTGCCTCCTAGTGGCCTATGGAAGAACGCTCCCCTCCCGCGTCTCCCCCCACCCCCGTCCGAATGACCGGACGAGAGGGCATAGGTTATAATTAACGCATGGGCTCTGAAAATGGCAGAAAAACTGGGAAACAGAGGTGCACAGACCTCGTTGCTGGGACTGGAAGTAGCTGCTTCCGCTGGCTCCATCTTTTGCTTCTGTGCAGTCAGCAACTTAGCAGCAGTCAGAAATCCCCATCACTGTCCTCTTCCACAGACAACCACCTTCCTTTTCCGTCTTTCCAGCTCAGTCCAAAGTGACATTCCCCATAACCTATCACCATCCTTGCCTTGTCCCCACAAGAGCTTTTAAGAGCTTTGTAGCCTGACCAGCTGGGACCCAGTTAGGATTGAGGAGAAACTGGAGTTTTTTTTCTATCTTGGAAAGCTGCCAAGAGACAATCTCTGTGCTACTCAGTAACCTCCACTGCTTGGATCTCTGAGGCAACACAACCACAACAGCCAATGGAGACAGTGTCTCCAGTTTCCCATTTCTCAGCAGCCCTGCTTGGTGCAAAATGTGATTGGATGTAGCAATTAGCCTCTGTGCAAAGCGAGTTTGCTTAAAGTTTAAGCTCATCTCCAATCCCCCTGCACCAGCCCAATCTGAACTACCCATCCCACAGTACCCTCCCTGACCTGATCAACCTCCCCAATACACTCCCTGCCCCCCACATGGCCTTCATTTAAAAAAATACTAACCCCCTCAACCCAAATCCCTACCCCCACGGCAGGTCACTCACACACACACACACACACACACAGCTACTGCTCTCTGCCCCCCACCCCTAAGCATACCCAGACAATCACAAGCCGGCACAAGTGCATGCCAGATGTAAGTTTACTCTTTCGCCTTGAAGGAAGAAGAAAAAACAACATCTTCTCAACCCAGAACGCACAATGAGACCAAAACACACGTGTGACTTAACGATTTGGTCATAAGATCATAAGTAGTGCCATACTGAGTCAGACCAATGGTCCATCAAGCCCAGCATCTTGTCCTCCGACAGTGACCAATCTCGATCGCATGGGAGAAGAACCAACAGTCACAATGAGCAATCCATTCCCCGTTGTTCACTCCCAGCTACCAACAGTAAGAAGTTCATCCCGTAAGCTACTTGGTTAATAGCCATTAATGGACCTATTCTCTAAGAACGTATCCAGTCCTTTTTTAAACCCAGCTATACTACTGGCCTTGACAAGGTCCTCTGGCAATGAATTCCATAAGTTAATTATGCATCGAGTGAAAAGGTACTTCCTTTTATTTGTTTTAAATCTGCCGGTAGCTAGTTTCATGGAGTGTCCCCAAGTTCTAGTACTATTTGAGAGGGTAAATAACCATTCCTTATCTACTCATTCCACACCAAGCTGAAGAGACCCAGCTTGTCAAGTCTCTCTTTGTACGGAAGCCGTTCCATACCCTTTATCATTCTCGATGCTCGTTGTCCACATATAATAACCTTATTTATCAATGCTTTATCAAATGCATATAGATTTTGATCAAAAAAAGGATTACAATTTTTTTAGTAAAAACCACCAGTGGTTACTACAGTCTCCTTTAATTTTGCAACACATTCAAGCTAACATACACCTTCGAATGACAGAGAAAAGCCCTGCAACAGATCTGGTCGCAAACCCGGAAGTGCCCCCAAACGCCAATGTTTTGGAGCGATTCAACAAGAACTCCCTGTCACCTTAACTATGATAAACAAATCCAAACTCTTGGAATTCACAGCACTGATAGCTTTTTCTTTATAATATCCTAAGGCTGGAAAAATTGCAATACTCTATAAAGTAATATTCATACAAGCATCTCACAAGGTTTCACAAATATTAAGGTGTTTCACAACACTTCTGCAGTTGCTGTACGCATGTTTTAAAATGGGAAAACAAAAGCAAAGAGATTAAATAACATGTCCAGTGTTTGATAGCAAGTAGCACAACTAAAGGAGAGCCCCTTAAGTCCCAACTGAAAGCTTGTGTACAGCTTGTACTGATTTAATGTAGAGTGATTTAAGGAACCAACCTTTCCTCATCTACACATAACACTTCTGCTCCCCTAAAATCATCTATAATCCTCAACATTGCTTAGTGTTTCAGTACAGATGCAGTGGCTTGTGGGCAGGTATGCAGAGGTCCAAAGCAGTCCTCTTAAACCACTACAGAAAATCCAACATCCATACATGCTAAGAAAAGTTTAGGATAAAGTCAATTACAGAATCAACCCAACTTACCTAATTGAAGAGGAGAGTTTAAATTAACAAAAAATTGTGACTATTCTTGTACTCTGTTAGAACAACAGAAACCAGTCCATACAGTGAACAAACCTGGGTATCCAAATCTAATCACTAGGAGAAGCAATGACCTGACAAGCCAAAAATGGTTCACACCTGTCAAGAAAACTAAGTAAGTCGGGAAATTCTTTAGTCTTTAGGACACACCAGGAGCCAATGAACTGGAGAAGAGGAGAAACCCAATTACTCTCCCTTCTTCCCTGCTTTTCCACCACCCGCTGCAGCCTCTATCTCACTCATAATGCAACTCTTCTTGTTCATTGCACAGTCATCCCTGAAAGACTCATGCTTGAATAGTTTCCACTCCTCTTAAACAGAACGGAGCACAGGGCAGATGGAAAAGAACCCTGTGTGGCATTAGCAACCTCCCTATATAAAACACCCCCCTACAGTCAACATCTCCAGCTCAGCTCACAAGCAAGCTGTGATTTTTACCTTAACTCGAACCTCAGAATCTTCTCTGGCCACACACACTCATGAGGTTGTGCACATCACAGTGAGATTTTTGAGACTTGGATAGAAAAAACTTGAGAACCACCACACAAGGCCCCAGTAAAAATCACATGAACCTATGGTACAATAATCTAGCCAGCAATAGCCCCTTGTGTTTCTCTCTCTAATTCCTTCTTTAAAAGAAGAAAGAGAAATGTTAATTATGATGGGGAGGGGGAAAAAAGCCACAAAGATAAGAGATTATTTACCTGAGCACCTACTAGCTGCAGCAAGGCTGAGTTCACAGGGAGGAGCTCAATATCTGTATTGATTGTGGTCTGGTCAAAGGGGCATGCCTTACGGTGGAGCTTGTTGAGGCACATTTTGCAGACTGTATGACCACAGCCCAGGCTGATGGGCTTCCGGATCGTTTCGTCGAAGGTCTGTGTGCAAATAGGGCAGGAGAGAAAATCCGTCCATTGTGGAGCTTGTACAGGCATCGCTTCAGGAGTTAATTCACAAGACAAAATCTTAAGCACAGATTCCACTGGAATCAAAAACTTCAAAAAAAAAAGTTTGTTTGTTTGTTAAATATCTTCTGTAAGTACAGACACTCAGCACATAGTGTGAAACATAACCTGGAAGACAGACAAAAGAAAAATAAAATTAGCTTTACTGGGGAAGTTATTTGTAAATCCTTTACATTATGATTCTTTAAGGAGTCAAAGATCTAACCATTAGATTAGGCTACTATGAATAATAACTTTTGCACTGCACTCCCAGTTTTAATGTCAGGCAAATAACTTAATCTCCGTCTCAGATTATTCATAACTAAAAATGAGAGATGTTGCAATGCCAATAAATGTTTGCAAAGAACTATGAAGTCATCAAATGAAAGGGGATATTAGTATCATGTGGAGAAACTTTTTAAAAATATATTAGACACCCTAGCTAATAGAATAATAAAATGTGATGAGTCTAGGGCAGTATAAAACAATCTATAACCTAAGTGAGCAAATACACTGTTTAAAATATTTAATTTCCAATACAGTTTACTGTTAAGGCCAAATATTAGTGTAAACCCACAGGAGGTTCTCTTATTTATTTACAAGCATTTTTAACCCGCCCATTCTGCCACACGCAGTTCTGGGCGGCGCACAATATCGAACACTTAACATTAAACACAACTTTTAAAATATACAACAAAGGGAGGTATAAAAAAACCCAACCACCCACCACCCTAACCCATTCCACCCACCCCCACCTCAAAAGCCAGGTGAAAAAGCCACGTCTTGCAACAGCGTTGAACCGAGAGGAGATTCGGGACTAAACAGGCCTCCACCCAGCAGGGAGTTCCACAGCCACGGGGCGGCCACCAAGAAGGCCCTCTCCATCGTGGCCCCCCAGTAGACCACCCCCCGATGACCGCAGAGGCTGATCCAGAACCGGGGGGGGGTGAGGCGGTCCTGCAAATAGGTAGGGCCGAGGCCGTTTAGGGCTTTATAGGTGAGCATCAATACCTTGAATCGAGTCCAGAAGACTACAGACAGCCAGTGCAGAGACCAAAGAACCGGTGTAATATGTTCCTGGCGGCCCAATCCTACCAGATAGGCTGCCGCGTTTTGCACCAGCTGCAGTCTCCATACCATCACCAAAGGTAGCCCCACGTAGAGCGCATTACAGTAGTCAAGCCTAGAGGTGGTGAAGGTATGGATGACGGTGTCCTGGTCAGAGTCTGAAACATATGGCCAAAGCCGACACACCAGATGTAATTGGCAGAATGCACTCCTTGCCACAGCCTCCACCTGAACATCCAAGTGAAGCTGCGAGTAAAGGAGCACCCCCAGACTCCGTACCTGGGGAACCAGCAGAGGGCAGACCCCCATCAATGATTGGGGCTGTTACCCCCGCTGCCACCAACATCACCTCCATCTTGTCAGGATTCAGCTTCAGTCTGTTTGCCCTCATCCAGTCCCCCACAGCTTCAAGGCACCTGTTAAGCACCGAGACTGCCGGCCCTGGGTCTGATGAAAAAGAGAGGTAGAGCTGGATGTCATCAGCATATTGATGACACCGCACGCCAAACCTCCTGACCACCTTGCCAAGCGGCTGCATATACACGTTGAACAAGAGAGGGGACAAAACAGAACCCTGCTGGACTCCACACAAGAGGTCTCAATGTGATGAAAAATAATCATCGAGTACCACTCACTGAGTTCTTCCGGTCAGAAAGGAGCAGAACCAGTCAAGAACCATACCAGCTAATATATCTAATTCAGAACTGGTTGCCCTCATCACCCCAACCACATCCCTCACATTCAGTGGGCGATACCAACTGAAACCAATGCATATAAACTAGACAAAACTGAGCTTCCATAAATGACTGCAGTTGAACTGGCAGCACCCAAGTCACAGTGAATGTGAGAGATTTTGTCTGCAAAGTAGTTAATGAAGATGTCACACATCAGGCATTAGAGGATTCCATTTCTTGGCACAGAGAGGCCAGGTTAACCAGGCCACTCACCACTCTGAACTGAACCAGACTTTGCAGACTCTACAATAGTGGAGAAGAAAGCTTTCTTCACCTCCACTATTTCAATTTAATTTTGTACCCCACAGACTATACCACAGGTGTCTTGTAGCAGCTTACACAAATTTCACAAATATAAATACATGATCTAAACAATACATAATAATCTAAACATATCAAATGTTAAACCAATCATAGTCCACTTGAAAGAAAATATACAAATCCAACCCCCTTCCCAACCCAATCCCCACTCCTACCCATTCCCTGCTCTCACCAAGCAGCCCCAATCCTTGCAACTGCACCTCACACCTGGGGCTGCCCTTGGGACCTCCCCCATCCCTATCCCAGTCCCACCCATTTCACCCCACAACTCACAACCAGTCCACTGTTAAATATTTGGATATTTAAATGTTTGGATTTATCTTGTGCATTATTATAGATGTTTTTGTGTGTTATAACTCACTCTGAGTCTTGAGGGAATGGGCAGGATAAAGGCATAAATAAATTAAATATATACTAGCAGTTCAAACAGCCCAGTATTATATCCTGCAGTTTGTG
Source organism: Sphenodon punctatus (assembly GCA_003113815.1). Classification (NCBI taxonomy): domain Eukaryota; kingdom Metazoa; phylum Chordata; class Lepidosauria; order Sphenodontia; family Sphenodontidae; genus Sphenodon; species Sphenodon punctatus. The sequence continues at coordinate 108,390 of QEPC01004074.1, read as the reverse complement.
TGGTGGTGGTGCGGCGATTGTCCAAAAAGCCACACAGCAATTATGGAGCATTTTATCAAGATCTTTTTCTAATACTCTGAAAAGAAGCAAAAAGGTTTGTAAGAAACCTGATCCAGTATTTCCCACAGAAGGGCAAAAATGTTTATGTATCAGCTGTTTCAAGCTCTTTCACTAAAAACAAAGATTGAAAAAGCCAGAAAAAGTCAGAAAAACTAATTTTTCAGACTTATGAAATTCAAAGGTATCTTGCAAAATTAAAATTGCTTTAAAAAAATACTTCATGGTTAGTAAGAGGCCAGAACAAAGGAAGCAATTTCCTAAATCGTCAGATTTAAAATAGGAGTTAAAGTAGAATGATTATTGGAACTAGCTACGTCTCCAGTAGCAAGGGATTCTGTAATGCAATCCGAACAGATTAAAATTTATATTTAAGTCAATGGAACATATTTTTTCTAAATTCCCAAGCTGTATTTACATTCTAAAACGTCTTGATCACCATCAGCAAAATTAGCTAGGTCATTTTACAAACAGGGAAATGAGAATGAGCAATAGTGAGTTCATCGTTAAAACAGAATTTAACCTTGGATTCCCAGATCCAAGTCCAACACCTTATCCACTAGACTACATTGGCTCTCTTAGATGGCTTATTTGAATGAGACCTCTCAGAAAGTGAAAGGTTTTATAGGAAAGCAACCAAAACGTGTCTCAGAATTCTTTAAGTTACTACTTGAAACTGAGCGCATGATTATTGTCAAGGAAATAAGATAAGTGGACATGTGTATCAATCTATGAAGGTATCTTTTACTGGACCAACTATTGTTTGTGGAAACATTTATGCTTCTGGACCTCATAGGGAAGGACCCTGTGAGGTCCAAAACTTTGTACATTTCCAACAACAACAGTTGGTCCAATGCAAAATATTCAAACTACTTTGTCTCCACCCCAGTCACTCAGGACCAACTCTCTCTGCATATATAAAGCAACCACTCTCTCTCTGAATATATAAAGATAATTAATTAATATTACAGAATCAGAGTTCGAAGGAATCTCAAGGGTCACCTAGGCCAACTCCCTATTCTGATGCAATCATGGAAAAATAGCAAGGTGACATCTGAAAACTGGACATGGCCAGGAATCTCAGGAGATGTGTTGTAAGGGTGTACCATATAAAGATTATAAAGCATTTGCAACACTGAAAGCCTACAGAATAAAATAAGAATGGTGGTTAGGGGCTTTCTATTCCACTAATACCTTAAGTCCATATAACTGAATTTATAAAGAGTTTCATACAGTCATTAATCTTAGTACAGTGTAGCCTAATTATTGGCTTTGACATTCTTATGGAAAACATCCACAAGGTCTCTTGTTTCTTTCACTCAGTCCATCTCATCTGTCCAGGTTACAATTCATCTGCGTAGCACACAGTTTACTACTTCTCTTATCTACCATAGTCTAACCTGCTTTCTGGTTGCCCAGTTACTACCTTAATTAGTTTCTTCCCAAGTGTTAGCTTCTCCCTGGCTTTTACTAACAAATAATCTTGTCACCAGCAAACTCTGCCACTTAGCTACTCATATTTAAAGCAGGTCTGAAGAGAAGACAGTTAAAGGCCTTATCAAAATCTCAGCAATTTCTGGCTCCAAATTTCACACTCCAGCATCACTCCTGAAAAGAGGCTTAAGATTCACATATTATGAAGGCACGGTTGTACATGGATAGTTAAGGCGCAGGGCACTGTCCATTATAAAAGGAGAACATTCTATCCCCTTGAATATTGGGATGGGATATGCTTGCTCTGTGAAACTGTGCTGTGAGCATGGGTTTGTTGTGAGGTTGCTGCTGTCCAAAAATCAGCCTGATCAGATGATGAATGGCTGAGATGTATGTATCATTGTAAAAACGGAGGCTGTTTTCCCCCCACTTAGCGACTTTGGATCTCGAAATGGTACTTGCTAAATGGATTCCTCCCATCTGGAATTCCTTACTATGTCTCAAAATGCTCATGGAATCCCACTGTCAGTCCTTCCCATCCTCTTTAGCCTGTTCTGGTCACCCCATCTCAAAAAAGATATAATAGAACTTGAAAAGGTGCAGAGAAGGGCAATAAAAATGATCAAGGGTTTGGAACGGCTTCCTTACAAAGAGATGCTTCATACGTTAGGACTCTTCAGCTTGGAGAGAGATACAGGTTTATAAAATCTTCAGTGGACTGGATTCTAAAGGGGACTATATTTAGGTTGCTGGCCTGACGTTGTGGCAGACTGTACTGAGCTTGTGACAGACCCAGGAGAGACTGGGATGGGCTTCCGTTTTTATTTCTTTTGTGTGTATATATAATACAGGATCACAATAAAGGACAGTGCTTTGTTTTCTCACGAGACAAAAGCTGCGTGAAGCATTTGCCTCCCAGAGCCAAATGCTGATCATTTTGCCCTTGAGAAACTGGTAAGAGCACGGGAGTTTCTCGGGGACATAGAGCTAAACACCTAATGGGTGCCTATACTCCTTTTGACTATCTTAAGTGCCTATGATCTACTGCAATACACTTTTTCTAAAACAAGAATAGAAAAGCATGCAGCAAGTACACTATTGGGGAAATTGCAGAAGTACTATTAGTTTATTGTTTTCTTTTTACTATATTTGTTCAAAGTTCTAAATTTTTAAATGAGAAATTAGGTATCTGTCCTTTGATATCAAACTAAAGATTTTCTTTAGGGTTTTCTTTTTTCAGTCTCCCAAGTAATTATGAACAAATTAATAAAACAGTAAAGCTTATAAAATATAATTACTACTTTAAGCATAGAAACTTACACATTCATCCCTACTAGGATTCATTCATTCATTATTAACATGTATATGCTGCCCCCTCCTGCTATAAGCATTTCCGGGTGACCAACAACATTTTAAAACACATAGCAACTAAAATACAATTAAAACAACCTAAAATCCCCAGATTAAAAGAACCCATACCCACACCCTTCCTAACCCAGCCCACCCACCCCATCTCCCTTGATAAAGGCCCAGCAGAACAGTCAGGTCTTACACTGTCTATGGAAAGAGGGGAGGTAGGTTGTCAGACAGTACTATATTCTGTTTGTTTCTTTTTTGTACCAATATTTATTTATTAATAAATCATTTGCTACCCCCCCCCCCCCTGCTTTTTCCTCCCATCTGGCAACTTTTGATTCAGCAAGGGTTTTACTGTGGTGGTGGTGGTGTCACAGTGTACGGGGAAGTGTTAGAAAACTGAGTTGTCTGGTCCTATGTCTGCTTTTCTGTTTGATTTGTCAATATGTTCTTTAGTTTTTCATTTGGAAGTTGTTGAAGTCCCCATATTATGATATGGCTGGAATGCCACAGCCTCCCTGTTTAGTTGTCTGGGTAGAACTTCTTGTCAGCCTGCAGCGACGTAGCCCCACTGCTGAATCCCCAGCTGCTGGCTGGCGACATTATAGATGCTTAGAATCTCAAAGGGCAGTGTATGCTTGAGTGTGCTACAGAAGGGAAGAGCACAATGGAAGGGAAGGGTGTCAGACTGCTTAAAGTGGATGCCATGCCGGAAGTGGGTTTGCAAGTGGAGAGATGGGGCAAGGGGGCTTAAGGTGAGGGATTGGGGGAGGGGGGAGGGAAGGAAGATTGTTTCTCTTCCCAGGAAGCCAGAGACATTCTTCTGATCTGGCTGGGAGGAATCTGGGACAAACCCCTGGCATACCACGCTCGCCCAGCCAACGTCAGGAAAGGGACGTGACGTGGAAATGACTCCTGGAGTGGTGAGTGGGAAGTTCCCTCCTAAAAATCACACCCAACAGGTGACCGTATCACTCCATTTATCCTCTCCCTTCCCTATTAGCCCTCACTGTCCTCCAGCCCTTCCACACACCCTCCCTCCACCACTGACCCATAGCCCACACATCCCCGTTTCCCCCATTAACCCCCCAAACGCTCCTTTCTCATTCATCCCAGATCCCACGTCCATTTTGTCCATTAACCCCCAAACACCCTTTCTCCCTATTCACCTCATACTTGCTTCCCCACTCATCCCAAGCACCTACATACTCCTCCCCCATTCACCCATTGCCTCCACTCCGTCCTTCCCTCATTAACCCCCAAATGCCCCATTCACCCTAGTCCCCACACCCCTTTTCTCCCCTCTTCACCTCTCCACCTACACCTCCCTTTTATCTTTACCCACCCTTCACTTCCCACTCCAGCTTTTCAATAAATAAATAAATAAATAAATAAATAAAGATATAAATAAATAAATAACCCAATACTTTTTATTTTTTTATAAAAACAACACTAAGGTACAGGGGGAGAATTTTACAACAGAAAATTTTCCTTGGAATCGTTTGGGGTTTCAAATCCTAAATTGTCGCTGTTACGATTATGTAATGAAACTCAAGTTGGTAGTACAGACCTGATGGAACGTAGTGCATAGCACTATAAAAACGCAAAGAAATTCCATGCTCAAAAAGCCTCCTGGTTAAGGCTCTTACAAATTCAACTATGCACCAAAAGGCATGGAAATTGTTAGATAAGGCTTCTGCCTTAACTTGCGTACCATGTAAGCAATAAAGACATTGTACAGTCTCACATACTGTGCTTGCTTCCAACTTAGCCCCCATGCACCCATGTTTTCCCTTGGTCTTTCAGCCTTAATCCTTGCCCAGCCCTGCACATTCCTTTCCCCCTCATTCCTGTCTCTTCCAAACACCACCTTCCTCCTCCATTGTAGGAGATGGAAATGAAAGGGGGAACAGGGTGTTTGGGAGTT
>QEPC01004074.1:77834-102829 GCA_003113815.1 Sphenodon punctatus | reverse complement strand
GGGGGGGGGGGGGGGGGGGGAAGAAGGGAGAACTGGAACACCAAGGCTTGCCCCACCCCCAAGCTAAGCAGCTGCAGGCATCTGCAGGCATCTGCTTGCAGTTGGTGCCCTTAACGGGCCGTTTGTGGGCCTGTTGGGGGTGAGGAGTGATGTGTTATGGAAGCTTTGTATTAAACTGCTTTTACTTGATTTTAGTTGGTTTGGGGGGGGCGAAGTGCCAGGGAGAATTCTTGCAAATGGCAAGTCACGGGGGAGGATGGGAGGGAGTGCCATCCCCCCCCCCCGAGTAAGAAGGGGGATACCGGCATGGGGGAGCAGGGTGGGAATGTCCATGACTCCCCAGTGACAGGGGGATACAGGCATGGAGGTTACATGCTGCCTTCATGGCCAGTTTTTCTCCAGGGATGTCTGGCTCAGGGGATGCCCTCCGGCTTCTTGTGGAGCCAAAGAGGAGGGGGGGAATCTCCACTGGGGGGCGGGGAGATCTATTGGGGTAGCTGTGAAACCAAATGGGTTTGTGCTGGGCATGGGGAGGTATAGCGAAGGGAGGAAAATTCGTCAGGGGCCAATGCTTGGTATCTGCTTCCCTGTCCTCTCCCATGTCTTGGTTTAGTTGGGGGTTGAGATCAGCGGAGCCCCCAATCGGTCGCTGATGCTGTTTAATGCAAGGTCAACGTCTAATGAACTGCCATCTATGGTCTCATTCAGGATGAAGTCACTAACATTGTATGTATTACCAAGACCTGGATGGAGGAGGCTTCTGGGCCTATGTTGGCCCAGATGGTGTCAGCTGGGTACTCGCTGCAGCAGCATCCTAGAGTTGGGAGCGGAGTGGTGATGAACTGCAAAGACAACCTGGTCTTTCAACAGTTCCAGCATCCTGACCTGCCCAACATGGAGTGCATCCACCTAGTGTTCGGGGACTGAAATAGATTGCGGATTCTGCTGGTGTACTGATCATCCTGTGGGAAAGCAGTGCGTGCGTGCGTGCGTGCTAAACTTGCCCAGACTTATAGGGGCTGAGCCCATTCCCCATTGACTGCCACACACAAAGCTCATGCACCCCCAGCACAGGAACTATGGCGCCTGTGCAAACTGCACAGTTGTGTGTACATGCAGCTGCGTGTGGGGCATGGGATCGATCGGCCCTACTGTCTTGGATGATTTCAACATATACGCCAAGGTGGACAAAGCGGGAGTTCATGGCCACAGTGACAACCATGGGCCTATCCCAGGTAATATCTGGCCCGACACAGGAGGCTGAACACACATTGGATCTTATGTTCTGCACTGGGATGGACACAGGGGTTCCAGTTATCAGGGTCGAAAAGCCATAAACAACTAACCAACTGTTTTCTAGGGTGTCATTGTGACACCACTGTCATGGTCAAACCGTTATATTCTGAAGGCCCAGATTCCCACCCTCCCTTGCCGGGGTGTGGACCAGTATGGATTGTCTGGAGACTAAAGGATCCAACAAGATTCCAGAATCTAGAACCTCGAGAGCTTCCCTGTCGATGCCTTGGTTGATTTGTGGTATGGCATTTTGACTGGGGCTACTGACACAGTGGCACCCAGGCATCTGCTTCCTCCGCAGCAGCACCACAGGTCTCCTTGGTATACGGAGGACCTAGTACTACTACTTATATATTTCTATACTGCTACTAGTCGTACGCAAACCGGAGGCTGCTAAAGCGTGAGAGTACGTGGCTGGAGCACAGGTGGTGCCTGACTCGTGCCAAAGCCGACCAACTGCAGCAGAGCCTGTATTTAAGGGACTATGCCATAGCTGCAGTGGCAGCAAAGTAGTAGTAGTAGTAAAGCTTTTATTACGTAGCCAAAGGCCATTGTAAACAGTAATACAAAATAATAAAAATAAAAGACAACATTATCATTATCATATAGTTCAGCGTAACCATAGATTATCTATCATCTATATCAGAGGTTCAACAAATACAATCTCTATTCCAGGTACCAAAATACACTCCACAACATAAGTAATCATAACAACATACAGCCTCCAATCCTCCCACTCATTACGGCTCAGTTCTTCCCCAACTTGAGTATCCAAACCAGGGTAAGAAACTTAGCCACACAGAGATATCTTCGGGTCTTTATCATTGAGCAAATATTCCTCCTTTGCAACATAAAATCTTGAAGATTCAAATAGACAATCAATATAAATCCTTCTCCAAGTCTGATACAAGGGGCATGACAATAAAATGTGTGATACAGTTTCGACAGCATCCCCCTGCAAATACTTGCAATGCTGACAAAATCTCTCATTTCAGGGAATACCATTCATTCTCCCCGCCAGATTAGCCGAGGGGAAGACATTAAGTCTGGCCAAAGTTAGTGCTATCCTATACTTCCCCATTTCCGGATTAGCCAAATAGGAGACTCCATTAAATGGGGTCCCAAAATTAGGGCATAACTGAGAGACCCCTTTGTGTTTCCAAGCTTACACGTTCCGATTGTAACTCCAGATCCAAAATTCGCATTTTAGCTTCACTCCAGGCCCTCTCAAAAGAGAATGAGAGAAGATAGGCCCTGGAGAACCCCAGGGAGCCCAAAATTTAATTAGTTTTGGAGGGCCATAGTCCCATAGCCATGTGTATTCCTTTACACACCAACAAGCCAGAGTCCGCCAAATTCAAACCGAAGCCAGTATTTTACAATGGCCAACATGGCTTTATTCGCCACCCAGCCAATCCCAGATTTGGCCCTAAGAAGCACGGCAGGGGTACCTTTCGGGGTGTGAAGGATCAGCCGAAGCATCCGATTTAACTCAACCTCCATGCCATCTAATTTGGATATACTCCATATTTGTGCACCGTAGAGAAATCATCTTTGTCATGATCAATTTCCAGGCCAGGCCAAATAGTCTGCCCCCCCATTCCTATAAAACCCTGCTATTCCAAGTCCTGTTGTCCTAGCCGCAGCCTGGGCTGCTTTAAAATGGGCATTCCACGTAGGGGTTGTGGATATCAAAACTTCTAGATACTTATATTGTTGCACCTGATCAATGCTATTACTGTCCATATACCAGTTGTGCCGAATCCATCTATTGCTAAATTACCAGAACTTTGGTTTTGGAGTAATTAACTGTTAAGTACTCTCTTTTGCAATATGTACTGAAATCCCTCATCAGTCTCCTCAGGCCAACTTGTATCCTAGCTATCAAAACTGTATCGTCCGCATACAGTAGAGCGGAAAATACGTGTGATGCAAACTCCACCGGATGATGTCTCGAGTCATCCAAGGCCTCCCTCATATCATTCAGATATAGATTAAATAAAATTGAGGCCAAAATACAGCCTTGCCTGACCCCCCCCCCCCCCGCCCCCCAGTAACATCAATGTTGCGTGTAAGAATCCCTTGTCTATTTATTCTTACTTGCAGTGAGGTATTTGTGTATAGAGCCTGAATTAGGTAAAGTAAACTTAAAATCGATCTGATATTTAACTAGCTTTACCCATATTTTTCCCAGCATATCAAATCAAATGTGGCTTTTAAATCCACAAACCATATAAACAAGCTTGATCCTGAGCGCGCTCAAACATATTTAGTTATCAATTGATCCAATACCCAGATGTGATCAATTGTGGATACTCCCATTTTGAACCCTGCTTGCTCATTGCCAATAAGATCATATATCTCTATCCACCTTTGAACTCTAATCAGTAAATACTTAGCATAGAGTTTGCCTATCACGCTCAAGAGACTTATTGGCCTATAATTTGCAGGGTCACTATAGTCACCCTTTTTAAAGATGGGGACAACTATACTCTTCAGCCAGGCCCCAGGAATCTTCCCAGTTTCATTGATAGATGAGAACACCACAGTCAGTACTTGGCTCCACCAGTCAGCATTTGCTTTAAGAAGTTGAGCTGGGATAAAATCAATACCAGGGGCCTTATTATTTTTGAGTTGAGCAATCAATTGACCCACCTCTTCCGGCGTGGCTGTGTCCCAGGGCGGCAAAGACTCCAGTGAATAACTCAATGGCTCATCAATTTGGACCATAGGCCTGGCAAAGATGGAGCGGTAATACCCTTCCCATACTACCACTGGGATGACACCCTCGGGTAGACTAGACTTTGATGTCTATCCTGACCTAATTAAGAGCTAAAATTTCCTAGAATTTCTTTCTTCTACTGCAGATTCAAGCTCTTTCCATATCGCTAGTTGGTATCGACTTTTCTTTTCTTTAAAAGTCTCTTATTTTTTCTTTCAACAAAAAACTTCCCGGTCAGCAGACAATTATCTGGGTACCTTTTATCATCCTAGCCAGCCGGTTCACTTTCTTTTTCGCCAGCCTACAGTCCCTATCATACCAGCCTAATTTCTTTTCCACTTTCTGCCCTTGGTTCGAAGAAGTCACCAGTAGAGGATACAAAGAGGAAACCAAGTCCTCAGTCCTGGATAGCCAATCTCTGATCTAAAGCATAACTCTCCTTAAGGGAATTCAGGAATTGAGGTACCATCAACACCTCCACCGGCTCACTAACCTGAGATGTCCACCTGACCATTCTCTTCCACATCCCATCATGGGGTCCACAATTTATCCTAATCTTCTGATTCCCATTTGACTGTGGATTTGCTATCCAGGAAATCAGAGGGAAATGATCTGAGTCTGAAAATTCAAGAACAGCAAAGTCCAGCACATACGGAAGGAGTACTTTCGACACCAAAATATAATCAATTACACTCTCTCCTAAATGTGAAAAAAAAAAAGGTATAATCACCCCTCGCATCTCCAGGCATAGCACCATTCAGTACTAACAGGTCTGCTGCTCTAATAAGCTCATCCAGCTGGGTTTGTTATTGGATCTCTAAATACTCTCCTACACAAGATCACTGATGGGAGAGGCAAACTCCCTTCATCTTCCTTAGAGGCGGCCCAACGAGCATTGAAGCCGCCTGCTATCAAAAGGCCCTCCTCTGCATATAAAGATCGTAGCTCCAAAACTGTATTAATGAGCCGCGACCAAACATCCTCTGAATAATATAAGGAGTTCCTTGGTGGAATATAAACGTTAACAATAAATAAAGCTAAAGGAAGATGTGCAGATACTAATCTCACTACCATATACAGAGGAGGATATCCCGGCAGTTCATTTACTCTGGCTTGAAGGGAGCTGTGTGATGGTCAGATCATCCCAAGGCACCAAAAATGGCACACAATCTCACCACTGCTAGGAGACAGTGGCCCAGGCCAGTGATGGCAGAGGCCAGCTCCTCCTGGGTGCTTCAGAAGATGCCTCATTTGGAGCCTAAAGTATTAAGTGAGCACAATACGTAAGACTGCACAACGTCTTTACTCTTTACATGGCACGGATGTTAAGGCAGGAGCCTTAACTTACAATATCCATGCTTTCTGGAGCATGACTGAATATGTAAGGGCCTTAACTTCTCTCTTAAACTGTAGGTTTTTTGTATATAGAATTAATAATACTGTCAGGGTGCTTTCAGGAAGGCCCGACACATCACCTCCTCTATACGAAAATGTTAAGTTGTTAAACGTTAATGTATGCCACAAAGCCCTTTATGGGGGAGGAAGGAGCAGCTTTAAGTAGGATGCCAGGATAATACTCCACCATTAAAGTCAACAGAGTTTTGTCACTGACTTCAATGGCTGGAGGTTTGTGCCCTGTACATGAGGTATTGTCTTATTAATACATCAAATTTCAGATGGATTTCGTTGGGGGGGCAGGGACAGTAGTGAAGCTGATCGTTGATTGCTGTTCTACTGTACTGCAGAGTCATTTATAAAAATTTCAAGTACAGACAGTATAGCCAGGGCTTCTCAGTTGACAATTTTGTGTGCTGCTCAAGAAATCTATATAAATACCTGTACGTGAGTGTCATCCATCACTTATAGGTCATAACTTGTACTGCTGACTAAATGTGTACGCTATTGTAAATATTGCACCTTGGTTCTGTTCTACATAAAATATTAACTACTGAACGCTCAGAGCTAAGATGGAAATTTTAAAAATAGAAAGCATTTGCATAACTGTCAACTGTGCTTCCCATCATTGCAGACTGAGCCAAGAAAGGTTATAAATAGGTCTGGTAATATTTACATAAATACTTCAAGCTAAGATTCCCCATCTGTCTTTCATTGTTTGAACCACATTGTGAACAACAGTTTGTCACAGGGTTTATGGAAATTACACGTATGCAACATGCATGTATTTTGGTTTTCATGTGAATGAACAATATATTTGTACCTTTAAAACCATTATGTAAAACATGACAAGTTTGATGTTGCTGGTGTTGTCTAGAAATCTTGAGTCCAATGAGGGGGAAATTTGTACGTAGGGACAATATTTAAAAAAGTTAAGTTTGGAAAGTAGAAAATATGTGATCCCAAAACAAGTAGGGCAGGTTTTAGGACAGGCAGAAAAGACAACTAAGTAGAAGAAGTGTTACTGGAGGTGACTTGAGTTTTCTGTATCTTTCTGAGACTGAGGGAATGGCCCAGAAACAGAAGGTGGGAGAACCTTCTGGGAACCATCTAGAACATATTTAAAACAACAAAGAGAAACCAAAGGAGATGCACCCCCCTTTCAACCAGACCCAGCCAAGACATGGACTGAAAAACATTGTAAGATCAAGAACGAGATGGCCCAGCTACAGACCTCTAGTTGTGTAACATGGACTTTTGAATAGGGTAAGATGTTAGGGGATTGCTACTAAATCTAACATTGCATTACTTTTTTAATCCTTAGACTTGCACTCTTAAATCAATTTTGTCTTGCAATTAATCTGAATTCATAAATACAAATTCTTTTAACCAAGCATTGGTGTGCTTGGTATGATACAGACATTGGGTAACACAGATGAGGGAATATCCCAGGTTAGATACTTGGGCAAACCTTAACACAATTTCTGTGACTGGAACTTCCAGGGACACATGTCAGGACAGTTACCCTTTTACAGACTGGGGCAGCTCTGAAGAAAGCTGTGGCCAGTAGAGGATGTAAGTGGGGAAACTGAGTCATGGCTGGTCAGGCGGGGGAACGTTGGAAAGATCCCCAAGTTACCTAGATTATAGGTATAAGTCTATAGTTAGACTAGACTATAGGTAAAGATAGGGGAAGTCTAGGCACTGAACTTTCACTACCATATCCACCCACACTAGCCAATTATGTGCCTGCCATATCACACAATCCTATATTTAGCTCTGCACTAACTACTGTATGCTGTGGTGGAAAATCAGCATCAAAGAGAAACTAAACAAGGACTCACTCATTTATTTACTTTTTAGTGACCAAAATTTCATCTATGCTTTAGATTGTCTAAAATCAAAGTTATATTAGGGATAAAATTAATCTACCGAATTTTTAAAAAGGGCTAGAGGTAATCTTCAAAAAATGTATTTTTTAGTATGTTGCAGACATTTACTCGTAACAGTTTAATGACCAACTTTCAACAATAACTGAAAGGTCAATTCCATTGGCTCCAAACTGGCTCCAATTCCACTTTTAAATGTGACACTGATTCACACAAGCAAGTTTCAGGCTATCATGTGCCCAAGGGATTTGCTGTCCCCCATCTCTCTTCCATGAATCAGACTCAACCCATATAATTAACTGCATGGCTAGATAAACCAGCCCAAGATTTGTTGGGGGGTTTTCCCACACTTCACACACTTGTGTTTAAATGGGTGAATTCACCCTCTGTTCACAGAAAGCAACAACAGAATTGCAACTGTTCAAAATGTGCGTAAAAAAACTCAAGAAAAACCACACATGGAGAGTAAGACAGATTACCACACCCTGTCGTAGTATGTGGTAACATACTAACATGAGATTCTCTACAATACATTTTACAATGCCTAAACTCCAGTTCAACATACAGATCAAATTAGTCTAACCCAATACAGTCACAACACTTTACAAACCATGGATAAAATCAGCTACAATCATGCAACTTCTTTTCAGAAACACACTCAAAAGACATTCTGTCCTTGGCTTTTTTGCTTAGTTCGTTAAAAATACTACACTCAGGATCCTGTAGATCATGACTGGGGAACCTCCAGACCATGGTCCACTTCTGGCACCCACATTTCCTCCTTGTTCCCAATATAATGTGACCCACCTGCCTTTATTTCCTGGTCTGCAATCTCAGGCAGACCACAATCTATTGGAGCAAGGAGAGAGTGCAGTCAGTTGGTCAACTGATCTGCTCACAAACACAAATTCTGGGAGTACAGCAATTTAGGGACTACATAGTAGGCAATGCTACCATAGACAGAATTTGATGGAACAGCCATCTGTTTTCAGGCCATGCCTTGCAAATTTGGGAATCCTATATTTTAAAAAAAGAAACAAAAAAGGGTTACTCCCCATATTTATTTATTTTAAAAATTTCTTACCCCACCCATCCTGCCACAGGCAGCTCTCAGAGGCTCACAATTCATCAATAAAAACACTTAAAACACTCAAAAACAAGGAGGAATTAAAATATCCCAATTAAAAACAAAGCATGGCGAGATCTGCAAATAGTTGCCATACTGACAATGCAACTAGAAAAAAAAGGGATCACCAAAATTTCACAACTGTTTAGGAGCAATAAATTTATTTCAAAAGAAGATTGCAGGAAATTAGTGTAGTCAGATTCACCCGAGTTACAATTTTATCAGTTGCATAGCTTTCCAATGTGTAACCCAGAGGAAATAATTTGCTATGGCACCCAGCCTACTAGAAAGAAAACTCTTTGACTATGCACCATGCCATGTGCTCATCTCATTATTTACAGAGGAAGCAAAGGGAAAGAAACTTCCTAGAATTATATTAACAATGGGAAAAAGACCTGAATTGAACATTTACACAAATACAAATACCAGTTGTATAGGCGTATGTTTGAAAGTTCCTCCTCGTGGGAGGTCAAAGCAGTTCAAGTAGAACTAGTGATGCGCTTTTATTTAACACCTATGAGAATTCAGTATATGGTGAAGGAGTATACAGGGGAATGCTGGAGAAAGTGTGGTAAAAAGAGTGCTTATACAACATTGCTGGTGGTCTTGTGTAAAATTGCAGTGGTTCTGGCATAATGTCTGGACGCAGATACAGAGGATGAAAGGCTTAATATTGCCTCTCACACCTGCAATAGCATTGCAGGTATATGTGGCATATACCTTAATATTCCATTGACACGCTGTTATGATAACATAACAGCTCATGTGATCAATTGCTGCTAGCAGCCATATATGCAATAGCTAGAAATTAGACTGAATGGTCTGCTCTATTATGGTATGTCTTCAACATGGAAAAAATTCTTGCCAGTATCAAGGACAAAGCGCAGAACTTTGAAGCCATATGGACACCCTGTCTCCGAGTTATGAGAAAAGATGACACTGACTTGGACAATCAAGCATATCTATTTGAGTTTGACATTGAAGGGCAGTATCCTGAAGAGACTATTATACTGTCCACCACATATATGCAAGGAGCTATTATACTTAGTGTAATGGAGCTATGGCATCAGCAATTAATTAAGGAGAACATGAGTTTGTTGGTACCCTGACAGGGTGTAATTGTCCTTGGAATGTTGTTGCTAATCAGTTTTGTTTGTTGAATACTTCAGTTTATTTCAAAAAAAGCATTTATAAAAAAAATAAGATCCTGATCTACTCACCAGGAGCCCAGGGCAGGCTCGAGCATCATCATCATTATTATTATTATTATTATTAACAAACATTTATATAGCACCAGCAGTGTACCTGGCACTTTACAAAGTAATAAAATAGACACAGTCCCTGCCCCTAGGGCTTACAATCTGAGAGACAGGAGCTGGGGGAGAGACTTAGGAAGGGGAACAGAGGGAGAGACAAGGGGTCTAACATTCATGAAGATGCGAGGTCTCAAGTGCACGTACTTGGCTTGGTTACGATGAGAATGACAGCAGGCAGGTCCATGTGGCAAGGATAAGGGTAAACCGATCGTAGGTATAGGAATAGTGGCTCAGCAGGATAAAGAGTCAGACAGAGCAGAGCGAAAGAGGTGAGTTTTAAGGAGAGATTTGAAGGTATGAAGGGAGGGGGCAAGGCGGATGTGGACAGGGAGGGAGTTCCAGGCATGGGGGGCAGCAAGTGAGAAGGGACGAAGGCGCTTAGGGGAGCAGGGAAGGCGTGGAAGGGTGAGAGAAGGGACAGAGGAGGAGCGAAGTGCACGGGCTGGAGTATGGAAGGCGATAAGTGCAGAGAGGTAGGGGGGAGTGAGGTTGTGAAGAGCATCATGAGGCAGCACAATTCCCTGGACTGGGATGGCTCCAGGACGTGTAGTAGCTAGCAGTGGGGAGAAGAGCCCTGGGCAGCACAGTCCCAGGCCAGGGAACACTGCTGAGAGAGCACCACACAGGCTTCAGCCTGGTGAAGCACCACATTTTCCTGTGGCAGAAGGGAAGCTGAGAAATGCAGGGAAGGGACCCTTCCTGCAGCCTCTGCCCCTGTTGAGTGTGCAGGTCCCTGTGTCAGAGGGCAGCAAGGACAGAGGGATAATGCTGATTGACAACATTAATAAAGATAATAATTTATTACCTTATTGATGTGAAGTAAATCAACAGTATCTATCAATCTGCCCCTGCAGACCTCCCCCATTACTATTGAACTTTTAAAAAATATTAAATAAATAAAGCATGGCAATGAGTCATTTTCAAATTGCTGATGCAGTCCCTGAACTAAAATCGCATGGAAATTTTACCGTGCAATAGCAAATTGCTTTACAACACATTAAAATACAGTATTTTATTTTTATTTATTTAAGCATAGCTTTCGCCATTTGCCAATTGTCCAAAAAATAACATGCAACAACAAACTAAAATTCAAATAACTTAACACATACACTATTATATAGCAAACTGACCATCGGTAGGTCATGGCATCCAATAATGCCTCCTTAAGGTAACTACACATATACAGGTCTCTATATAGCAAATACTCACATATTACTAATTTGCAAAATATCCCGTATTTGTATGGTCAACATAATATGAAGTAAAGTCCCTCTATAATAGCGATGTAGTTAAGGCATATCTTACTTGCCACTTCCTATACATCCCTTAATTAGTACAACTCCAATCCCTGCGATTTACGTCGCAAGGCCTACCGGGGAGAGTCATAGATAACTTATAGTTCAAAATAACACTTTCTGTTTCTGGGAGGCCACCCATACAAAGGTTGCGAGGGCAACTAGGTCCTCCTTTTTTGATAGAGAAAGAAGCCCCCTACAACCCTGCCCAGGCTCCACATACCACAAATCATCAAAAGGGGGATGGAGCCAGGCAGCTCTAAGCTCTTTATAATAGGGGCAGAAGAGCAAAAAGTGCTCAACCGTTTCCACCCAAGAGCACAATCGGTCGGCATATGGAACCCTCCTATACCTCCCCTCGACCACCACGGTCTGGACCAACTGGAACCACAGGAGAATTAAAACACAGTAAACACAAGACAATAAGAAATAAAACCAAGATAAAATTGCAAACTGTCACCAGAACACACATAACAAAAAAGCAAACCAGATTAAGCATGGGACTTCCGAACTTCCATGCCCGCTGCTAAGAATTTTGCGTCTGCAGTGTAATAGCGAGATCGCAATCCTGAAGCAGCAAAATCACTATTTGGCCTCACGAACATTTACTCAATAAATTTAAAGTGGGGGGCAGATATTTAGCTCGAAGGTGGGAATACCAGTTACATTCAAGTAAAACATGATCTATTGTTTCAATTCCCACCCCTTCCGAGCATTTACATAGTCTTTGTGACACTGGAATTCCCAACGTACGCCCCTCTGTAACCGCAGATGGAATCTCATGAAACCGTCCTAACGTAGAAGTCCTTCAATATTTACAAACAGATTTGCAAAATAGGTGGGAAATCTAGACTGGACATCTAGATTTAAAAATCCATAGCATGGAGCAATCTTCTGGGTTGTCATCTCAGCAAGTATTCCATTTAGTCTGATCTACTAAACGCCTTTTAACCAGGCTACATGCCGCAGCATAGCCTAAAGGAAGCAAGGCCTCAGGGGAAAACCCAACAGAATTCAAAATGGCCTCAACACCCATTTACCAATTATTTATTTTAAGAATTTTTATCCCACCCCTCCTGCCACAGACAGCTCAAGGCGGCTAACAATATATGTATACGAACAATATAAAAGCATGCACTAAAACAATTCATAACCATGAGAAAAAAGTTTAAAAGGGATATAAATAAAAACCTACCTGTCCTAACCCTCTACCCCACTCCCATCAACCTTACGAAAAGCCTGATGCAACAGCCACCGAGTAAGCACCGAGACTACGGAGTCTGGGTCAGAATAAAAAGAGAGATAGAGTTGGGTGTTATCAGCCTATCGAGGACACTGAACATCAAACTGTCTCACGACCTCGCCCAACAGCTGCATATACAAGCTGAACAGGAGAGGGGACAGAATAGAACCTTGCGGGACCCCACACGAGAGGTCCCGGGGAGGAGATGAACAATCCCCGAGCATCACCCGCTGAGTGATCAAGAGTGGTCAACAGTATCAAATGCAACTGACAGATCTAACAGAATCAGCAGAGTCAAACGACCCTGATCCAATTCACAGCAGAGGTCGTTGACCCAAGCCACAAGCTCAGTCTCAGTACCATAACCTGGACTGCAATGGATCTAGAAAACTGGCACAGTCCAGATGTCCCTGCAACTGCTGAATCAGTACCTGTTCAATAACCTTTCTTTAAAAGGGAAAATTAGAGACCAGCCAATAACTGGCCAAAGGTGTCAACCTTCAGCGATGGTTTTTTAAGCAGAGGCCACACCACTGCTTCCTTGAGGCAGCTTGCCACTCTGCCCTCCCTAAGCAAGGCAATGACTACCCCAGCCAGCAACGGACGCAGCGTCTCCCGGCTAACCTTAACCAGCCAAGAGGGGCACGGGTCCAGTTCACAGGAGGTAGCCCTGACCATCCCAAGGACCTCCTCCACATTAGTGGGCAACAACCACTGAAACAGATCCCATGAAACTGGACAAGATGAGGCTTCCACAGCCTCTGGTTCTCCCATCATAATAAGTGTAGCATCGAAATCATAGTGAATACGAGCGATTTTATCCACAAAGTAATCAACAAACGTGTCACAGCAGGCACTGGAAGGTTCCAGGCGAAGGGAGGAAAAGCTCCACTAGATGAGACTTTGCGGATGCTAGGAGTGTAGCAAGGAATTCCTTCTTTGCTATCCGCATAGCCAGGGCATAGGCCTTTAAACAGGCTCTATGCCACAATCTGTCAGCTTCAGTGCAAGAACGGCACTACCGTTCCTCTAACCACCACCCTTTCCACTTCAGCTTCCGCAGACCCTCCGTGAACCATGGTGGTCTGCGGTTCTGACGGGCAAGGAGCAGACACCTAGGAGCCGTCCCGTCGATGGTCTTGGCCAAGACAGTGTTCCAAAAAGCAACGAGGCCACCAAGAGAACAGCCATCAAGATCAGAGGGTAACTCCCTCAGAACATTCTGAAACCTCTCTGGTTCCATTAATCTCCGGGGGTGGACCAACCAAACTGGCTCCACACCCTTCCAGGGGCAGACATGCACCGGGAGAAAAGCCTGTAGGAGGTACTGATCTGTCCATGACAAGGGCAGTGATGTTATCTCCCCCACTAATAGATCACCCGCCTCAAGGCCAGTGCAGAAAATCGGGTCTCGGGTATGCCCCCCATCATGTGTCAGGCCAGTAACTACTTGGGACAGGTCCATGGCAGCCATGAACTCACGCTCTGCCCCTCCAAGACTGGCGTCAGCATGAATATTGAAATCTCCCAAGACTAATGTCTTCGGAGACCGCAACAGCACCTCCAACACCAGCTCTGTCAGACCGTGTAGGGATGCTGCCATGCAGGTTAGGTGCACGGTATACCAGCAGCACTCCTAATTGGTCCCCTGCCAAAATCAGTCCTAAGATGTAGACCCTCGATACCCGATATACACTGCATTATATACCCCCTCACAGTCTGTCTCCCTAAAAACAATGGCTTCACCGCTCCCCCCCATCCCTCTGACCATAGCTGATGCTGCACCGAGTACGCAGCTGGAACAAGGTCGGCAAAATAGGCCCTGACCCAGTGACCAGCCAGGTCTCCATGATATACATGATAACCTCCTGGATAGCTGTTGCTTTAACAACCAACCTCCTGTTCAACAGCATCAGATTTGGGCCAGAGGCCCTCTGATAACAATTAACCAAACCTCCTGCCTGAAGGGTTGTGAGGGGGAACAGGTACTAAACACCTGTCACTCCTTCCCTTTGCTTCCAAGCTGCTTGAACGTGTTGTCTACTCCCGCTGCCTTGACTTCCTATCCTCCAACTCCTCCCTTGACCCCCTCCAATCTGGCTTCCGCCCCCTTCATTCTACTGAAACTGCTCTCGCTAAGATCACCAACGATCTTCTGGTGGCTAAATCTAAACGTCTCTATTCCATTCTTGTCCTCCTTGATCTCTCTGCTGCCTTCGATACTGTTGACCACTCACTCTTGCTGGATTCCCTTCACTCCCTTGGCTTTTGTGGCTCTGTCCATAACTGGTTCTCCTCCTACCTCTCTGACCGCTCCTTTAATGTGTCTCTCTCCAACTCCGCCTCCTCCTCCTTCCCCCTCTCAGTTGGTGTTCCTCAAGGCTCTGTTCTTGGCCCTCTCCTCTTCTCGATCTATACCTCATCCTTAGGCAAACTCATTGCCTCCCATGGCTTCCAATACCACCTCTATGCTGATGACACTCAACTCTATCTCTCTACTCCCTCTCTCTCTCCCTCTGTTCAAGCTCGTCTCATCAACTGTCTCTCTGACATCTCTACCTGGATGTCTCAACGTCAACTCAAACTCAACATGGCTAAAACTGAACTCCTTATCTTCCCCCCTCATCCTTCCTCTCCTTCCTCACTGTCAATAACTATTGATGGAGTCACCATCCTGCCTGTCCCCCAAGCCCGTAGCCTAGGCTTCATCTTTGACTCAGCCCTTTCTTTTAAACCCTACATTGACTCTGTTGCTAAATCCTGTCGCTTCTCCCTCCATAACATTGCTAAGATTCGCCCTTTTCTCTCTGTCTCGTCTGCCAAAACTCTTGTTCATGCTCTGGTCATCTCTCGCCTCGATTACTGTAACCTCCTTCTCACTGGCCTTCCCCGGTCTCACCTTTCTCCCCTCATCTCTGTCCAAAACTCTGCTGCCAGGGTCATCTACCTCGCCAGTCGCTTCGACCATGTGCAGCCCCTCCTCTCTTCGCTTCACTGGCTTCCCCTTCCTGAACGAATCCTGCACAAGCTCCTAGTCTTCACCTATAAAGCTCTTCACAACCTTGCTCCCCCCTACCTCTCTGCACTTATCGCCCTCCATACTCCAGCCCGTGCACTTCGCTCCTCCTCTGTCCCTTCTCTCACCCTTCCACGCCTTCCCTGCTCCCCTAAGCGCCTTCGTCCCTTCTCACTTGCTGCCCCCCATGCCTGGAACTCCCTCCCTGTCCACATCCGCCTTGCCCCCTCCCTTCATACCTTCAAATCTCTCCTTAAAACTCACCTCTTTCGCTCTGCTCTGTCTGACTCTTTATCCTGCTGAGCCACTATTCCTATACCTACGATCGGTTTACCCTTATCCTTGCAACATGGACCTGCCTGCTGTCATTCTCATCGTAACCAAGCCAAGTACGTGCACTTGAGACCTCGCATCTTCATGAATGTTAGACCCCTTGTCTCTCCCTCTGTTCCCCTTCCTAAGTCTCTCCCCCAGCTCCTGTCTCTCAGATGTGTCTATTTTATTACTTTGTAAAGTGCCAGGTACACTGCTGGCGCTATATAAATGTTTGTTGTTAATAATAATAATAATAATAATAATAATAATAATAATAATTCCAACTTGCAGCACGGGAGACAATTACTCCAAGGTATTTAAATTGTGAAACTTGTTCAATTTCCTTTCCATTCATCCACTAATGATGGCAGATATGGTCAGGACCCACTACCATTACTTTAGTCTTCTGATAATTTATCTCCAACAGTTCGTTGCTGCACAACCTGCAAAATCCACCCATCAGACGCCTAAGACCAGTTTCTGTCCGCAAGAGAAGAATGGTGTCATCGACATAGAGTAAGACTGGAACAGAAAGCTGCCCTAGCATGACTGGATGAAAGGATGGATCCCTTAGTTCACTGGCCATAATATTTACATACAAGCTGAACAACATTGGGGCCAGGAGACAGCCCTGCTGAACCCCCCTAGTTACTGGGATGGATCGTGAGAGTTGGCCCTGACCGCTCACTCTTACCTCTAATGAAGTCTGCCAATGACAAGTAATTATCAAATAGAGCAGCCTAGGATCTAAATTAGTTTCCAGCAGTTTTTGCCAAAGGTGCTCTCTATTGATAGAATCAAATGCCACCTTTAAATCTATAAAGGCGGCATAAAGAGACGATTGCATTTGTTGGTAAACACATTTCTGAGATAGATGATGGAACAAGAAGATGTGGTCTGCTGTTAAGGAACCCTTCTTAAAACCCACCTGCTCAAGACCAATTATGTTATCATCAGAGACCCACTGCTGTAGTTTACCCAGTAAGTAATTTGCATAAACCTTACCAATAACATCAAGGAGGCTAATAGGATGATAATTTGCTGGATTACTACAACAGCCTTTTTTGTAGATAGGGATTACAATACTTTTGGTCCATCCCTTAGAGGAAAGTTCCAGAGCTGCCTTTGGTGTGCCACTAGGATTAAAAATATAATTAAAGTGGTCTTCCCAGGCTTGTAGCAGAATACTATCTTCTGGAATTAATACTGCCACCGAATGGCCATTCCTTATTAGCTGCCAAAACAAAACAAACTCCTTGGAGACAATTGCCTTATCAAGCAAAGTTATCTAAAAAAAAGTTAATTTCTTCAATAGTGACTTATATTCCAGTCTTCATTTTAGGGACTCGTCCAAAGTAGAAAAGCCCCCCCCCCCCTTCTCACACTATCTAATTTAACTTTCAAATTCTGCTTTGCAATCTGACATTCAACATCAAACCAACCCACTGACTTAAAAGTTTTCCCTAGGTGCGGATTAGGAGATAAAGCCAGATATGGATGCAAAAAGGCCATCAATTCCTCAAAGCAAGCTATTACTGATTCATCTGTGGCATTGTTGGCCATCCTATTTCTAAGATCCAGCACAAAATCAGATTTCAAAGTGGCTAAAATATCTAACTGAAGCTGTGGGGCCCATTTAGTCCATTTCAGAGTTATTTCTGAAAGGGCATTGTATTTTTGGACAGGAGACAGTCTAAAGCCCAAGTTCAAGGGGAGAGCCAGTTTTACCAAAAGAGGCTGATGGTTCAGATCTGCTGACTATAATACTTCAAAGTCATAAACATAAAAAAGCAGTGAGGAAGACATACAAATGTAATATAATCAATTATACTAGCTCCCCTCCATATCACTGGGAACGTTTCCATTCAGGATGGTGAGCCCAAACTGGGCCACCATACCACACAAAAGATTCCCAGACATGTTTGAGGGCTGATCCTTGGAGCCTTGCCTCACACCCAGAAACTATGGGGAAGTTCCTCTGCCCCAAATAACCTCTGATCTTTCACTAGTTTCCCGGCTCGGGCATTAAAATTGCCAGTCACCACACAATGTGTTGTAGAGGAAGACTCCACACTGAGTTAAAAATTTCCAAAGGTCAGTACAAATTTGAGGGCTATAAAAAGAGGATTGGGCAGGGGGAATATAGACATTTATAAGAACAAAAGCAAACTTCTCCTGCAAGGTAACATCCTAGCCCCCAAAGAAAACTTGGTTAGTTGACAGGGATATTACAGATATCCTTAAGGATGTAGCCACCAACATAGCCAATCCTCCACTTGGTCTGCCCCTATTGGGGCGCAGGGCTGGGAGGATCTTTACATATAAGATCTCCCATTACCTATGTCTCTTGACCTGAACTAAAATAGAAGCCCCACTCCTGCTGTGAATTCAGGGGATTGTGTGGGGGAAGCCAAAGTCTGCAACTAGAATAAATGATGCAAAATAAACAAATTATGCATTTTTGGCACAGAACACTTGAACTAGTGGCTTCTCCTCCGGGCAGCAGAGGTAGGAGCCTACCAAAAAAAAAAATTTGCCTCCTGTCCCCTAGCAATGCTTCCGGAGTGGAGCAAAGCAGAAGCAAGCACAGAAGGTCCCTGCACTGCTCTTGCTAAACCCGGACCTTTCTTCCTACTTGGCCAGCTGACAGAGGACTCTCCTCCCATCTCCTGTCTCTTCTGCTACAGCATATAAAAAAAGATTCTGAGAATGAGAAGAGTCCTCCATCATGGAAAAAGATGGTAGTGTCTGCTGGTGCCAGGTTATAAGAAATTCTCCCAGACTCACTCTCCAACCACTCAACCTAACCATGAGATTAAACGTTGTGTGGCTGCTACTCACCAGGCCAGTCAGAGGGTCTCAAAAACTCTTGATTCCCTGTGCAGTCCAGATTTGTCCTCTTCAGGTGTTAACAAACGGCATGACAGTCACAAATGAGAGCATGTTTATCTGGCCATCTATCAGGTGGTCAATGACCCTGAACACATGGTCACCTCATGGTGCCCACACATGGCAGGGTGTGTGAAAACATGGAGAATGCCGTGCAAACAAACGCATGCCCAATATGATGGCATGCCTTTTATTACAATGGCAGCTAAGCATACAGACAGCCTGGCTTCTGGGGACATAAAGACGTCTTCGTGTAGTACGGGCCATTCCATAAACCATGTCCTGTGAGTTTCTGTGGCAGTGCTGTCAATGTAACGTCCACCTTAAACATAACATACTGTTTTTAAACATACATTCTCCACTGGCCCACACCACTTGCTGTTTCCCAACAGCTGCATTATATGGATCAACTTTCAGAGGCTCACTATCGCCACTGCCATGGCTCACTGAAGCAGGCAGCTAAAAGCACCACGATCACTGATGAGTCGGGAGCGCTGGTTCGCTGGGACAGCATCTCGCCATCACTGCATGTCATGGAGCAACGAGACCAACAAGATGTTTATCTGTCTCTAGGGTGACAGGTGAGTGAAGATGGAGCTGATGAGGTGCTACAGGAATGTTAAGGTATTCCAGGAAATAGAGATGAGAGTGAGATTTGCCTACCAAAGGAATATGGAGCAGTACTGACAGAGGGACATGGATCTGTGGCTCATCTACAAGGAGGTAGTTGGACACTGGGGGGAAAACCTGGCCCTACGACAAGCTACTGGACAAGTTGCTAACCATGAATGGGGCTGAACTGAGTCACTTTGTGCTGTCCTGCCCCCTCCCTGTCCTCTTGAAGTGGCAGTTAACACTGCCTGCTGTGTAAGAGGGAGAAGAGGCTTCAGCAAGGTAGCTGAACAATCACCTGGGGTTGCTCTGCCCTGCACCATTAAGTGGCAGTTGACACTGTCTGCTGTGGCAGGCGGCTACTGACTGTTTGGTGGCCATTTGTGGCTCAAGGACTAGGACTAAGGGTCTGTCAAATCTTTGGTCAGCAAACTGCAAGAAGAGCGGGCATAGCCATGGGTGGAGGATGAGGTGAAGGGGGTAGGGAACGTCACAACCTTCCTGTGAGCAGAAGTGTTTATTGAGTGTTTCAATATGGTTGAAAGCAGCAGCTGGAAATTAATTTGCATTTTAATGGAATTTTGTAGGGCTGGACAGGGAGTGGTAGGGAATTCGGTATCACCATGACTCCCAGATGAGAGTGCAGATACAAGCTGGGGAATGGGGATTCCCCATGGTGAGAGACAGGGAAGTGGGGATAGGGATTGGTATAGAATTTGGGGGCATGGGAGGGTTTGCAGAGAGCCTTATTGCTTTGTAGTTTTGGGTTTTTTTTAAATGTATTGTTAGCTACCTTAAGTCCTCAAAAAAGGTGGGGGTATAAATCTAAATAAATAAAGCAGGTGGATACCATGTTATCACTGCCATCCATTCCTCCGGAAGCAGTTGTGCAACTCACCTGCCTTTGGAAGGGAAAAGGAGGAAGGGGGGGGGGATCTTGAGCTTATGATTTCTTTTTTTTTCATTTCACTAAGTTCCAATCAGTGTACATGGCATGAAGCCCTGGTTTCAAAACACTAAACAGCAACAGGATGCCTGGGTATGCAATCATGGGCACACTGAGAATTTGACCCGAGAGCTGCTAGGCAACACCACCCAAACCTCTAGAGAGCGGAGGGACACCATCCATTAATTACGTCATGGGCAATGGCAACTAAAAAAAAAGAGGAAGCTGAAGCGAGAAAGGCACAGTAGCAGGACGAACAATCATGGAAAGAGTACAGGGAGCTGGATGAGATTCTGTGGGAGACCAACAGGAACATATCCCAGGAGGTCGATGTAGCTTTTGGACCAAGCCAAGGCGACTGTAAGCAGCAATGCCCTGCAGGTGCCATTCCACAGCCTCCACATTACCATGTTCAGCATGAGTGAACAACCAATCTGGCCGGTCCTCCTTTCCCTCCATCCCCCAACGGCATTCCCCCCCCCCATGCTCCTGCCCAGTTCCAGCAGCTAAGGTGCTCTCTGTTCATCATCTTGTACCTCGCTGCAGTTCCACCTCAGCCCAAGCCATCCTTCACTGCATGGATCACCAGGCCCGCTTCACACCTTCCTGGAATCCCAAGCCCCATCAAAAGTCACAGCTGACCAAGGGAATGGCCCCTGTTCCTCCACCAAAAAGAGTATGCAAAGCACCCCTAGCAAAAGGGGGGCATAGATGACAGTAGGTCCCTCAGCTCTTCACTCAGTGTCTTTTACAATGAAGTCGTGCACATATTGTTTTATTCCGCTTTTGTCCTAATGAAGTTTTGTTTGGTTAAGACCCCTGGTCGGTCATTGTGCTTCTCACCAGACATGGGAAAAACAAGGGGTGGGGGGGCAAAGGTGGGCCAGGCCCTGTGGGGTACTGGAAGAGGGGGTCACTGCAAATGGCTTGCATTGGGAGCTTTGTGTAAAGTTTAAACGGCAGGGGGTTTAGACGTGCATGAGGGTAGGAAGGGATGCAGACATCTGTTGCAGCAGCGTTTTGAACCACAGGATATTTTAGCACAGAAGTGAAAATTACACTAGAACATCTGTGGAAATGGGGACAGACACCAGATGTCTCCTCTAACATTCCCAATGGGAAAGCTTCCCCTCCTCCCACCATACCTTTCCGTGCCCAACACAACCTCAATAGCTGCTCCTCCCTCAGCTGTGGAGGATCCTATATTAGGCGAGGAACGAGCAGTGTTCTGAGCTGGTTATTCCTGTATAAATCATTGCTTTACTTTGAACTATCTTATTTTCAAATATACTAGAAATAATAGTAGTTTTTATGCTGTCTTTATGGATTTAAAAGGTGCTTTTGATGTCATAGAAAGTTTTATTATAGAAAAAACTGATGGGTCTCAAAACTGACAGAACTTTATTATATCCAATTATGAATTACTATTGTGGACTTCTGCCACAGTCTGATATGGAACACATGGAGAACTCTCAAATTTATTTCAGACATCTAGAGATGTCCATTAAGGGTATCTGTTGACACCTCTTTTGTTTAATTTATCAATGATCTAAAGTCAGAATTAGTAGCAGACCATTTTCATCTGCCTCAGATCTTGATGGACAAGATTCCCTTCTTATTATATGTCGATGATGGAGTTTTTATGTACTTTAGTAAAATTTGTTTACAATGTATAACTTGAATCATTCAATAATTACTTCAAAAAAAATAAAAATCTAAAGTTACAGGTTTAGGTCACAGGAAGACTAAAAAATTTTTTATTGATGGTAAAATAGTGGTTTCTTCCTTTCAGTACATAGGAGTAATGGTTTCTAGCAATAGGAAATGGAAACAACATGTACAGCAGGGATTTTCAACCTGGTGCTCGGGAGCACCAGAGTGCTCCAGCAATGTATAAAAGTGCTCCCCAAGCCAGCTGTCAGTAGTGCTCAGAAGCACTTTGAAACAGTCCCAACTCCTTCATCCATTAAAGTCAATGTGAGCTGAGATTAACTAATTATCTCAATTTCCATTAAACTGAATTGCAGAGGGGAAGACTTAAAATCTATGCATCTTAATGCAAATATTCATGCAAATTATGCAATGCTCCCAAGTAGTCACGTTACTCCAGTGCTCATGACTGGGAAAAGGTTGGGAACCTCCAATGTAGAGCATGTAGCTTCAAAAACAACCCAGGCTGCATCTGGTATTCTACTATTCTATAATAGATCTGATAGAAAAGCCGTAGTGGCAGTCTTAAAGGTGGCCAGAGATAAGAATGAGCCTCTATGGAGCTGAATTGTGGCGATGGGATAAGAATAGTTGTATGAAAATTGAAAGATGGCAAGTTAATATAAAAAAAGAATTGCTTCTTAAGAACTAGGTAAATAGCGACAAAGGTCCATTTCAGAGGTTTACATTCTTGGCTGAAAATCTGTACTTATGCTCCGAACAGATATCCTAAGATTTGTTTAGAAATTGAAAATTTATAAAAACCCTTTTCTTCTTTAAAGTTAAATGATATTAAACATATACTGTTGGCAAATGGGCTCGGTAATAAATATATGGGTGTAGACAGATTACCTCTTCCTTCAGATAAAAGGAAACTGACCTGATATTAATGGATATCAGCATACAGACTGACTTGAGTAGAGTACGTTTGTTAAAGTGTGCTCTGTTTTTTAAATATATTAAAAGTTAATTTACTTTTGAACAATATATGAATATGAGAGCGAGAGAGAAAGAAATACTGAACCCTTATGGGAAATATACAGATGTCTAGTTTATGTCACATGTACCAAAAGTGTTTAAACTTGTCCTAAAAAATGATTTCAAAAGATGGACTTGCCACTACTTTTGTGGAATCTAAATGGTACTATTTTTCTTAGGTTTTTTTCAAAAGTGCTGCAAAGGAGGGAAAAAGAGAGTCATGTTAACAATTAGATGTTAAAATTCACTGGTATGTGTGTTCTGTGATTTCCAGGTAAAGTGCTAAAACCAAGCTGAATTGTACCTTTTTCCATGAGCCTTCAGAATAGATAAGTTACCCTTCAATACAGGTGGATAAACACCACCTGTATGGCATTTTTAATTTTAACCTTTCTGCAAATAGCTAACTTTAGCACTCACATTCCTGGTGGGCACACCTGTTTTATATTTGAGGATAACTGGCTACTCGGAAAACATTTCTCTCTACCTAATTGACAGTTTACAGTGTATTCTGAACAGGGTGCTGAAATTTCAATCTATGAGTTGAGAGCTTAGCAACCAGTAGCAAAATTAAAGTTCTCCACTGTGAGAGAAGGAAAAAAATTCAGAGCTGTTTTTCTGCATTACTTCCTTTTCTTTTTAATTAGTTTTACAGCAGGTATCTTCATTCTATTAAGAAAGAATATGACTCAGACACAGGAAGGGCTCCAGAAACACTGGCCTCTGGTTTATTCCACCAATCCGACCTGTAATGCCAGTTCGACCCAATCTAATTTTGCTCTTCACCTTTCAAGCTCATAGCTATTGCCAAAACAGCTCTCTTAGGTCACCACGGAGCATGCCACAAACAATACTCATCAACCTCCCCCACCCTCGCTAAAGAAGCCATGACACTCTAGTACATAGCAGTTCAAGGACCAAGACTGCCGGAGCTGCTTATGAGGCCAGCAACTCCCACAATGTAATTCAGCTCTTATCAGAACAGCTCGCAGCAGTTTTAAGTTGTCAATATGATAAATTATTTAGTGGTATGCTCTTTCTGTTGCTTTCATTATATACCAGAATTTGGTACTTGCTAAAATAATCAGAAAGCCATAGTACTAGGAGGAGGAGAGTGGCAAATAGCATGGGAGAGAAAGAGGATAAGAAATGATGGGGTACAGAATATTAGAGGGTAGAGACATCAAAGGAGTTAACAACAACCTTGCCTTTTTTCAGCCAGACAAAAAGCACTGCCTACACAAAGGTGTTAATTCAGACACGAAGGAGGAATGGTGAAGGCTCCATTACCTTCTCTAAGAAAAGAAATGATTTTGGTCATTGACAAGAAAATTACCTAGACAAAAAACCTTTGGTTTAAGAAGCTAGTTAAGGTGGCATTACAAATTATACTAAAACGTTAACATGACAGTAAATTGTATGTTAAGGCAACTTTATTAAATATCAGACCAATTTATACATTTTTCTTTTCTTATTCATTAAAAAAAATATAACAACTGAAATTAAGCTGCATATGTGTGGTATGGTCACTGAACAATACTTATATGTGATGAGAAATGTATACAGCTTAATTTCAGTTGTCATAATTTTTTTTATTAATGAAGAAAAAAATGTATAGATTGGTCTGATATTTAATAAAGTTGCCTTAACATACAATTTACTGTCATGTTAACGTTTTAGTATAATTTGTAATGCCACCTTAACCAGCTTCTTAAACCGAAGGTTTTTTGCCTAGGTAATTTGCCCTTTTTTTGAAACTTAATAGTTTTGCTAATGCACAAGCTGGCCCCAGACACAAGAACGCTGCAGGTGCACACAGGCGCTCACCCATCCCTCCACATCCCCCACATGGAGCAACCTGTTTTTTTGCAGGTTTCTCTGTGCAGGGGTGATGGGTGCAGGTGCGTGTTACACAGGCGTGCACAAGCGACTGCTTTCATATGAGACACACCTACCCATGATACTGCATGGGTGCGTCTCCTGTAAAAGAGGTCACCCTCATTCACACACGTGTTCTCACCTCTCAGACACACACA
The DNA here is from genome assembly GCA_003113815.1 of Sphenodon punctatus. Classification (NCBI taxonomy): domain Eukaryota; kingdom Metazoa; phylum Chordata; class Lepidosauria; order Sphenodontia; family Sphenodontidae; genus Sphenodon; species Sphenodon punctatus. Next base: position 78,045 of record QEPC01004074.1, on the reverse strand, counting down.
ATCATTCAGACACAGTACACACATGCTCTCACCTCACACACATTCAAATTGATCAGTCATGCACACTAAACCTCAAGATGGGCCACCTTCCTTGTGTCCTGCCGGCAGGCCTATGGGTGCCGCCCGGCTCGACGGGCCTGGGGGCGCTGCTATCAAACACACAAGACACCAAAAATGCAGCCAGTCTATTACACGCATTATGCCATGAAGA
>QEPC01004074.1:61734-77440 GCA_003113815.1 Sphenodon punctatus | reverse complement strand
AGTATAAGACAGACAGTTGTGAGAATGTGGTCCTTTTTACACGGACCTCTCCCACCCATGAACACGTAGATTTCTGCGTGTTCATGGGTGAGGGAGCCCTGTGTGAATGACACGGCGTGCGCGCACCCACCTAACGCATTCCCACTCACCCCCACACACGGAGCAACCGGGGAAAACGGCGGTTGTTCCATGGGTACGGATGAGGGGGGGGATGTATGTGCGGCCACGTGCACACCTCACCCATGCACCGGCACGCCCACAGATCCACCACCTGGCAGAGTTGAGTAAAAGCAGCCTGTGAGGAGCCACTCGAAGAAGAACAGAAGGTTGCTGCATTGTAAACAAGGTTCTTCGAGATGGCTCTGAAAATTCTTACAACTCCCACTCTTCAAGACCCACATGGAATTTTCTTATATTCCTAGAAAGGTTTGGAAGGAACTGTCATTCTGAGCAGGAGAGTGCTTTTTATACTACAGGAACTCGAGACCATCACGTGGTCTATTATTTGAATATGGTAAGGGTGCACAACCCGGTTGTGAGAACGTTGGGAGCCATCTCGAAGAACCTTCTTTACAAGGCAAATCACAGAACACATGTGTTGCTGGAGGAAAGCTAGAATGGTCGCCAACCAGAAGTTTTTGCTCTACTGACTCCCACTGAATAGCACAGGCACTGTTCAATGAGAGTTTGCTACCACCTAAACTACAGAGCCACAACTGTGGCCCTATAATGGTGGCCAACTGATTTATTGAAGAACCACAATCTAATCCTTTAAGCATCAATGCTGACAAGTTAATATAAAAAAGAGCTGTCACTTCATGACTTAGTATCTCAGCTTTATGACTTTTTAAAAAGTCTTTGACAGTGCCTGAAGCCAAATGCAAGTACATTTGGTAGATAACAGACACTACAATACTGGATTAAAGCTAGAAATACTACTATACTCCTGAAACTTACAATACTAAATAAGCAAGCTATGAACACAACTTTTGGGGACAATTTTATATGGAATGAAATTTGAAACACCCAGAAATGGTCTAGTCCTGTAGCTTCCAGCTACTAGACTAATGCTAACCTGCTGTTAGGACAGGACTGAAGTGCGCACGTCCCACACCCCCAACTGAAGTCCCACAATACTTTTCACCTCCAAATCTCGTTTAAAGGGAAAATGGCCGGAGGCAGAAAATAGGGTGGTGCTTTCTTCTAGTCTTCTGTCACCCTCTGAACAGCCACCTCTTCCCAATCAGGACTCTGAGGCAGGGCTGTCCTTCACAGCACCACTTCCCACAGAGGAAAATCACATTTTTAACAATTCTCTCACCCCCATCTTCCTTCTAAATTTCTTTTAGAAATATATTGCCAGTTCTCTGAATGAATAAGGTTGGAAACTACTGGTTTATACATGTGTCCACAAGCACATAAGCTTTCTGTGTCAAAGTTTGAGATCACACCAGTAGTAACTTAAAACACTCTTTTTGAAATTTTAGGGATACTCAAGGAATAAAAATCAACCAATTTTTTTTCTTTACTACTGAAATATGCCCCTGATTAAAAAGGGAAAGGATGAGGCTAAGCATTGTTATGTCTGTATGGGATAGTATTTATCTTTTACTTATTACACAACAAAGACAGAGGTTTCTAAATTCTGACTTTAGAAAACAACAGCCTTTGTCCGACTTGTTGTTTTGAGATGTGGAGCTAGCCCCACAGAAAAACTGATACATCTTTATCAATTATAAGCACAGAATGGTTAAAGAGAACCAATGCATACAATGTACTGCTTCTATTTGCAAGTGAGGAAAGAATCCTTCATAAATGAGAGAAAGTTTTGGACATACCCTTTCCTTCACATACTGTGAACTCTACTGTCAATGACAAATTCTACTTCTTCTCTCCCATCATCCACATTTTTACTTACGCTTTACTCAAGAATCCAGAATTTCACCTTGCTTGATATCTGTCAAGTCTTGGAAAAACACTGAGAAACTTATATTCTCTTTCTTTTAACCACCACCAGAGGTATCCAATGAAATCAACAGGCATTGAAACTTAAATGAAACAAAAGAAGTATTTTCTCTACAGCGCATGACTGTCTTGTGGAACTTAATACCATAAGATGAAGATGCTATGAAAGTCAACAATATATATTCTTTATTTAGTTAGTTTACAGCTTGCAAGCCAATTTGACCTATATATAAATCTAGATCAAAACAGGATTAGATGAACTCATGAAAGGCAGAACCATCAACATTCATTAACCAGCATGTTCACAGGACACATGCACTTTTTAAACCGGCCGCAGGTGCAGGAGGGATGGGTGTGCGTGCAGCAGCGTGGGCAGTGCAGGGGGGCAGTGTACACGGGTGCACACCAATCCCCACTGCATACCCATTCACGGAGCAATTGGAGTTTGGGCCAATTGCTCCATGAGTGGGTGATGGCTTGAGGTGGGTGTGCATGCACACACACACACACGCCGCAGTCACACGGGCAGCACCTACTTGTCGGTGTGTCTCGTGTAAAAAGGGCCATAATCTTATTCTCACGATATTCCTAAAATGCTGTTCCAGCAGAAACTGGGAGTGACTGGGATTGTCACTTCATAACTGCCCTATGGCTTCTCTTCCATTTTCTTCTCGAGCACTTTGGCTGCTGTCTAAGAATGAATACTGGACTATACGGAAATTGGTCTGACCCACTAAGGCAATTCTTACATAGTTACTTCATGCCCCTAAATCTACGTAACTGAACAGGTAATGTGTCCATTCTATCTTCAGTTTCTCCCTCAATGTATCCTGGGTACTGTATGATAAGTCAGCTATCTGAATAGCATTTGCTCCTAAACAGATTACTCAGCCATGCTATGAAAGTATGGGTTGACAGGCAGATTCCTATTGGATTTTCAGCTACACATACCAGCATGTCTTAAGAAATATGGTAAATAGGTGTTCACTTCTTGAACGCATAGTGAAGAGCATATTTCTAAGGTTTCACAAGACTTATTAGAAAATCTCCAAGACCTTGTGCAACCTGGACGAAGGGTGCATTATTATTTCTAACTGAGATGGAACCAAGGAGTCTCCCCAAGTACAGTTAATTATTCTTTTCAGTATATAAAGTGCATTTCATACAGTACATTCATTTACAAGTATGCACATTTGAAAACCTGAAGCAAGTTCAACACTTCTAAAATTTTGAAATATATTTTATTTTTTATGTTTTTTCCCTGCCCTTCTCCATAGACTTAGTCCGGCTTACATTAAAAATAGAAAACACAATAAAAAAACCATCCCAACTACCCGCCCCAATTATTTAATGTATTATTTTAATTTTTAATCCACCCTTCCCACCAACGGCAGCTCAGTTTACAAGTGGGAAGGATGTTTTGTAAATGGTGTCTCAGAATGAGCTTTGAGGGGGAAGTGTGTGTGAGAGAGGATGTGGGAGGACATGCAGGCGAGATTGAGAAATTCCCACCTACAGATCATATATATACACCCGTCTATATATGATCTTGATATATTTCCTCAAGATCTCCATTTATATTTCTTGACACTTCTGTCCCTGTGAAAATATTGGCAACAACACTCTCTCCAGATTAATCTAGGGGTGTTTTCAGATTAAATGCTACTCCACATGGCCACCCATGAGCCACGGATCCGACTACCCGTCTGAAGATTGAAAAGCTGGATGTGCTCTTTCAAGAGCCACAGCACACCCACTCTCAGCCACTCATGGAGCCATGCTGGGCAATACAGAGTGCCCCATGCGAGGCAGGTCAAATGCGTGGTGGCTGCCTCCATGGCCATTTCCATGGCAGCCACACTGGGAGCTGCCAGTTTGTTTCATTCCCCATGCCCTCCGCATGCACGTATTCCGTGTCCCTGTCTCATACAGCAATGCATCACACAAATGCTAATTCCCCTGCATTCCAATGGCCCCTCTCCATCACTACTTCCCTGCAGTATTTGCCAATATTCTAGGGAGACGCAAAACTGTCCTTGTGATATCCCTTGCTCCAGGACTCCCTGGCCATACCACTATGGTCACTCAGAGGTACAAAGTTACAAAGAGGAAATTATGTAGTTGAAGTTTGCTCGGAGAAAAATCCATTCCCACAACACCATTCCTACTTGACAAGTCAGGTTCTTGCAAGCAAACTCTTTGCAGTGGGTGGTGAAGAACAAAAGATCACCAAGGTTCACAGGAAATGGCATTGTGTTAACATAATTTTCACATCATGATAAACACAAACAAATACATTAGAAGATTGAGAGGAAAATTTCAGTCCAGTAGTCTATCAAGTTCTGATAGTGGCCAATCGCTGATAATTGAGTACAAAGCACAAAAATCACTGAATAATGCAGTGCTGTCTATGCCAGGGTAAAAAAGCTTGCATGAGATCCTGACAGATAGCTGACAGTGTGAAACATTTATTGTTATGTAAGCTAGTGTAATTGACAGTCATAATATGTTTTAACATTTATAATTCAGTTCCCACATTCAAAGTACTATATAAACTAATGAAATGCATGTGTTTTAAATCAAGTTAAAATATTTAACCTCATGTGGGAGTGGATTTGACAGACCAACTATATGCTGCCTTAAGTAACAGTTCTTTTTATTTCTTCTAAATTATACTGGCTATGAATTCCATCAAGTTTACACTTTCACTATCCCTTTTATAACTATGAATATTTTTAAAATCCAGACTGCAAACAATTCACACAGGGTCCCTTTCTTCCCTCTAACCAACGTAAGCACACAAATCAGTAACTCCTCAACTTCATGAACGTATCACTCTCTCCCTATGTTTCACTATCCTGTGTCCATCCTAGATTGTAAACCCCTTAGGGGTACCTACCTTTCTCTAATTAATGATTGTTCAGTGCCAGAAACGTTGCTGACATTATACAGATTTGGAGGATAAGATTATTCAGCTGTTAAAACATCACATCTGTGCACGAAATCACATTCTGAGCATTAAAAGAAATTGTTGTTCCTTTCTGAGCCCCTTGTTCTCTGCTACCCATTACAAAGGATTTGCTTGCAAAGGTCTGGCTCGAGCAAGTAGCAATGGTGTTGTGCGATCTGACTAACGTAGAGTAAAGCTTCAATTGCAAATACATCATTTCCTCTGTCTGTCATCTACTACCTTCAAGAGCACTATGGCCAAAGCATCTTTGAGCAGGGACCCCCCCTCCTCCATTCCATTCTACTTTCTGAACACTGCATGTAGGGATATCACATTCCCCCACACTCTCAGCTTTGTGGGAAGTCACACAAGGAAAGTGGTGGAAAGGGACTGAAATGCAAGGGAACCAACATTTGCATGAATGCATTGTTACCGGACAAGACAAAACACAGGTTAAGGAACAATAGACAACAGAGAAGTGAAAAGGAAGTATCCAACACAGAGAACAGTGGTTTGCCAAAGGCATGCTAGTTCCAGGTTTGGATGTCACTGTTTTTCATTTGGACAGAGGATATTTCTATTGCAGTTTTACACACTGCACCATTGTTTGTTTGTTCCATGTGTCGCCCCGACCCCACCCTGACCCGCTGTCACATTTCTTTGAGAGTCCAGCAATCGCAACCAAGGTGAGAGCTGCCTCCATTGCCCAGAGGGGTCCATGGCAGCAAGGCAGTCCCAGGTGTGAAACCACCCTCTGTTACGTGCAATGATAAAGGTCTACACAAGTTGTCAACAAGGTCTGAAGCAAGGAACTTCAGACATCTGTAGCCCAGACCAGTTTCAAAAATAGGTTTTGTGGAACAACCACTGATAGATTGGTCACAAGACACTCTCTACCAGTGGGTTATAGAACTATTTCTCAGACAGCAGAAGAGAGATAATTACCAAGTTCTATTCCTGCATTTGAGAGGGGAATGCAGTCTAGTAAGCACAGCCAGTTATGAGGAGGGGGGGGGGGGGACGACAAAAAAGCCCATAGAATTGACACATTCATTCTAAAAGACAATATGGCAAGGTTTGGATTTGACAAGTTACAGAACTTGTTTTATTTCACATGCCTAACGTGGTTTTGTACAGCTTCTCAGTTACCTTATTTGTAAAACAGGGGAATGATATGTGTCTGCATAAACTCGGGGCTTCCTTGCTTAATACAGTGAACAGAAAAATTAACAGCAGTTCAAACGAGGGAAGGCTAGGACTCAGAGCGCTTTCCCATGTTTCTAAATGTACATCGTTTGCCTTCCCGAGAAACCGCAAGAGGTAAATGCTGCACGGCTTCTGTCATGTGGGAAAGCAAAGCTGCACAGCTTTGGTGCTGATCATGCGGAGGATGCAAAGTGCCCAATGTCTCTTGGCTTCCAGCTCAGTTTGCTTTTTCCCTTAGTCTAAAACATATTTTGATGGGTCTTGCCCATCAGTGGAAAACTATCTGGCTGGTCAGCCTACTGGAACACAGAACCAGTGACAGCTGAAATGCAGAGTTTCCCACAAATTCCTGCACACTTGAGGTCTTGCTACAAGATGTAGGCTCATATCACAGTATTTTAAATAACTCCTGAGGACCAAGTAACTAAGGCTTAATCATTCATGAGAGGCACACATGCAAATTAGAAGAAACCTTACATAGCTATTTGAGGCAGACTCAAGACAAAAGATCTAAGAACTAAGTAAAGCAAACAGTGCAAGCATTACAGTACTGGTTATTAATAATTATTATTATTATTTAATCTTAATTAAAAGGAAGCTGTAGTAAGAATTTCCAGTCCACCATGGATTGTTGCAGAAACTAGGGGACTTTATCACACATTTCGATCCCGCTTTCTACAGTTCAAGTTGTTACTTTGGAAATAAGAACCTGGATTTTTTTTCAAAACAAGAACAAAAAAAAACTACACACAGAATCCCAAGTCGATACAGTGAGCATCTCTAAAATTACACTGACACTTAAGTGTCTTAGAATCAGAGTTGGAAGGACCTCAGAGGAGAGGCCATCTAGTCCAACCCTCTGCTCAATGCAGGAATTCCACAGCTACAGCATTCCCGACAGATGGCTGTCCAGTCTCAGTTTGAAAACTGCCAGCAAAGGAGAGCTCACCACCTTCCTAGGTAATTTGTTCCACTGTCAAACAGCTGTTGCTGTTAGGAAATTCTTCCTAATGTTTAATCGAAATCTGCTCTTGTATTTGAGCCCATTATTTCTAGTCTTGCCTTCAGGAGCAAGAGACAACAAGTCTTTGCCATCCTCTCTGTGACAGCCCTTTGGGTAGTGGAAGACAGCTATCATGTCTCCCCTTAGTCTTCTCTTCTCAAGACTAAACATACCCAACTCCTTCAACCTTTCCTCATAAGAGTTGGTTTCCAGACCCCTGACCATCTTTGTCGCCCTCCTCTGAACGCATTCCAATTTGTCCATGACCTTCTTAAAGTGCAGTGCCCAGAACTGGCATAACTCTTTTGAGTTATGTCATTATGGGTTCTGTAAAAACCCACTTACTAGCAGCAAGTAAACTCTGAGAGCTGACAAGTCCGTTTTTTTAGGGCTGAAATTAGAACCAAATTTTTTCTTGCAAAAATATTGCAAGAATCAAAAATTGTCTCCAAAATTTTGGTACAATCTCAATAAGAGACAGATTTCTGTCAAGAAGTTTTTCTCAAAATACCGTTTACCATTTACCGTAATTTACCATTTACCATGAACCGCCTTAGTCCCAGTAATGTGCATGCGCAAAACGCCATTTTGCACATTCACATTACCGGAATGAACACAGTACATGGTAAACCATACACAGTAAATCTTTATAAGGTAAATCACATTAAATGGTATTTCAAGAAAAATTTCTCGACGAAGAAATGTTGAGAATTCGCATTTTTCTCAATTAACATTTCTCATTCAAAACAAGTCGAGAACCAAGAAAAACTCGAGATCAAGTTTCAAAGTCCAAACTATTTCTAGCTCCATTTGCAGTGTGGATTCGGAGCCATGGGGGACTGGGACTCAGTAGATTGATTGGGGGAAGGGGGGGGGAGAGGTAAAAGAGCCTTCTCCCATCTGCAATACTGAATTCCAATTCAAGAGCTCGGGCTTAGAGCTGCAGACAAGTCCAATGGCAGTAGCCATTATGCCAGCCTAACCTTGTTGGCAAGTAGACTTCTATGCCTGCCTATTGGATAGGACATTTTAAAAAATCATTCTTAAAAAAACACACCAAAAAAAACAAAACCCACCATATAGCCCAGCCTTTACCAGTCCAGAAGACCTCATAAATTATTAACACCTTTGAGGCTAATTTGATACTTAAATTATAAGCTCTTCGGGACAGAAAATTAGGTTTGTACATCACCTAGAACAATAGACCTGTGGTTCATTACTTGGATGTATAGGCACAATCACATTACAAATAATAATAATATTGTCACTTCGTATTTTAACACCAAGATGTCATGGAGAAAAATGGAACTACATGCAAGAATAATGAGCCCCACTGTATTTCCTAAGGGATATTCATAAAAAAAAAATTAAATGGCAGCCAAAGCAAAGAGCATTTGGGGTTGCATTAACAGAAACATACCCAAAACATGGGGAGTAGCTGTATTGTTATCCTCACCACAGGTTAGGCCTCAGCTGGAGTAATGCGTCCAGCTTTGCTCACCACCTCTTAAAAACACAGACAAAATGTTTTTAAACAAGCAAGGAAAGGCGTGGTGGAGTCCATGGCCACAGAGTGGCAAAGTTGCATAACACCCACTCTAATGGGTGGCTCCCACCAGGACACTGTCTACTGCAGCAGCCGCCTCGCACGTGCACTCCCCCCATGGATCATCGGGGAGGGAGAAGCGCACCTGGCGGGCCTTTGAAAGTGACATGTCCCTGCATGAGCACTGGGGAACCCAGACTTCACAGCGCTCGTAGCATTCTTGCGGCTTGCAAAAGCCTTGCCCCCCAGCAACAGTACCTATGAGTGGTGAACCGGTCTGCTGGTATGGCTGACACCCGAGTTCATACAGACAGGGGATGCGTGGGTGCCTGTTGCCAGAGACCTTTTTGGCTTGCAGCGCACTCTGGATTTTTCAGCAGTGGCATGACCATGAGGGGGTGCTGCGTGTCTCATGGGAGTGCATATTCCCCAGCTCCACCTTCAGACCGGCAGTCAGATGAGTGGCTCCTGGGTAGCCATGCGTGGTACCAGCTCGTTTAAACACACCCCAAAATGGAGAAGATTCAGAATTGAGAGCAAAGGTTACAGAGTTTGGATACAAGTTATATGAGGAAAGATGGGGAGTATGTTTAGCTTAGAGAAAAGATAATGAAGCAGAGGATAGGGACACAACAACAGATTTCAAGTTTTAAAAGCTGTCACAGAGAAAATGAACAACTGTTCTCCATGGACCCCAAAAGGAAGAAAAAATATTTAAGTTGCAGAAAAGCAAATTTAGGTTTAAAAAAGGTAGAACTTTCTAACTATAAGAACAGCTAAGCTATGGAACAACTTGCTGAGGGAGATTGTAAAACAACAAAGAAAATGGGGAGAGTTCAAAAGCATTTTAGTAGAGTTATCACTGGATCACTTTCTGAATTCCTGAATATGGTTTAATTATTTTTATATATGTACCAATAGGCCATAGTAGATGCATTTTCAACAAAATAAAAGCAAATGTTTTACAAATGTATTTTTCTGTATTCATGGTTTGAAAACATCCTTGTGAACCTTGTCCTTTCCTTCTCTCCCCTTACAACTCCAACATATTTTTAGAAGAGCTTTTGTCATAAATTGCTTAGAAGCAACAGCTCAGATTTTTTAAAGAAATGATTGGGTAGTTATGTTCTTGGTAGCTGCTAGATGCTTAGTACTTTTTTTGGTGGGACGACAGGTCACTTAATTAAAAGCCTAACTTCATGCACTCATTTTTGAGAAGTCAGTCTTATGTCTACCTTTTACTTTTAATCTTCTATATGATTAGATATTAAAATCATGTTGAAATGTTAGTGGAATGAAAATAATATCAAAATCATAATGGCACACATGGCTATCAGCAAATTTATTTATTTAGATTTACATCCCACCCTTTCCTATAGGCTCAAGGCAGCACACAATACAAAACTATAAAATCCAGTTACAACCAAGTAAATTCCCATTAAAACCATCCTCACCCCAACCCTCCAAATCCTATCCCTGCCCACTAAAAGCCCAGCCAAATACAAAAGAAAACTCCATTTCTAGTTCTCCGGTGGTATACAGCACTCCTTTTCAGTACTAGTGAGTTATGCATATAGTCTGACTATTCAGCAGTCGCAGCCGGTGCAGAATGTGGTGGTTCACCTCCTTTCAGGGACGAGTCACCAGGAGCACATTACACCGGTGCTCCGAAGTTTGCACTGGCTGCCTATAGCTTTCTGGGCACAATTCAAGGTGCTGGTTTTGACCTTTCAAGTCCTGGGTGGTCTAGGCCCCACATATCTGAGGGATCACCTGTCCTTCCATGTCCCATTGTAGCCCCTGTGATTGGCCAGGAGCACCTTCCTGTGGGTACCATCTGCTAGTCTTTGTTCTTGAGACAAGAGCTCACAGGGAAGCATTCTCAGTTGCTGCCCCATTGCTGTGGAGCGCCCCCAGAGATTCATCCCCCAGAGAAGGACTCCCTTCCCCCAGAGGCCTGAGCATCTTCCCAGAGGCAATGTAAAACTTTTTTGTTTATAAAAGGGGTTTAGTGAACAGGAATAGAGATTGGGTGGGAAGTTTTTTGAGGGGTTGGAGCGCGTGGTTTTGGGATGAGGGTATGTTTTTTGTAATGTCTTTTAAGGTTATTTACTTGTATTATGCTTTTATTACTGTAAGCTGCCCTGAGCCTTTTGGAAAGGGCGGGGTATACGTTTAAAGAAATAATTTAAAATATTATGTCTGGAAGAGACCTCAGGGGTCATCTAGTCCAACCCCAAGATACTGAACCTTAATTCTATCACTGGTTTCTTTATTTAGTAGTATTTTTTTCAACATCTGTCCAGTAACATATACTAGGCCAGTACCTTTTTCAATCCTTGCCAATGTTTCCATTATTTTTCACAGCACTTACGTAACATGACTATAAAACAATTAACTGTGAATCCTTAAAATAATAATACTGTATTATATATACACAGAGAGGGGACATTTACCTTTACTGAATTTCACACTGGTAAAAGGTGCTGGATGGATGGATACCTGTCAAGTCACTGGAAGATTCCAAGGTAACAGTAGTCCAAAGTTTTAGCAAACTGTCTGGAAATCTCTTTTGTAGGGAGGAACTTCAACAACATGTCGGTGTTCACTCAGACCTTGATTGTTTAGATTAGGGCCAGTCTTGGGGACAAGCTTGGTGCATTATTGCAAATATTCATCCCTTAGGAACTGGTTGGAAATAGTTTATTTCATGAAGTGCAAACAGCCATCAGAAGACAGTTGCTGTCACTACTTAGCCCAGGCCAGATTCTAATCAGCAATCGAGGGCTTTGTTCCATTTTAACTTACACAGCTTTTTGTACAAAGACGGCAACAAATTATAAAGATAACCAATTTATTTCCCATTTTCACAATTTTAGGCTGTTCAAAGGTGCCCAGCTGACAGCCAGGGAAAATAAAGTTCTATATCCAGTATATAGGCAGCACGAGTGCAACCTTCCCTCATGCTAATATGTGCCTAAAGCTTGTTTCAAAGCCACCTGTTGTCAAAAAGAATAGTCTAAGGTAATTTGGATTCATAACATTAATGCAAACTGCATGACTTTATCCACAGCAAAAGTTAACCACAGAGTTTAGAAGTGGACAACCTGACAGTGAAGCTAAAATTAATGGAAGACAAATTGGGGTCTCTGGACCTACCATTACATATGCACACATACCTTGACGCATGTCTACTTCAGTAGATTATTCAAATGAGAAATGTTGTGTTTGCATTTAAGAGCTGGAAGGATCAGAGTCTAACAATACATGTATAAATACCCTGGAAAAACAGAGTTTAGGAGTAAAAGCAGCATCCTTACATACTGCAGAGAAACTAGGCAGCCCTATGGGATGAATGTAAAAACTATACTTAAGTGATCAGAAGATACACCACTATAAATTACAGTAGTGAAGGGAGCAATGGCACACAAAGGATCGAGTTGGCTATTCTACAACTAGTTTTCACAATTTAATTACAGAGCAGTTACTGGTTATACTGTATTAAAATAATGAAACGCATTATTACCAGATGTATTACAGGGAAATCTCTGCAAAAGTCTTTGAAGTATCACATTTTAATACATTACAGGTGGGGAGGGAGAGAATTTAAGGAAACATCATTTTCCATAAAAAATGTGATATAGTTTCCCACTAAACTGATCATAAATGTCACACCTCTCAAAGTTTCTACCTCCCTAAACAAATTCTTTCACACTATCTTCCCAAAAGCATTTAAGGGTGGCCACACCAAACTGCATTTCCTGTCAGGAAAGACCTTGTCTCATCATTTAACAGGACACGGGAAATAATGGAAAAAGACAATTTTAAGAGTTTTTACATTTAAATTCCCACAGATGTTTCATTTTTTTATAAGAAATAAAACTACACTTTCCCTTCAATGATCTACAGACAAGTGAGTAACAATGACAAGCACTCAAAGGGGAGCAGGCAGAATAGTCAGCCATTATCTGCACTGCATTCTGCTAATGACAGAGGGGTACAACCATTGGGGCAAGGATGCCAACTTCACCTGTTATGGCTGCACACCCTCACTTGTTCTTATAGGATCTGTGGCAAAGGAGGAATGGGAGAGCATATTCTTTGATATAGCTATCTTTCCCCCTAACCTCCCAACCCCATCGTACAGCAAAATAAAATAAATCCCGTCACCCACCAGGAGAAAAAAAAACACAAGACAGGCTTCCCACTCCACCCCCACCCAGGGAGTAAGAAAGCTGCCTTCCTTCCAAGCTGTGCGGAACACAGAGCCTCCTTGACCGCCTGCACTCCGAGGCAAGTGGGCCAACTTAGAAATCGAGCCCGGCAAAAGCCTGCGGCCTGGAGAGGATGATTGGGGGGGACAAAGGCCCAAACCCCACTGCAAAAGCCTCATTAAGTCCCATAGAAAGAGAGGCGCCCCACCCCGCGGACTTTGCTAGAAACAAGCCATCGCCAACCCATTGTTCCCCGCCCAGCCCCACATACTGTGCGGTCTGGCCCAGGACGGGAACGGGATTCCGCACTCACCGCACGGGCTGGGACCCCAGCAGCAGCGGCAGCTCCTCTCAGCTACGAAACACTGAGGCGGCCACAGCGCCCACCGCCTCTAACACGAGCAGCAGCAGCAGGGGCCGCCCGGACACAGCCTCCACCCTCCGACCTGCTCCTGCTGCTGCTACCGCCGCTGCCTCCGCAGCAGGGGCCATCTTGTGCGTCTGCCGCCCGCCTCAGCCCCTGCCTCCTTCTGCTGTTACAGCTCCTCCCTCTGGCCTTCCCTTTCTTCTTCCTCCCCTTCCTGTCGCTGGAGTTTCTCATGCTTCCTCTGTCTCTCACCAAGAAAGGGGAGGGGGAGAAAAAGCAGAGGCACTGGTTGGAGAGAGCCCTAGTGCAAGCCAATGGGGGAGGGGGAAGAGAGATTAATGTTTCCTCCCGCCGGGCCCCCGCCAACCCTTTCCCCCTTTCTGGAGCGGACTTAGATTGTGACACTTGGGGTGTAATCCTCCATGAAACCGAAGTAATGGATCAGTCTTATAGGGTAGCCAATAATGGATCAGCTCTTATAGAGCAGCCATGGCAAAATTTCAAAAATAATGCTACCCTTAGAACTGAGGGTTTCTGACAATCCACACACGCACAATTCTGACATGTTACCAACATGTAGAAGGGCTCGGTGTGGCTCAAAAGCTCCCATACTCTCACCAACAAAAGTTAGTCCAATAGAAGTTACCACCATTTTCTCTCCAGTCCTCACACAGACATAGCAACACTATGGCCCATCTCTATCTCTACCCCTCCCCCCACTTCCACTTTGAGTTATGGTGATTTCCTCTTAAACTGCCAGATCCCTACCCCAGAGGTTTCCAAACTGTAGGTTAGGACCCGAAGTGAAGTTCTGCGGAGTCTGCTTAGGTTTCTATACCACCCTTCGCCTAAGGGACTGAGAGTTGTTTACAATATATTCAGTCCCCAACATTGAAAATCATGAACAATGCCACCCTAAAACCAGGAAACAGGAGTTAAAAAACAGGAATTGAAAGTGATTTAAGCCAGCATAGCAATTCACATGATCAACTACAATCTGAATTTAGAGGGTTTAATGCTGGTATTAGGATAATGTAAAAACAGCATACTGATGGCACCATACCAAAAATTATGCACAATCTTGCCCAGCAGCCTCAGATACACATTGAACAAAAGGGGAAACAAGATGGAGCCCTGTAGGACTCCACAAAAGAGGTCTCAGGGGGGATGATGAGCAAACGGACATCACCACCCTCTGGGACACACACACACAAATTAATGGAACTGGTTGAGAGCACTTCCATGAGCCCCATATTTGTTGCTGTCTCAGTTGATGGGATTAATTTATATCTCAAAGACAAACAGAGACAAACAATTTGTGAACTACTATCTTAGTCAAATGAATGAGTGAAATGTGTGATCTCCTCTGTTGGTGATAACCACGTCTTTTTACCTCACCTATGAATTCACAGACAGTTCAAAGGCCTTTTGAAGTGTGGGGGAACATAGGCAATATGCGAGCCTTGAAAGTAGACGGGATCTGAGAGAGTACTGTGAGTAGAATGCATCCCACCTGCCTACTTCACAGCGCTCCTCAGACACTTCATTAGCTGAAGTTTATGTCCCACACTGGTTTGCATAGCTCAGGAGTCTTAGGGAGTCAGTCTACTAAGATTTTTGATAGCGAGGATCCGCAACATGTGAGAGGGAGACAATGTATGCCCCTCCTTAACACCTTTTCCCTCTTTTCCCTCAGACAACTAACCCTTAATCCACACTTCTGTAGGGAAGAGGTGAAAGAAGCTTAATGTTTCTCCCTCCCTTCTCATCCCAGAAGGAACATTCCATAATAGAAGGTTTTGACTGTTGTTGCTAGCCATACACGGCACCTGTCTCTGTTTAGGGGAGCGAGTCCTTCATTTCTTCAGGAGATGGCATGGACTGTGTTACGCCTTTTATTAAGCTGTTAAAATTTACAATAAGAGGTATGATTTTAAAATTCTTCCCCCTACTCCAACACAAAAAGACTCCTTTGTCAAATAATAATACTTGCCATTATAACACTTTCTATTGGGTGTTGTTAAAACACTTTGCAGCAAGAGTGAAACAACCTCACTACATTGAACATTTTCAGACAAGATACTCTCCAGCCACCCCCTACCCACTATACATATTACAGGGCTGCAGTGTTGCCCTATGGGTGCCCTGTAACACAGGGGCGGCTGGTGGGTTTTGATGTTGGAGGGGAACTGGGGCAGTAAGGTCGGGCCTTGGGACAGAGTTTAGCCTAGGGGCAGAGGCAGGGGGACGATAGGCTAGCGGCATGGCATAACCCAGCAGCAAGGAGTTCCCAGGGTTAACATTGGATGGAAGAAAACACAGTCTACATGCACATCAAGCTTAAAATAAATAATTTATAAACCCAAAACACAGGGACCCATCCTTGTAAAGCACCCCAGTCACAGCCTGAGTCCAATTTTACCACGCACATCCCATTTCCAGCATTTTGAACACA
>QEPC01004074.1:50469-61041 GCA_003113815.1 Sphenodon punctatus | reverse complement strand
CTGCCCCCTCCCCCCCGGCCCCGCAATTTACTCACCAGCAGTGGCTCCTCTCTCCCCTCAGGCTCCTCTCCTCCTGATGGCTGCGCGGGAGCTCCCAGGCCCGAACTGTTCAGTCGAGCCTGGGAGCTGCCGTGCAGCTGACTTCCCCAAGTTCTCCTCCTCCCTCCCAGATTCGAGTCAGTTTGACTCAACAGGGAGGGAAGAAGGGAGGTAGGGGGGGCTGGGAGCTGCACGCGCGGCAGGAGCTCCCAGCCCTGCCCCCCCTGCACAGGCGGGACACTGGGCAGTTCATACTCGGGCACCTGTATGCAGTGCCCTGGTATGGACTTTAACCCTGCCCAGTCCCTGCAATGGAATAGTGGCCCCTGCGGCACTATTCCATTGCAGGGTCTCTTTATGCGGAATGGACAGTGCTTCTAGCCGCCCATTCAGCATAAAGGGAAAAAACGCCTCCCTTTTGGGGGGGGGTGAGTCACCAGTTGTGTGTGGGCGTGCACACACAACCAGTGAGAATGTTTGGAGGAGGAGCCATCTCGAAGAACCTGGTTTAGAGCAGCAACCTTCTGAAGGTTGCTGCTCTAAACCAGGTTCTTTGAGATGACTCCGAACATTCACCGTGGCACACGCAGCTGCTTTTTTTTTTTTTTAAAGCACCTCAGTGTTGGAGCCAGCCAGCTGGGGGAGTCCTGGGGCCAGGAGGGGCATTGCCCTGCTTTTCTAGGGGGCCCACCGCCCCTGCTGTAACATGTATCGTGGATGATGGGTGGGGAGTGTCTTGCCTGAAAACGTCCATTATTATGGAGCCCCAGTAGTGGCTCCATAGTTAAGGCGGAGCTAACTTTCTTCAGTGAGAGGCCTATTGAGTTCAATGGGATTCCCAGGAGCAATTTCCTCTGGGTTGCAACCCACTGTTGATGGGGTTTTCTCATTGATTTGCCATGAATAGTGAATGTGGTTTGCATAGAAGAGTCAGGAAATGCTCAAAGTACATGCCACTGTTCACAGATTGTGCAATCGATAGGTATAAGATAAGAACATAAGAAGTGCCATACTGGGTCAGACCAACGGTCCATCGAGCCCAGCATCCTGCTTCCAACCTTGTAAGCAGTGAAGTTGTTGTATGGTGTCACATACTGTGCTCGCTTACAACTTAGGCTCCATGAACCCACACTTTGCCTTGGTCTTTCAGGCCCAATCCTCTTTCTTTGCAGGTTGGGGGCAACACTAAATCTAGAATGACATGCTCCTCCCTGTCCAATATTACATTGTTACTCTACTTCCAATGTGGAAAGAATTTCCCTTTTTTTACTTATATTCCACATCTCCATTCTGTGGCACCAGCTCAAGTACTGCACTGCATAGGTGACTAAGAGCATGTAAATATTCCAATATGAAACAACTAGATGGACCAGTTGTTATGTCCTTACATTTAAATATATTTTATTTGGGATTACCACCTACTCTAACCCACTACTTATTTGCACTCCCCCCCCCCAGCTCCCACCCCCCACAACTAACCACCACTTCACTCTCAGAGGATTGAAAAGTTCCGACTTCAGCTGTCCCCCTATCCCCCAGTTTAACCCACTAGCTTCCAACTGCATAGTCTGGCCTCTACTACTACCCAATAAACCCCACTCACCTCCCAAAAAATCACAAGACTCCAGACCACTATAATAACCAGCATTACTCATAGCAAATATGTCTACGAGTGTGTGAAATGACAACTCCCACACCCTCAAAAAATGAAAACCCAGGTGAGACTGTGTACTAATACACAACAGGGCAAGAGAGACTAGAACAACAAGGTGGTAGCTATGTGTGAGAACCCCTTACCTGAGGTGGGGGCAGGGACTCGTGGGGTAGGGGTCGAAGTCACAGAGACCCCGGACGACAGCAGACCACATTGCCACGGGGGTTCAACCCCCAGCAGACACAGACAGATGCCCTGCCCCCCCCCCCCCGGACGCTCGCCGCTCTGGCAGAGCGGACGGCCATGGCGCATGCCACAGAGACTGACAGGTGCATGCACCTGGGCACGGATGGCCCCAGACGCTCAGAGCGCCTGCACAATCTAGCTCAGCTGGCAGGACAGGGCTAGGCCTATAAAGGCCTTTCACTGGTGCTTCATGGCACTGGTNAGTCTGGCCTCTACTACTACCCAATAAACCCCACGCAGGGGACGCTCACTGCTTCAGAAGAGCGGACGACCACGGTGCACGCCGCAGAGACTAACAGGCGCATGCACCTGGGCACGGATGGCCCCAGACGCTCAGAGCGCCTGCACAATCTAGCTCAGCTGGCAGGACAGGGCTAGGCCTATAAAGGCCTTTCACTGGTGCTTCATGGCACTGGTAATCAGAGTCCGCGCCGAGAGACTGGCCCCATAGTGGTGTGGGTGCATTGCTGTATAGAATCCTTCCAAGGTAATAGGGTGCAAGGCGAGTGCATGGGGAGCGAGTGTGCCTTTGTGTGTGTTCCTCCCCCCAACTGTGGGTGACCCTGACCCCCGTCCTGGAGAGCTTGGGGTGTGAGTGTATAACCTGAAGGCATTCCTGCTGTCCTAGTGTCCTTCCTGTGTATTCGCCTGGGGTTCCTGAGGGAGTCTTGCCCTTCCGTGTGTCTGTCCCTGGTGACTGGTGTGTGGATGTGTGGATTGGGTGCTCTACTGGTTCCCAGGCCCCGTGATGATCTGGGCTTGATCCTGTACAGGGTCCCGGCCACTTTTGATCCTGAGGGCACTTTTTACTCCACCAGGTTCTGCTTGTAGGGCCCCAGGGGGTCCCGCTTCCTGCATTCCTCTCCCCATTTCCCTTCCCGCAATCCTCACAGTATTACCGGCACCCTCTGGCTCAGACAGCAGGAGACCATGAGTCAGGCCGCAGAGTTAGGGGACTTGACCAGGACCGTTCAGGCCCTGATTCTTGAGGTGAAGGACCTGGGGGAATGCCAGAATCAACTGGTGGCAGCCCAGGCAGCGGCCTAGGTACCACTCCAACCGGTGCCTCCCCCTGCGGCCCCAGCAGTTCCCTTGCCTCGAGAACCAGGCACAGGCCCATGCACGGGCACATACTGTTCTCGCCCAGGCGCAACAGTGATACAAGCAATACGCTGACTGAAGGCGGTGCCTTAAAACCCCCTTCCAACTCATCAGCAACCAGGCGGACAAGATTCAAACCCTGAACTCGAGATGGCCAGAATGAGAATGGAACATGAGCTCAGACTGGAGAAAATAAACAAGAAGAAAAACAGCGAGAGAGACAGCACCAAATTGAAATCCTGAAGACACAGGAAGCCCTAGGAATGAACCTCAATTCCCTCCACTAGGCAACACGGGAAACAACGCAGGAGGCAGAATTCTTCAGAGACTCCTCAGAGACCAGTGCCACTGTGTGTTTGGAGCAGTACACTGCAGCATAATGTCCCCTTTTCTTACACTTTCTGCAGATTGTGCATGATTTCAGACGTGACGAATCCAAAATTCACCACACCTGAACCATACTCAAACGTGGCCCGTGTCTGACTATGGTGAACATCTGTTTGCTACCCGCCAGATGTTCACCACAGTCAAACGCGGGCCGTGTTTGCAGTCACCACACTTCTGGACCCGCTCGTGTCCTCGGGTCCAGAAGTGTGGTGAATGGCCACCACGGCTGGGGTGACTGAATCATCATGTCTGTTCACTTACCCCTGCCAGTGGTGGAATCCATCCCCCCCGACCGCGGTGGCCAGTGCGGCCGAATTGGCCGCTCTTGCTGCCCGTCTGGTGGGAGGAGGGCCGATGCGGAATGCAGGGGGCGGGGCCATGAGGCAGCACTCTGCATCACACACTGTGCCACACGGCCCCACCCCCTCTGTGATCCGCAGTTCCCCGACAGACGTTACGCCGGGCCCCATTCACCACAGGCCATGGTTCGCCGGGCCCCGCGGCCCGGGAAGAAGTGGCGCACGTCTGTTGGCATGCCCCTTCACCCCGGGCCATGGTCCGAACCACCCCATGGCCTGTGGTGAATGGGGCCCGCTGTAACGTCTGAAATCACCCTAAGTCTCAAGCTGGGCACTCTCTTTTGCTGTGAGGTGACCTGCCACACCATTGGCATTCTGTTTCATCTTTGTTGCATTCATTTCCTTTGTTCCCTCTCCAGGTTGATGTCTGTGAGTTTGTCTGTGGGCATCTGGGCTTGTAGTGTCTTTCTTGCCCTTGGAGTGTCCCATTTGCGCACTCTATGGCTTCGACTGTGACCCCCTCTGTAAAGTTGTTCCTGAGGAGAGTCTGTTGTTCCTTTATGTATGAGCTCTGGAGGACCTTGGCCTTAGCTGTCTCTAGTGTGAGATTGGGGTCATTTTGCAGTGTATCCGACAGGTTGCTGTCCTGAAGCCCTACTACCAGCCTGTCTCTGATTAGTTCCTTGCTCAGTTCCCCATATCAACAGTGTTTGATAAGGGAATACAAAGCTGTAATAAAGTCTGATGCAGACTCCCCTTGCTGTTGCTTGTGAGAGTGGAATCGGACCCGTTCAAAAATTATATTGCAGCGAGGCAGGAAGTGTTTATCTAGCTCTTCTTTGACTGTTTTAAGCTGTTTCATCTGGGTTCCTCTGAGCCCCCTAGAGAGGATGATATCTTCTGCAGCTGGGCCCATTGCATACAGTAGAGTATTTGCTTGCTTTTACTCTGGCTGTTTATCTAGGCCTGAGGTTTGGGAGAACCTTTGGAATTTGCTTATCCAAACTGGCCAGGTTTCAGGGTGCTGGAAGTCAAATTCTGTTGGGGGTGCTACTTGGAAACAGGCAGGAGGTGGGGTGGTCATGGCTGCAGTTCACAGTACTTCAAGCTGGTTAGGACTCACACTTAGTTCCCTGCAAGCTGGGCTCTCTCTCTGGACTAGGCCTTTCCTTTGTCTGGTGCTGTAGCAGGGATAATCTGACTGTGGCTGCAGTAGTTAGGCTTCCAGTGTTCCTGATGTTGTCATCTGTGTCCCCATGATCTTCTTGTCAGGTTTTCTGAACTCTGTAGAGGCTACAGTCAGTCAATCCCACTTCTGTCACCATGTGGAGTTAACAGAGAGTCTGGACTCCATGATGAGGTAAAAGTAACTGCTTTAGTCTCTTTCCCCCAAAACCACAATCCTAGCGCCACTTAGTGGCCCTAGTAGTTATACAACTAACACCACAGTGTGCCTCCCAAGGCATCAGGGGCAATGCCCCTCATGCTGCCCACCCAAGAAACTTACTAATAATAAGGCTCAAGATGAGCCTTCAGTGAGATCTGCCCCCGTGGACCCAGCCACATTGACAGAACTGCTGCTGAGGGCAGGTATCCACACTTGAAAGTAGTTTGCAGCTTGTGACACACTTCTGGGTGTGGGGGGAGACGCCTTGGGAAACTGAGTATGTGCAAGCTTCCTATATGGAAGCAACTTTGTGGCTGACTCCTGGCTGCTCAGTCTGGGGAGCTGGGATGGGAGGAGGAGCTAAGGCTATGCTGAGCCAGCACTTGGCACTGTGATAGTCACTGGGGGGTGGGCCGGTAAGGGAAGCAACATTACAGAGCACTGGTAAGGACATCTTTTAAGGGACATTTTAAATTGTAATGTTCTGTGGGCGACTGGGCATGCCATCCTAACAGCAGGCATTGTGAAATGCATTTTTTTTGCTGTTTGTTGCTGGGGCAGTCTTTAACTGAGTCCAACAAAGGAAAAACGCTGCTATTTGAAAAGCTATCTGGGCGGCAGTTCTAGCTGCCCAGGCCATGTGAGGTGTGTGCACTGTGCAGATTGAAACTTCAACTGCAGGGGGAGAGGGAGAGAGGTTTTCTTTGGTGCCATTTTAACTGGAGACAATTGGTAGTCACTCTCCTAGTCTGACTGAGAGAGTATTTGTGTGGCCTGTATGCCACCTGGCCTGCCGCCTGCCCCACCCCCGGCCTGAATTCCCTCAAAGGGACACAGGGAGTCAGGAACTATGCTACTGCAGCAGCAACACTGAGGGCAGGAATTTATTTAATACTATTCCCCCTCCACCAGAGTCCTCAATGCTAGCCTGCCTGCCTGGCCCTGGGCACTTCACGCTGTGGGTGAGTAAGTAGTACATTGGAATTTGAGCTTGCTTAGCTTTGTTTGGATGGCACTGGCAGGGAGGGGGTCGTAGGATGGGAAGGGATCACTCACAAGACATTAATTATTATTTCACACTGAGTTGCTTGCTGGCTGCTGCTGTGTTGTATAACTTATTTTATCTAGGGATGGGGAGGTTGCTGGGGAAGGAGGAAGGAAGGAGTGAACGAGGCTGTTGTTGCTTGGGTGCTGAATAAGGGCATAAAATAAATGCTAAATCTGTGCTGCCCCAGGCCTGCTGCTGGTGTACTTAATCTGTACCTCGGGGGTCAAATAAGTTGGAATTTATTTGGTTTTTTCAGTTTGTGAAGTGGAGTGGTGGTTCAACTTGGCAAGGCAAGCACTGGAACATTTCAGTTGTCCCCAGGAGGGCTAGGCAGGGGAGAGGGGGGTGAGGGACTGATCTGGTCTTGTTTCATATGCTGTTAATTAACTGTTTTAAAGATTTTTAAAAAGCTTTTAAAGGGTGCAAAAAGATATACACTTTAGCATGCTTGGACATCACTTTAAAACTGTTTAAATTTTCTTATGCATGTTGCAGGGCTGCATTGGTGCCTTATGCAGCCCTGCAACATGCATAATAAATTTTAAACCAGTGTTAAAGAGGTGTCCAAGTGTGCTAAAGTGTATATCTGTTTTCACTCAAAAATTGGATTTTGAAAAGTTGTTTAAGATTCTAAATCATTTACCTGACTGTCCAACATTAATTCCACAGCACATGCCCTAGTGTAATATCAATAATCTTTTGCTAAAGAGGGACTACAACTGCAGGGATTATGGCACCATTCATAGAAAAATATTACTTTCAAATGTCATTTCAAGACCCATTATGAGAGAGACTTAAAAGGGGCTGAACAAAATAGGCTGGGCAATAAACTAAATACAATGTGAGGAAACCCCCAACCCATAGCCATTTTTTTTACTCCTTTCCAATTGTTGTACCTCAAGCAACCAAGATTGGCCGCTGTCAGAGACAGGATGCTGGGCTCGATGGACCGTTGGTCTGACATGGGATGGCACTTATGTTCTTATGTCCTTCCCATCCCCCCTGGCCTGGCTGCTGGAATTGGAAATAATTTTCTTCTTATCTCTCTGCTCATGGTTGTGTTTTCTTTTGTGCCTTTTTGCCTGGGGCTTTTGTTTTGTCATGGTTTTGTGTGGGCTTGGGATAAACAAAGTGCATGCATGGGGGCATTGTAGTGCATTTGACTGCTTTTCTCTGGTAGCTGCTGCTGGGTGACCCCTTCTGCTGTAATTCTGCTTGGTCCCACCCACCCCTGGCCCCACCCTCCACCTCACCAGGCTTAAAGCCCCCCAGCCACCACTGTTTAAATGTGAGGTTTGTTTTGTCATGGTTTTGTGTGGGCTTGGGATAAACAAAGTGCATGCATGGGGGCATTGTAGTGCATTTGACTGCTTTTCTCTGGTAGCTGCTGCTGGGTGACCCCTTCTGCTGTAATTCTGCTTGGCCCCACCCACCCCTGGCCCCACCCTCCACCTCACCAGGCTTAAAGCCCCCCAGCCACCACTGTTTAAATGTGAGGTTTGCACCAGATCCCCAAGGGATGGATAAGTGTTTCTGGGACAAATATAGATGTAGTGTAACGTTTGCTGCTTTGGTGTTGTCTTATCCTCCATTGAAGTGAGTGGGGCCATTAAATGAGCAGGTGGTGAAAGAGGTCCTCAGGAATGACAAGGCAATTATGGAGAAGCTAAATTAATTATTTGCCTTGGTCTTTACTGCAGAGAATGCAGCCCCACTTGATTAAGACAAGTTGATCATAAATAACCATTCTTAGCAACATCATGATAAATTGCGAAATTCAAAGTATGTGCAAAAATGGGTTTGGGCACCTTTATTTTTCCTTGCCATTATGTTATTTTGTCACAAACAAAACACACACTATAGCAGGTTCTGGCTTGCCAGTGTGGTGAGTATTGTCAGGATTGGTTCAGTCACTCAATGGAAATTAGCAACTTAGTCCTTTATTCATACATGCAACTCAGCAGAGTCTCTTTCCAGGCCAGGCACCAAACCTCTGCCCAGTCTTAATACAGCCTTCACAACAGCCTTAGGCCTAGCCAGATATTAGTTCTTTGGCTGGGTCACTCAAGTTTCTTCCTTCAGGCAAGCTCCTCTGTGACCTTTAACAGCAATGTAGACGATTCAGCTTCCAGGTTGCTTCTGCCTCTGCATTTCCTGCTTACTTCCTTTATACTGTAGAGTGGGTGTGACCGTAGCCCCACTCTGGTCCTCTTAAAGGCACCACCGCCTAAGCATGCGGCTCCCTGATGCACACATGAAGGATAAGGGGGTTTAAAATAATTTTGTTAGAAGTTTTTTGATTTTAACTAAAAAAAAGAAGATGGAATATAAGGAACTTTTTAAAAAAAATAAAAATTCTCTTTATTGTTTTCCCAAAGTTATCGAATATCTGTGCCTAAGATTAACAAAGTAAAGAAGCTAAGGGACCTAGGGTTACAGCTTCGGTCCCGTACTATCCTGAATATAAGGAACTTTTAACTGTAGGACAGTGGATTTGGGGGCTATGAGCTACTGTTTGCCCCCACATGACTGACCTGAATGACCATTTAAGCCCACCATGTGGAGACCAGTGAGTAGCTGGCATATACTTGGTGATTTAGGGTTTTAATATACATTATACTTGGTGTGCATTGCATACTTGTGCATGAAACAAGACATCTTACAGCTTTATGCAAAAAATTAGGCCCTTAAATTGTCTGTACACTTAAATTCCATCAAAGGAATAACTTAAAATGGTTTAATGGAAAATAGATGCAAAACAGCTGCATTTTAAATTAATATATTTCACTATCGTAATAACAGCAAGTTCATACAGTGGATACACATTACACATAAAAAAGTAGAGCATGGTATCTCTTGCAATTCAGCACAATTTTGTAATTCATCAGAAGCATTTCTGGGCCTCTCAGTGGGATTGCTGTAATTATAGTTAGCATTTGTGCTTTTTAGAAAGAAGGAATGTTCCCCCATTTGTGCTCTGAGCCTGATACTGAAAAGTCCAGCTTCGCCTTGGTTGCTGTTTGAAGGAAGTAACAACCTTCTAAACTGAAGGGAGCAGCTCTTTCACCTTTGCCTTCCCTAAGCTCTGCTCCCAAAGTAGTTTTGCTGCTCATCATTCTACTGTGCCAGCAGGGCAAATTTTCTCCATTGCATTGTATTTAACAAAAAACATGGATATTCCATAATCAAAAAAACTTCCAGTTTACAAGAAGAATTAAGGTTCTTGCAAACTGTCATGCACTGAAAAGAATGGAAATTGCAACTTAAGGCTCCTGCCTTAACTTCCATGCCATGTTAGCAGTAAAGACATTGTAGAGTCTCACATATTGTGCTCACTTACAACTTAGGCTCCATGCACCCACACTTTGCCTTCACCTTTCAGCCCCAATCCTCTCTCTCTTTGCAGGTTGGGAGCAACACTGAAGCTGGGGACAGGAGTGAGTGAGCTGGTCCCTCACCCTCTCCTTTCCCTCTATCATTTCAGTTGGGGAGAATGGGACAGCTGACTAATGGCTCACAACCATCCCTGTTACCCACTAGGCTCCACTGCCCTCCCAGAGCACAGTAAAGCTGGGTAGAGTCGTATACAAATATTTAATTAAAACTAACTTAGGTATGCACTGAAATTAATAAAATGGAATGGCCATTGGAAGGAATGGAGGCAACAGCAGTGCCAATTCCTAACTAAATACTATTTTCACTCCAACATCCAATTAAGTGTTTGAAATTATACAACACAGTTGCATCTTTGGAAGTGCCTAGGGAAGGCAAGAGGGTGTGAAATAATGAGGGAGGCACCAGATGCAGTAAGTTGAATGGTTGGAATGACAGGGGAAAATACAAAGAGTGTGAAGGATTAAGTAAATGAGTGGAATTACAGGAGGAATAACAAGGTTCTGAGTGAAGTAACTGGGGCTGAAAGAAGACTAATGGGATACTAGGGGGAGCAGTCCTATCATTTTACCCACTTACCGTGGCTGACTCCCTAAATTTAGAAAATAAATAAATAATTAATAAACCTGGAGGCTGGGGTACCATCTGTCTCACGGAAGCAAACAAAAATGCTGTGTGAAACGCGGAGGTGTTAAAACAACTGGGTGATACCAACTTCTACCAAAAATGCCTGTACGATCCCACTAGGGAGATATTCATTGGAGACTACTTGTATGAGGGACTTTGCTTAGGTTACATCACAGAAGCAGAATATGATTTTTTGTTACAAGAATCCCCGAGGGTTCCTGTTTTTTATGTTTTGCCCAAGATACACAAGGGCATTAGTTCTCCTCCAGGTAGACCCATAGTGTCTGGTAATGATTCTGTATTGGAGCCTTTATCCAAATATGTAGATTATTTTCTGAAGCCCCATGTCAGCCAATTACGTTCATATATTAGAGACACTTCAGATTTACTA
>QEPC01004074.1:19537-39055 GCA_003113815.1 Sphenodon punctatus | reverse complement strand
TCATCGGAGAGGAAGAAGGTGAGCCAGGATTCGAAGTCAGGGAGGAAAGAGGAGAGGGAGCCCGGGGGGCGGTAAATGACAGCAACCCGAAGGTGTAGAGGGGAGTATAAGCGCACAGAGTGGGCCTCAAAGGAAGGGAAGGAGAGTGAGGGAGGAGGGGAGAGGGTTTTGAAGTGGCAGTGCTTGCCAAGGAGGAAACCCACACCACCGCCCTGGCCCTCAGGGCGGGGACGGTGAGAGAACGACAGGCCCCCGGAGCATAGAGCGGCCGGGGTAACAGAGTTGGAGGGCGAGATCCAGGTTTCTGTAAGAGCAAGGAGTTGAAAGGGTCGAGAGAGGAAGAGATCATGGATGAAGGGGGCTTTAGTCACGGATGAGCGGCAGTTCCAGAGGGAGCAGGAAAAAGGCATTTGGTGTTTGGGGAGCAACGGGATGCGGATGAGGTTGGGGGATGGGGAGCGGCTGGGTTTGTGGGGTTTGGGTGGCGCACTGGCGGGACATATGAAATATCAACTGGACCAGTAGGTCTGTGTTGTCACCAAACAACGACAGTGTCCATGCTTCAGATTGACCCTATGGCAGTTCGCACTATCAACACATCTGCATCAGAAGTTGCATGCACAGTTCTATGGCCTGCTTTCTGGAGGTACTGGCTCAACATGGTAATGAATTTCTGCTTGTTTTCTGTTGTAAAGGAATTCCTCCTTCCTCATTACATTGTTTGTAGAGGTATTGAAATGAACTGTTGGTCCCGCTTTTCTTTGTCTTCATTTGGAATGAGTGATGTCCTTTGTTGTAGGGTCACTGCCATAACCATCAACACAATAATGTTACTAGGGAAGTTACAACTGAACTGGGTAGCATAGATGTTATATATGTCACCAAAAGTTGTGACGCTTCCATGGCACTCGATGCAGGAGGGATCCCCCATCCAAGACAAACTTAATCCCTTCAAGACTGGCGGTGCCTTCTTCCCCATACTAGTTCCAAAGAAAATCCACTAAGAAAGCTTTGTTTGGTTGCCTTGGTAACCCTTGATCATCAAACAATGATGTTGGAACCGCAGATAGCTTGTATGCAAAAAGCACTGCTGATGTTCTCTGTACTCTTCCTTGTTACCATGATGAGACGTTGAAAAAGAAGTTTGGGGTCTATGTTGATTGTGTTGCCATCTACTGTCACCTTTGTCTTCCTACCCAGAGTGATGACCTGTGATTTTTTTTCTTGAATGAATACGCAGTAACAGTTGCTCCTGCCATATCGTTCAGGGTTTGAAGACCCACCTGTTCTGCTGTGTCGACATTGACATCATTTTCAGCAACTACTCCAGTTGTGATGGAGCGAAGTGGTTGGCAGTTATCAAAATGCAAATGTCTTCAAGGAAAGCTACTAATTTCCTAACGTCAGCATCATCTCGCTCTTTATGTGTGCGAGAGCTCTCCTTATGCTGTTAACTGGTCTGGAAAGATAGCTGTGTGAACTCCTATACTGCAGCATTGGTTTCTGCACATGCAGGTCATGCTAGCAGCCACACAGCTACTTCTCAGTGAATCCCTTTCCCCTTGTTAGCCCACCATTTGACTTCATGCTTCTCATCAGTACCTGTTCAATTGCAAGGTCTATGGAAATGCCTGCCCAAAATCTTTCACTCTGGCACACTACGTGCTTCCCCTGAATAAGATGGCTGTAGATGTGTGGGTAGTCAGTCTCAAGGGCTACAATTTTCTGTAGGTACAACCTGGCTGATCTAGTGTCGTTGTGACCACAAGCTGCAAAGAAAGGCAACATTTCACTGACACACTGCAGATGGAGCATCCAGTTCCCTGTTCAGTCTGCCTTGATGAACTTGCATAGCACACATATCCATATATTGGACCCAAAGTTTTAATGTTCGAGACGCTGTCTTGGGTTTTTCTTTTCTCACAGTCAGTCGGTATGAGACTCGTTCCAATAACTCATTACAACAAAATTCACTAAGGTCAATGTCACCTTTCAACAACTGCCCATAAAGGGCAGTTATGGCAACTACATCTCCATCTGAATCGTCCAAATCCTTGTGTGCCTCCCCATTCTTCTCACTAGAAGATGTTGCTTGGTTTATATGGCAATCCGTCAATGGCATCTTCTGGAGCCTGGCTGTGGTCCTTACAACCTCCACTACTTTTCAGGACAGAAGATGTGATTCCTTGTTCAGCTGGTGTTCCATCGCTAATACCTTCTGCAGGCTGGCTGTGGTCCACAGTGTTTGACATAGTTGTTTGTTGGAGGACATTTACAGGAGTTTGTGACATATTTTTATCCAGTAAAGTGTTCAAACTCTTATCAGCTATCACGTGTTCTCTTTTTGTGTGTGTGTGCCTGTGTGAAGGCACTGAAACATTTTATTGGGTAAAAAAACGTGTTTTAAAACCTACGTTTTACAGGGTTCCTTGATGACGATCTCATTGTCAGTTTTGTCCTGGAATGTAAATGGTTGGTATGCTAGCAAGGTAAATGAAAATCTTTGTGCACTGGGAAAGTATGGTAACCTTTGCTTCCAGGAGACGTGGATTAGAGATCTGAAGGGTCCATTTTTATTAGGCTTTCAGACTTGGACATCTCCCACTCTGTTAGAAGAAAAAGGGGAGGCCAACAGAGGGTTTAGCAACTTTACTTAATTCATCATATGGTATGGCTGGTATTCAGTTGGCAAGTAGTAATAATAATACACACAGTGGCACTGGTGACTCTGAAATAGCCTACCTGGCAACTGTTGATGGAGCAGATGACAATGAGCCACCAGGGACCACCACCATCACTGTGGGAGATCTCCAAGTGGAATTTAAAATAGATACAGGGGCAGATGTCTCCGCAATTCCAGCCTCACTATACCGGAGGATGCAGGCACCAAAGCTTCAAAAACCCAACAAGACATTAAAAGGCCCAGGACAATCTTTACTAGACGTGAGAGGAAAATTTTAGACTTCCCTGCAGCTTGGAGAAAAGACTACATCCCAAGGGATATATGTAGTGGAAGGGCTTCGGATACCTCTCCTGGGCCTCCCAGCAATCTCGGCTCTAGGCCTGTTCATGAGAATAGACAGTATCACTACAGGCACTGAAGATGCTATCAAGAGAAGATTCCCCAAATTGTTTCAAGGTTTGGGAAAACTGGAGGGGGAATATCATATTGCACTTATGCCTGATGCGAAACCATTTGCTCTGTCGACTCCTAGAAGAGTCTCTCTGCTCCTCTTGCCCAGGGTTAAAGAAGACTGGAATGCATGGAGCGGATAGGAGTCATCTCAAAAGCGGACACCCCAACAGACTGGTGCGCAGGCATGGTAGTAGTACCGAAGCCAAATGGAAAGGTTCGAATCGGTGTTGACCTCACCAAACTGAATGGAAGTGTCCGCCGTGAGAGACATGTACTCCCTTGTGTAGAGCACACATTGGGGCAACTAGGAGATGCAAAGTTTTTCTCCAAACTGGATGCCCAGTCAGGCTTTGGCAGATACCTCTGGCTGCAGAATCAGCACTGCTAACCACTTTCATCACTCCCTTTGGATGGTCCTGTTTTAATCGATTACCGTTCGGCATTTCTTTGGCTCTGGAGCACTTCCAGAAGAGGATGTCCCAACTCCTCAAGGGCCTCAAAGGAGTCCTATGCCAAATGGATGATGTTCTTATATTTCGATCCACAAAAACGCAACATGACCAGCGACTAATGACAGTACTGAAATGTCTGGAGAAATCTGGTATCACACTAAATGAGAAATGTGAGTTTTCAAAAAATGAAATAAAATTTCTGGGACAGATTATTGATGGCACAGGAGTCAGACCAGATCCAGAGAAAATTCATGCTATCACCCAGATGCTGGAGTCTCACACTGTCAGCGAAGTGCGCAGATTCATGAGCATGATAACACACCTAGGGAAATACCTACCCCACTTGGCAGAGAAGTCCAAACCTCTCAGAGATCTTTTAAGGCCACGTCAAGCATGGTACTGGGGAGAAAAACAAAGAGCAGCTTTTACTGCTATCAAACAAGACCTAAGCTCACCCCCACTCTTAGCCCTATATAACCCAAACAAAACCATCAAGGTTTCAGCAGATGCCTCATCATACGGAATAGGAGCAGTCCTTCTCCAAAAACAGTCTCCATCATCTTGGTACCCTTCAGCCTAGGATCACAAGCACTTACTCCTACAGAACAACGATATGCCCAAATAGAAAAAGAGGCCTTGGCAATACTTCATTATTTATTTATTTATTTAAGGCATGGGCTTCCGCCATGGCCGACATAACACAAACAAATAGAAGACAACAAACAGACCAAACAAATACTTACAACCATATGGTTTTGACCAAAAGGCTCCAAACCATAATTACATATGAACACTAAGCAAAAGGAAAAACACAAAAGGCAATAACATGGGCTTGTGAACGCTTCTCTGACTTCCTTTTAGGAATAACTTTCCACTAGGGCTGAAATGCTGTACCGCTGCGGCAGCATTTACGGGCAGAGAGTGCTCTTCCACACCAAGCAGCACAGTTAGGAAGGGAGCCTTGCACTCACAGCTTTCCACAGTTGCTGCCGCGGTATTTTCGCCACTGTAGATTTCACGCAGAAGCGGCAGGTTTGCCACAGTTTCTCCTTTCCCTTTGTGATTCTCACAGCATTGCAGCCAGGGGCGTAGCCACTGTGGCACGGGGGAAGTTGCTGCCTTGTAAACAAAGTTCTTCTTCTTCGAGGGGCTCCTTCCATTCTCACTTGCGTGCCCTTCTCTTACCGGCATATACCAAGCTCACTAGCTTAAAAAAAACACCACATGACGTTCACACACCCCCACCCTATATAAGGTACCTAAACCCAACACAGTTCCTTCCAACCCTAAGCAATTAGGAAGAAAATTCCATGTGGGGTCGGAAGGGTGGGTGCTTGTGAGAATGTTGGAGCTATCTCAAAGAACCTTGTTTACAAGGCAGCAACCTTCTGTTCTCCTTCAAGTGGCTCCTCCCATTCTCACAAATGGGAGAGTACCAAGCCTAGAAAGAGGCGATGGGGGAATTTTCTAACAAAATGACACTTTATGCAGGTTGGATCTACAGCCTGGGAGGGGGGCAGCAGGGGGAGGGTTGGTTGTTCAGTGCCGTCTCTGTTAGAAGGATGGACAGATCCTCCCTCTTCCCTTTGTGATCGCCCCATAGAGAGAAATGGGGGTGCAGAGCAGCTACAATGAGGCAGAGAGCCATCCCAGCAAAGGGGAAGAATTTGTCCTTGGCACCCCAACGCACAAGAAAATTCACAGAAGAGCAGGGACTCCCCATCTCCTGGATCAGCATCAGGAGCCAGGCGCACTAGTCTCTATCCTGCTTGGAGTGCAGGGATCCCCGGCCGCAGTGAGCGAACGCCTGGCTCCTGATGCTGATCCAGGGGATGGAGGGGGGGATATATTACGTACTCTATCCCAGCTGATAGATCTACCAAGGGAGGTCACCCAAGGGGCGGCACAGCATGTTTGGTGTCCTCGGATTGGGAGACTTATCTTTTCCCTCTTCTAGGGGTAATAACAGGCTGTTGTGGATGTCTTATCCACCATCCGGAAGTCCCTCTCCTCTTGCTGTGCGTGTATATACCCCCAGATAGATCCCCCTATTATTCTGAGGTGGTGTGGCAGGAGGTGGTAACTTTAGTAGAGCACACTCGTGGATCATATCCTAGGATAGGATTATTACTGATGGGGGACTTTAACACAAGAATGGGGGCCTCAAATCTTGATTTGTACCATCTTGGGGGGCCATGGCTAAATGAGGATAATTCCCTACTTATGCCCTGGATAATGAAGGATGGGGGATTAAATAGGAATGGCCTTTTGTTGGCCACGATTCTGGAGGCAACGGATTTATATATGCTCAATGGCAGGTGGTGGAGTGACCACCCAGGGGAGTTTACTTATATATCCCCAAGAGGCAGCAGTTCTATTGACTTGTGCCTTATCTCCGCCAACCTTATTCCCTTAGTGGATACCTTTAAAATTAGCCCCCGTTGGGAGAGTGACCAACAACCGTTAGAGTTAAGTTTGCAGCTGGGATTAAATGATGAGGTGGGGGAGGTAGTTCTTTCAACAGATAAGCCAAGGATTTGTAGACGCTGGGGCGAGGCATTAGAAGTCTCATTGAAGTCATTCGTCTGCTCTGAGGCGGGCCAACTCTTGGCCGCTAGGGTGTTGTCCTTGATCCCAAGATGCTTTGCTCAATAGATTTTACGAGCTGGTGGATGGGATAGCCCCTTTTGTAACGAAACAAGGAGCCACCCCTCGCAGTAAAGGTTTCTCCAACCCTGGGTGGTATGATAATGAACGTAAAGCGTTGAGAGGGGCCCTCAGGAGGGCCCATCATCGCTGCAGAGTAACTCAGAGTGCAACTATGTTTGATGAAGTAAGAAGGCTTAGGCTGAGTTACAAACAAATGTTGAAAGTCAAGAGGGATCAGTATTATATTTCTCAATGGGAAACCTTGGACAGCAGCTTGTGCTAGGATTCCAGGCAATTCTGGGGGCTGGTGAGAGGAATAGGCCAACCATCCAGTCTTGGGAGAAAGGTATTGATAGGACCCCAAGTTTGGGAGAAGCACTTTTCAGTTCTTTTCACCTCCCTGACTGGGGGGGGGGGGGGCACGGGCGGAACCATTGAGTTCTTTACCCGAATAGGATCCTGTCGATCCAGCTCTGATCCTGGATCTCATAGGAGGCCTGACCAGAGGGAAGGCTGCTGGGATTGATCACATCTCATCAAACTTCCTGTTGGCAGCATCTGAATGATGGGCTTCGATCTTGGCGGTCCTTTTCACTGGCATTAATAACACAGGCCACCTTCCACGGATGTGGTCCCAGGCCATTGTAGTCCCAATTTTTAAAAAGGGCAACCCCAAAGATCCAGGGAATTATCGGCCTATAAGCCTTCTTTGTGTCATTAGTAAGTTATACTCCAAATATCTCTTGCAGAAGTGTGAGGCTTGGTTGACCAACTCCAAGATCATCTGCAATGAGAAAATCGGGTTTAGAGCCGAGGTGTCCACAGGGGACCATTGTTTTCTATTGATCCATATGGCTCAAAAATATATTCGCTCCTGAGAGCCGTTGTTTGCAGCCTTTATCGATTTAAAGGCCGCTTTCGACTCTATCCCGTGTGAGAGGTTATGGCAGATGCTGACAAGTTTGCAGATGGAAGGGCATTTACCCTATCTTATCTGCCAGCTGTATACCAGCACCTCTGTTAGAGTTAGGGTCGATGGAAAAGGGACATTGACAAACGCTATCCCTTTGGGGAGGGGCGTAAAGCACGGATGCACTTTGGCTCCTACTCTTTTTAACATCTATCTGAATGATTTGGTAGGAGCCTTGTCTGGTCCTCATTTTCATGCCCCCCATATAGGGGATACTTACATCACGTGCCTACTCTATGCGGACGATATGGTGCTTCTCTCTTGCTCCTTGGTAGGACTGCGCCGCCTCTTGTCTGCCCTCGGGAAATATTGCCAGGAAAACCTTCTTGACATCAACTATGATAAAACTAAAGTTTTGATTTTCTCTAGGAAGAAAATCAAGCATAAGTGGACTGTGGATGGGATGAACATCGTGCAAATCAAAGCTTTTAAATACCTAGGTCTGGTGTTCCAGGCAAATGGCAAATGGACTCTCCATTTCCAGACTGCTTTGGATAAGGCGAAAAACTTGACTCGTGCGATGTTATCCTTCTTTAGATCTAGGGGTGGGCAGCTGATTTCCCCTGCTATTAAAATCTTTGCCCAGTGATGCATACCACAGCTGCTGTTCGGCTCTCATTTTTGGGCTCTGGACAGGTTGAAGGCGCTGGAGCAATTTCAGGCATCCTTCTTAAGGACCCTGCTGGCGGCCCCTCCTAGCACCCCAGCAGTAGTTGTACGGGTGGAGTGTGGGCTTCCCCCCATCAGGGAAAGAATTTGGCAGGGGGATTTCACCTACTGACTTCGCCTAGTTTTTAAGATTGCAGTGCCCCTGTCACTAGTTGTCCAGGAAGACAAGTCTAGAAATTTGTGGATGACTCGAGTGAAGGTCAAGCTGAGAACTACGGGGGTTGACCTTTGGACGGTGAAGAACCTGGGGTATAAGGGGGCTAGAAAGCTGTTGCTAACTAGGCTGTCAGACATCACGCGCCAGGAAGAGAGGGCTGCTTTGGGGGAGATTAGAATGCTAGGCCCCTATGGCCTTTTGTCCAACGATACAGGCGCCCAATGCCCTATTTGGATCATAGTTTCCCTGCCAAATTTAGAAGGCCATTTATGCTGGCGAGGTTCAATATGTTCCTGTCCACCATCACTGAGGGTTGATATAGGGGAATTCTATGTCTATGTTCTTGCGAGATGCGCTCAATTGAGTCCTGGAGCATATCATCCTTCACTGCCCTCACTATGCTTTGCTGCGGGATAAATATGTGTACTCCCTATTTAATAATCCTTCTGAGAGAGCCCCGAATGTTCAAGTTAAATATTTATTGGAAAACCGCTCCCTGGAAGTGTCTAGTAAGATTGCAAAATTTCTATGGAAAATCTATGTGATTAAATTGAACTTGAAATCTGTATCTAATCCTATGAATGGGTAGAGGCTTATTTCTTTTTAACCCATAGGTTGTAGTGGGATCAATGGTTTAAGTGCACCCTCCCTCCGGTTGTTCTGAGGCACTTATACCAATTAGGCCGATTAAATGTAAAACATCCGGCGCTAAATAGAAACCATTGTTATGACTATTTTGTTTTTGTGGATACTGACTTTACTCCCTTATGCATTTTATCTGACAAGTAGATGTGTATGTGAACTGTCTCTATGGGAGCATAGCATCCTCCAGAATGGTACATTTGATTTAGCTGTTTAATTATGCATTTATATTAGATTTTATATTAGGTCTGGATATTTTGTGTTGTTTAGTTCTTTCTATTTTTGAAGCGATAATTTGGATAAGACAGTATTTCGTATGTTGTATTATATGGTTATTATTATGTTTATATAGGACTTTATTTATAACTGCGAGTTTTTAATTTTCTGCAACGACTTTGTCACGCAATAAACTATTATTGATTGATTGAATCCTAACATGCACACCATAAATGCTGCAATTGGCCCCTGGGAGGGAAAAGATTCCCCACCTCCGATATAGCACTTTCAGTTGTTCCTACAAATGGAAAGATCGCAGGTCAGTGAACAAGAGAAAAAAAAATACATGGAAAAATCCTTACGATCCCTAATTTGAAGTAGAGCGGGGGGCAAAATTCAATCAGCATGAAACAGTATTTCATGTAGACCACCCACCGCCACCCAAAAGGAACCAGCAATAGTGGTGAAACAAGTATTATCTGTCAAATTTGGCTGCTTTGAACCAGTTCTAAGCAAGTGGGTATTTTTCCTGCTTTGCTTTGATATCCACTTGGATATTTCAGTTCCAGCTTTTCTTTTTATTCCTTTATCGTGTATGTGCTAAGTAGCACCGTAGTGAAACAACCACGGAACCAAATTGAATAACCAAAATAAAATTAACCAAATAAATGAATAAGCAAGTATCTGTTTTGAATGCAGATGCTATTCAGAGAGCTATGCTGAAGATGCCAGTAATTATCCACAAATACAAAATATGCTGTTCATTTCACTTGTTCAGCTGGTGGCCCACCAGCTGGATCTAGCATAAGAACTTGATGGCCTGAAAAACTATCTGGCTTGAGAAACTTCTGCTAATTTTCAAAGTAGCTAATGGGAGGGAAACATTCCCTATCCCTGCTTTAAATCATAAGACATGCTAAAATCCCGAGGTTCTCAGATTTCTTTCTTTTAAAAATATCTTTTCTTGTAACTAAACATGTGACGTGCACCTGTGACTTCTCAACTTCATGAATGGATCCTTGTCTCTCCATACATCCCCCTGTCCTTTGTCTGCTCTGCCTCATCCATCCTAGATTGTAAGTTTCTCAGGGCAGGGACCTCTCTCTTCAACCTTTCCATGTCAGACATATAGGGCGCTTTTAAATGATACAAAAAACGCAGCTGATCCTTTAATCAGCCACCTTTCTTTGTGATCGTTTAAACGCTTGGCCTGGTTTGATGCCGGATCTTTCCCGCATCAAACCAGCTGAGGATTCCTGCCCCCTCACTTCCGTCCCTGGGAACCGCGCGGTTAATTGCGGCTTCCCCGGTTTGCAAGCAGTGGGGGGGAGACGGGGGAAAGCCGGCGAAAACTGCCTCCTCCGGGCAGCGCTGGCAAGCCCCCTCCCCCCTATAAAGCTGCCAGCCAGTGATTAAATTTAATCACTGGCTGGGGCAGAGAAGACGGCTTCACCATGGGAGCCGTCTTCTCCCAAACACGCTTGGGAGCCGTCTTCTCCAAACACGCTTGGGAGAGTGCACATTTAAAAGCGCCTATAGTGTTAACAACTGGTTCCAGATAAAAAAAAATTAAACATGATTCTGGCATTACTCTAAATTTCAGAAAACAAGAAAAGCACGAATGACCGCAAATTATAGATTACTATTTTTAGGGGGATGGTGCGATTATTTACCTCAGTAGATTGCTTGACCAAGTGGTAAGTAAGTTTTGTGAATCTGTATTGTACTGCAGAATCAAATACCTCCTTGGAGCAATTATACATACTTTGTTTTCTAGGGCCATTCTGTCTGTAGAACACAGGAAGCACTGACCCCTGATTAAGCAGGGCCAGTTTATTAATCCAGGGTAAACTGTAAGTTTTGGAGCAATGAGTAATCGCTCTGGCAATTACTCCAGGATAAATAGTCTCCTTTGAAGAAGCCCTAAGTGGGGACAATGGCCAGGAAGGGATCACTGATCTCTAGGGTGGCCATATATCTGGAACTATTCTGGACTGCCCTCTTTTTGAGACAGCTTGTGCTGTCCGGAATGGCAGGGGAACTGGACCATACAGCTGTTCAGAATTTCCCCCTCCACCTCCCCTCAGGGTGCACTGCTGCCTGGCCCACATCTGAAGCCCCTGGGTGCAGATGTGCAGTGGGCAGTGCAGAGATCACAGCTTCAGGCAGCAGGCAGGCATTTGGGGCATGTGGTGTGGTCACGCATATGCATTCCTACCATCAGGCATGGCGAGGATTTGGTTGAGGGCAGGGCAAGCAGGAGGATCAGATCTCAATTGGTTCCCTTCCCCACAATCCCGAGAGAGAGCAATATCTGTTTATTAGATCAGAGAGTGTCTGTCTCACTCCACAGCAGCCTGCCCTGAAGCAGCCCCTCGGTGCACTGCTGCTGCGGGTGGCCCAGCCCCTCCCCCAGACAAGGCCTCTGAGAGGAGCCGGCCACCATTGGCTGTCCTGTCACAGCAAATTGAGGCTGGCAATGAGTAAGGTAAGACTCTGGGGCCCCTAGGGAGTTCTCAACTGCTGCTTAGTAAGAACCTAAGTACCACCATACTGGGTCAGACCAATGGTCCATCTAGCCCAGCATCCTGTCTCAGACAGTGGCCAATCACAGTGGCTTGGGACAAGCACCCAACAGGTCACAATGGGGGATCCATTACCTGTTGTTTTCTCACAGCTCCCGTCATGGCAAGGGCGGCTTCAGCCCCAGGGCACCTGGGGCAGTGCCCTAATGTGGCCTCTCTGCCCCCAAACTATTAAAAATAACAAAAATTTCCTCCCCTGCCTCCGCGCTGTGCTCGCCCAGTAACTTCAGGCTTTGCCAGCCGGCCGCAGCATGCCTCAGTACTAGCGGCGCTGCTTGCTCTGAACTTCCGGGTTCCTGGACTGGAGCGCATGCATGAGACTGGTCTCTATCACTGGCGCATGCGCCGCTCTAAGGATCCAGTGTGTCCTCAATCCTGCTAGTTGCTGTGCTGCGCGAGACGAGGGAGATTCCTATTCCCTCCAATTATGTCAGCGTCAGTGTGGCATCATGGTGGGAGCCCTTAAGGGGCAAGGTTAATAGGAAAGTGCAGTGGGCAGTTTGGGTTGCCGTCCAGCGCATTCCTCAGTGTAGGGCTGCCAGTAGGGGCAGTCTTTAATGGAAGGCATTGGGGCAGAAGCGGCAGTTCTAAAAATCAATATGGGCTGTAACCCTTTACACCCGGAGAATGGGGGGGAGGGGGAAGGGGTGGACTCAGGGGAGACTGGCGAACACAGGGACCGGACCATGATGATGTGTGTGTGTCTTGCATGAGTGATTGGCCGGTGGAACAGCGGCAATGCAGAGCCAGTCTGTCTCCTGGAGCGTGGGCTTTGTTTCTCACGTGGGTGAGAGGGTGGTGCCTGCTGCAGATTGAGCAGAGCTGAGCATATTTAAACTCCAGACCACTGGGAGCCATTTTATCTCTCTCCGAGGAGTGTGTGATTACAGTACTTGTGGTTGGTTCTCTCTGAGAGTTTGGTCGGCCATCCAGCTGAATTACAAATTCATTCTAATCCATTCAGGATCATATATTATATATTCTTAGTTAGTTAGTTAGTTAGTGTTTTTTTGTTTTTTTTAAGTAATTATAAGGAAGCAAGGTACTGTAATTTAAGTGTGCCACAGCGGCACCCACTTGGCACTGCCAATTGGAGTGGATCTCATCTCGTCCTCGAGTCACTTGAGTGGGAAGAAGAGTAGAAGAAGACACTGCCAAGCTCAGCCTAGTGCCCTGTCTGGCCTCATCCTGCTGCTGGTGAGTATGTTGGGAACCCAGGTGCTTGGAGGGGGGGACTTGTCTCGGGAGGAGGGGGGATGTCAGTGATTTTTTATTTATGAATTATGATTTTAATCCATTTTGAATTTATTATTATTTTTATTATCATTTATGAGATATGCAGGTGGCAGGGCTGTATTGGAACCAATGCAGCCCTGCAACTTGTGTATCTTATAACTGCCTTGCCTTCTAAAAACTGTTAAAAGCCAGCCCGAGCCTTGATTGTGTGTGTTGAG
This sequence comes from Sphenodon punctatus, assembly GCA_003113815.1. NCBI lineage: Eukaryota > Metazoa > Chordata > Lepidosauria > Sphenodontia > Sphenodontidae > Sphenodon > Sphenodon punctatus. The sequence goes on along the minus strand of QEPC01004074.1, from coordinate 26,125 downwards.
AGAGCTGCTCTACTCTGAGCTGGGGAATGGGGGAGCAACATGATGGGGAGAGGAGGGGGCTGGTGTGGAGTGGGGTGTGCACTGCGCAGTGCACTGGAGTGGGGAGGGGACTCAGATGCAAACTTTTAGAGGGCCCATATGAGATATGCAGGTTCCAAGGCTGCATTGCTCTGGCTCCACCCACCGTTGCCCTGGCTCCACCCACCGTTGCCCTGGCTCCACCCACCATCTCGCCTTACTGCCCTTCCAAACTCCAAACCCACCAGCCGCCCCTGCGTCATGTTCCCTGATCCTGTCTGGCTTGTGTCTGTTCTCCTCCTCCTCCTCCTCCTCCCTCAAGGCAGTGTCCCCCCCCTAAGGGACGGCTTTCTTGCGCTGGGGGAGGAGGGTCCAGGTCAGTGAGTCCATCCACTCCAGCCACCTCCCCCCCCCCCCAGCCACCACCAGCCTAGCAGCCAACTCCAGCAGGCCCTCCAGGTAGCAGTATCACGCTGGGGGGGAAGAGTCCCTCCAGCCAGCACCCCTCCCTCCTCTGCCCCCAGACCCTTGCAGGCTCCTGGGGAGGAGGAGCAGCCTCCTTTGCACCTCCGAGGCTCAGTAGGTATCTAGTTGCTGTTCCCAATCCTCTGTTCGGAGGCAACAAGCAGGCAGCAATGGCAGCACAGGATGGAGCCCAGGCAGCAGCACCCCCATGGCCGGACAGAGAGATAGAGCTCTGCCTCGAGCCACCTCTGGCTCCGCTCCAACAAGGCTGAACTAAAGTGAGAATTTAGCCCCCGCAAATCCAGTGTAACACAAGCCACCCCCAGCACTTGCCAAGGCAAGGAGGGTTGCTCTTACTTGCAGCACACATGGGACTGCAAGCTAGCAAAATACCCTTCCATTTAGATCTCATTAGACAAATGCTAGCCGCTCTCCCCACCACATTCCTGGAACAGGCAATCACCAGCTCTCAAAAACAGCTAGGATCCTTGCCCCACCCCCAAGAAAGATCTGTCTGTTCTACTTCAAAGTGTGTAGAATCTTTGCCCCACAGAAAGATCTTTCTGTCCCCCTTCAAGGAGCACGGGATCTTTGATGAGATTGGTTTACTCAGCAGCCCTTTGGGCACTGAAGACTGAGCAGCAAGGTTGGTGAAGACCAAGCAGCAAGAGACAAAGCAAAGCAGACTGAGACTCGATCTGGGCTAGGGTAAGGAGGCTCACCCACAACCATTGCCAGGATATGGATCCAGAGAGGTAAAATGGCAGAGGGAGGTGCGACAGGTTCAGACTTGTCAGGATCCATTTCAGGGTTGATTCGAGAGCAAGACACTTGGGCACCAAGCAATCAGCTGAATGTATCCTTTATATTATTTACACACTTGGATACTCCTGTGGGCTCACAGGCCCTTATAATTTACACACTTGTAGACCTCTTCCTTAGTTGGGGTTTCTACCCCTTTTCCCTGAGTCTTAACAGAGAGAGATGCAAAGTCCTTGCTCCTAGTCAGAGCATCAGAGTGGACAATCCTGAGCCCCTGCTACCCTTCCGGACTTATTCACAAGTTCACTGCACTCTGTTCCTTAGCCACTTGAGTTGTTGTCTTGGACACTAGCCTCTCTAGGACAACCAAAGGCACCCATTAAGCCACTCGGCTCTTTTCCTCTCCGCTCCCCAGCAGTCAGCCAGCTTCTCTTCTTCTTCCCGTACGCGTCTCCAACACCTCCAGGACACCCCACAGCTTCCTGCTTCCTCTGCTCCTTTCACACTGGTACTGTTGGCGCTTCAAACTTCACACTGCTCAGCTGTCTGCCACTCCGCTTTCCAGTGCTCTCCCAACACAAGCTGCTGGCAGCTTTTAAACAGTCCTGCCTGACTGCCACAGCTGTGAGATATTAATCAGAGTAGGCTGCCTTTCTACACAGCCTGCCCTGCTCCAGTCAATTTCCTATTTCCCTGACAGCATTGTCAAGCCACCGCAGCTTGTCCCCTTAAAGAAGCAGCGCTAATTTTTTTTACTTGTAACAGGGCTGGCAACAGCCCCCCTGTTACAGAGGGATTGTGACTGCCATAGAGACAACCTGTGAGTTCATGTAACTGTGTTGCGCCGGTTACTGTGCGTGGAACAGAAGGGAGCAGAGTGCCCGAGAAGCCTGGAGATGAAGTTGCGACAGAGTGGCAAGTACTGGGGACCTGGGGGAGGGGGGTATTGCCACAATTGTGACCAAGGAGGACACTTTTGGAGCCCTGTCCCCAGCAGTGGCAAGGCCAGAGTATTGTAGAGTTAGCTTTCTGTTGAACAACACACAGCAGAGGTTTCTTCAAAACAGAACTTTACTAAGAACTCAGAAGACATGCTTCCATACTGTACAGACTGCATGGGACAAGATGGAGGACAGAGAGAGGAGAAGAGAGGAGACAAGGAGAGAGAAAAAACTGTTTCATCCCCTGACCCTCCCCCTACTGGACAAGCCCCATATTAAGCTTGCAGGGCTTGCAATGGGCTTTTACTTGTGACTGTTGCACAATCCAACACCCCTTCTCAACAGTCACTAGTCAAACCCACTAGGTTCATTCTTCTTAATAGCTTGCGATGGCGTTCCCCTGCTAGTGGCTTCGTGAACACATCCGCTGTCATATCCTCTGTAGGACAGTATTGCAGATCTATGAGTCCTTGTTCCTGTGAGTCTTTCAGGAAATGGTATTTTACATCAATGTGCTTGGTTCTGGGGTTGATTCTTTCTGTTTGCGCCAGCGCTATACATCCTTGGTTGTCTTCCAGGATCGGCGTGGGTCTGTCCAATTTTTGCCCCAGATCATTCAGAAGCTGTCGCAACCAGATAACTTCTTGGCTGGCGTGTGCCGCTGCCACGTACTCTGCCTCCATCGAGGAAAGTGTCACAGAGGCTTGTTTCCTACTGCACCAGCTGATGGGTCCTCCACCAAGCAAAAATAGGTACCCACTGGTAGATTTTCGGTCCGAATGGTCTCCAGCCCAATCTGCGTCCACGTACCCTATCAGGTCTGACACGGAAGTTGCTGGGAGCCGTAGCTTGAGGTGCACAGTCCCTTTCAGGTACCGTAAGACCCTCTTCACTGCGTTCCAATCCCTTTGGGTTGGGGCTGAGACTTGTCTACACAGTATACCTATTGCCACCGCAATGTCAGGCCTTGTGATTGTGGCAATGTACAAGAGCTTTCCTATCGCCTTTCTGTATTGCTTATTGTCTGGCAGCAATAAGCTCGGTTCTTTGATCTCCTTTGGGTAGCTGGTTTCCATAGGGGTATTTGCTGCCTTCGCACCCCCCATGCCGAAACTTTCTATCATCTCTTCTATTGCCTGTCTTTGGTTGAGAAGATAGCTTCCGTCATCTTCTCTTTCAATTTGTATTCCAAGGTAGTGCGTTATGTTACCCAGGTCCTTAGTTTCAAAGTCCTGATTTAGAGCTCTCATTGTTTCGCACTCGTCCCCTTCTTGCTCAAAGCATACGATAAGGTCATCGACATAAATTAATACAAAGATCCACCTGCCCCTTAGTCTCTTTGTGTATAAGCAGGGATCTGCTTTGCTCCTGGTAAAATTTTCCCTCATGAGCACCTTGTTTATTTTAGTGTTCCACGCTCTGGCGGCCTGCTTAAGCCCATATATGCTTTTGTGCAGTTTGCATACAAGATCCGGCCTTTCAACGTCTGCAAACCCCGGTGGTTGGTCCATGTAAATATCTTCCTTCAACTCACCATTTAGGAACGCTGTTTTCACGTCCATATGCTTGACTTGCATTCCTCTTCCGGCAGCTATATGTAACAATGTTCTGATTGTAGCGTGCTTAACTACAGGTGCAAATGTTTCATCATAGTTGTCTCAGTACTTCTGGGAGTATCCTTTCGCGACAAGTCGGGCCTTGTACCGTTCAATATTTCCCTGCGCATTGTACTTTATTTTAAATGTCCATTTACAACCTATAGTCTTTCTCCCTGCGGGCAGTGGAGTAAGTGTCCACGTCGTGTTGTCCTGCATGGACTTTACTTCTTCTTCAGCCGCTCTTACCCATTTTTCTGCTTCCCCTTCTGACATCTGTGAGATGTCCTCCCAGGATGCTGGCTCTGACAATTTACTGGTGCTGACTTTGTAGGACAGATGAGTGGGGGGAATGCCTTTGTTAGACCTCATCAACTGCCTTGGCTCAGCATCAGCAGTTGACTGTGTCTGTCCCTGCACTTCTGTTACCTTTGTGCCAATTTTGACTATTTGTTCAGAGGATTGCTCCCTTTCAGTGGTTTCGCCCATGGTGGATTGTTCTCCTTCGCCTGGACCTTGGAGAGTCATCACACTGTCGCTCGAGTTTTCCACAAATGGTCACACTGTTACTAATGGTTATTCTGTCTGTGCGTGGATCCAGGAGCCTTTGGAATGCTCACTATATCCTACGAGGATGCCTTCCACTGCTCTGATTTGCAGCTTGGTACGTTTCTTCTCTGGGATATATACACGAGTCTTACTTCCAAATACTCTGATGTGGCCCACACTAGGTTTTTGACCATGCCACAGTTCATATGGAGTTTTCCTCACTGTTCTAGAATACAGCTGATTTTGTAGGTAGGTAGCAGCAACTGTTGCTTTGCCCTGTAACAGACTCTGGACTACCAGAAAGATAATATGCATCTAACCATTTCAGTTAGTGTTCTGTTTTTCCTTTCAGCTATTCCGTTCTGCTTGGGTGTATATGGCACTGTCTTTTGGTGCTCAATTCCATGGAATCTCAGAAAGTCCTCTACTTCCTTTCCTGTGAATTCACCTCCATTGTCAGTCTGTAGTGTCTTTGGTCTGTGCTGGAACTTGTTGCTCATCATGGTCACATAGTCCTGAAGTTTGTTGAATACTTCATCTTTACTCTTCATGATGTACGTGATTGTGTACCTTGAATAGTCGTCAATTAAAGTTACCATATACCAGTTGCCTCCTCGCGTGGGAACCTTCATTGGACCGCAGATGTCGCTGTGTACAAGATCAAATGGTTTCATGGCTCTATTCTGACTCTTCTTAGGAAGCGTAGCCCTCGTGGCTTTGGCTTTGATGCAGCAGTAGCATTTCATGATCACGGGACACGTTGATACCATAAGGTCTTTGGTCAACTGCTGTCTGTGCATTTCCTTGATGCTGTCTGGTTGTCTTTGTCCCATGCTTTTTTGCCACAGGTGGATGCAGTCATCATGTGGCTTGTGTGCAGTGAGCTTCGCCTGTTCTTTCCCTGTGCTCAGATGGTACAGGTGCTCATCAGCAGTGGCTCTGGCCAGTACTTTTGTCCCACTTTGAATTGTGCATTCGTCTCCCTGGAAACGGATGGTGCGCCCCCTCACTGCCAGGTGCCTCACGAACAGGAGTCCCCCTTCTAAGTTGAGCACATAGAGCACATCTTTCATGGGTATGGTCAGTGTGTCTCCCTGAGACTGGTTGCAGTACAGGAATCCTTGTCCAATTCCTTCCGCGTTGATGCTTCTCCGATCTGCAAGGTAGTTCCTTTCTTTACTGCTCAGATCCAGCCCTATGAAGAATCCTTTATCGCTAGTCATGTGGTTCATTGCCCAGGAGTCTACACACCAATTTTGGGATGAGCTTTCTTGCGTTGCTCTGAAGCACCCACTCCATTGTTGAGTGACTATGTTGCTGTTTGTGACTTTAGCCCTCTGCTTAGGTGTTCATGGAGACAGTTTCTGCTTTCCATATATAGCAGTCTTTCTTTAAATGTCCCTCCTTTTTGCATCTGAAGCATACTCCGGTTTCCTTCTTAGGATCTTTGTCTGAGGTTTTCAGTGCAGTCTCATTACCCTGCTTTAGATCATTCTGCAGGTTCTCCTTTCTGCGCTGGAATTCATCCGCTAGTCTACCTTTAACCAATTCCAGCTTCAGTTCAGCCTCTGGCCTTGTCTCCAGGGCATTGATGAGGGCACTATAAGATTCAGGCAGGCAGCAGAGGAGTAGGGCTACCACATGGCTGTCCTTTATGTCTTCTCCAATGCCACGCAGCTGAGCCACTACTTCCAACATGGCATTTATATGCTCCTGCATTTTACTTTCTTTGCCAAGCCTCATTTTGTATAGTTTCCTCAGTAGAAACAGTTTGCTAATCAGACTAGTTTTTTCATGCATGTTTTGCAGTGCAATTCACATGCCTCTTGCTGTGGTCTCACTTCTTATATGGATTAGCTGGTCATCTTCTACCAATAAACTTATTGTAGCCTTTGCTAACCTGTTATTTTTATCCCATTCCTCGTGATTTGCTGCTGGTCTGTTCATGGTAATCACCTCCCATAGATCATCTTTAGACAGCAGCATTTCCACTTTAAACTTCCACAGTTGGTAGTTTACATTGTTCAGCTTTCCTTCTGAAAGTCTGAGCTCTGAGCTGCTTGCCATACTTGCTTCCCTCCCTTTCCCCTTCTGGGATTTAGGCCTTCTTACTCACAGTCAGTAGGCCTCTCTGTCTGGGAGTTTTCTTTCACAGTCTGCACTCCTTCTGGGCTGCTTCTAGTCTTCAAAATTGCCTTGAAGATGTCCTGGGCCCATAACCTATTGTAGAGTTAGCTTTCTGTTGAATAACACACAGC
>QEPC01004074.1:2867-13755 GCA_003113815.1 Sphenodon punctatus | reverse complement strand
AAAAAAAAACTTTTTTGCGGGGGCTTTAAGTTTTTTTACATTGCAGCCATTTTTAAATGGCTGCAATGTAAAAAAAATCCGGTACCCCGAAATCCGGTACCCGGTCCGGATTACCGGGTCGAATCCGATAATGCCGGTACGCCCGGTACCGGCATTATCGGATACCGGATTTTACCGGTTTCCTACCCCTAGTAAATATTGTAATATGAAGCAAAGCACTGGGGCACCTACTATGCTGTGGCCAGATGTAATTAAAGGTAGCGGGGGGGGACGGGACGGACAAGCCGGCTACCAACAGTATAAATGCTAAAGGTAGCAGGGGCGTGGAGGAGTCAGCTACTAATAAAAAGATATTAAGGAATGACTGGGACTCTGCCATCACGCTGTGTCCAGGTAGTGAAGAAACTGGAAAAGTTAAAATGCTGGGAAACAGTTGATGTACAAAGATAGCACAGGGGGGTGGACAAGCCGGCTACTGAGACCAATGTTGTATATGTAGAGGTAGTAGGGGGATGTATGAGTTGGCTACTAGTAAAGAACAATGGGACAAGACTGTAAGCTGGGACTCAGCCATCATGCTGTGCTCAGATAGCAAAGAAATGGGTAGTGGTCAAATATGTAAGGGTGGGGTGGAGGATTATTCCCCAGACCCATGGAAGTAAAGGTAGCGGGGGTGGGTGGATGAGCTGGCTACCAAGCCTAATAAATGTATGGGCTGAAGGGAGCTCTGGTTAAGAAATGTGTACTCGGTGGCATGGGCCAGCTGTGAGGGGCATTGGGAGGCTGGAGAGGGTGTTAAAGCCCAGTTTGGAGATGCTAGACCCTAGCATGGAAAGCACTGAGCAAAATGTGAAATTGTATGTGCTGCTGTTATGAATATGAGTGAAAATGTATTAATGATTAACTGTACTGAAGGTATGGAATATTGATGACATGTTGAGATGAGACTGATGGAATTGTAATGATGCAAAAGTTGAGCATGTAGCAAAGGCTGTGGTACCTTTAAGAAAGTCAGAGTGAGGTCAGAGCCACACCCACTCTACACTATAAAAAAGAGGAAGCAGAAAGTTGCAGACAGAAACATTCTGGATCTCGGAGAGAGAACATCTCTGGAGTCCAAGCCAGAGCGACCAAAGGCTGTGGAAGCTATGCTGGAGAGCTGAGAGCCTGGACACCCCATCTCAACACCTAACTGCCCTTTGCCAATACATATAATTTTTCCTGTCCTTGCTTGCAGGCTACTCCCCACCTTCATGTGTGCATATACACCTCACCCATTTCTCTGCATTGTCCTCTATAAAGAGTCCCCCCACACACGTGGCTTTCCCCCTCCCACTAAAAACACTTGTCCTACAGCCCAACTGCCTCCACTCTTATCTGCAAGCTTTCCCCCCCACCCCCTCCTCTCCCCAGTTTCAGTGTTGCCCTCAACCTGCAGAGGAAGGGGATTGCAGCTGAAGACCAAGGCATAGCGTGGGAGCCTAAGTTGTAAGTGAGCACAATATGTGAGACTGTACCATGTCTTTACTGCTTAGATGGCACGGACGTTAAGGTGGGATCCTTAACTTACAATTGCCATGCTTTTTGGATTGAATTTGTAAGAAACTTATCTTCTTTCTTAAACCAAAGGATTTTTGAGTATGGAATTTCTTGTTTTTTTCAGAATGGAATGAAGAAAATTTCTCTTGCTGCCACACTACCATGACAAGAATCATATCAGTGACATTTCTGTATGTATTACTAGGTTTTATTTAATTCTTTTACTAGCATTTTTACACACACACCCTTCTGCAAAGGCTACGGGCAGCTTACAAAGATATAAAATACAATTAAAATAACAAAAAAACACCCGCTCCAACCCCAGTCCACCAACACTTCCTACCTAATCCCTACCCTTCATGCCAAATGCTTTACTGAAAATAAAAGTTTTGCACCACCTCTGAAAAATGCCCAGGCTTGGACTCAAATGAACCTTCAGGGGAAGGGACTTCCACAATATTGAGGCAGCAGCTGGGAATGCCCTCCTGCAGACCCCCCCATCATATGGACTAGAGTCACAGGTGGAACCCACAGAAGAGCACCCCCGGCCGATCACAGGGGTTGCAATGGAGCATGGTAGGATAGGTGGTCTTTCAGATATATGGGGCCCAGGCTATTTAGGGCTTTAAAGGTCAAACCCAACACCTTGAATTGTGCCCGGAAAGCTATCAATAGCCGGTGCAGACTTCGGAACACTGGTTTAATGTGCTCCCAGCAACCCGTCCCCAAAAGAAACTGGACCACCGCATTCTGTACCAGCTGCAGCTTCCAAGGTAACCCCATGTAAACAACATTGCAGTAATCTAGCCCTGAGGTGATGAAAGCATAGATGACAGTGGCCAAGTCCAAACAGACAGAAAAGGCTGCACCCTTCTCATCAGATGGAGTTGTTGAAAAGTGCTCCTGGCTACTGCCGCAAGAAGATCCAGGAGCAGCAAGGGGTCCAGAAGTATTCCAAGACTGCGGACCTAAGTGACCAAAGGGGGCCAGACCTCATCAATAATAGGAGTCTCAATACCCCCCAAGACACAGGGCCAGCCAACCATCATCACTTCAGTCTTGTCGGGATTCAGTCTCAGTCGGGTCATCCTCATCCATTCCCCAACAACCTCTGGCATAGCACCGACACTGCAGGATCTGGGTCAGATGAAAAAGAGAGAGAGAGCTGGGTGTCATCTGCATATTAATGACACTTCACTCCAAACCTCCAATGATCTCACGCAGTGGCCTCATTTACATGTTGAACATGAGGGGAGACATGATAGAGCCCTGTGGGACAACAAGGTCACAAGGGGACAACGAGCAATCACCCATCACCACCCGCTGAGACCTCCCCAACAAGAAGGAAAGGAACCACTCAAGAGCAGCCCCGCACACCAGATCCCACAGATGTGTCAACATGTCTTAGAAAGTATAATGTCATTATAGAATTAATTTTTTTAGTTGGAAATATACAGTGTAAACTTTAATAGTTACAATAAACAAACATTAGGAAATCCTCAAAAAGTAAGTCCCAGACTAAACTCGTGTAATTGAACATGGCCAAAGAAATAAGTACAAGTAGGAGGAAGTAAATCCATTAGTTGCTATAACCTAATAAACTAAGTTGCCATTAGTTTATTTACTAATGTTTACCTGCAGTAACTCAGCATCATTCCACACAAGCACTGTTTGGAGTGCTCTGTGGCAGGGAACTGCTGCCAATGCATATTAAAGGCAGTACTGGAAAAACACTGTAATAAATACCTCTCCCACACTCCATGGCCCCTCCCTGCTGCCTGTCACAGTCTCAGCCAGGGGAAATGAGAGAGAGATGCAGAGGCCCCGCCTCTCCCTCATTTCCCTTGGCCGAGAGACTGAGGCCGCTTTTAGACGAGCAGCGCGCGATTGCGCATCGCGATTGTGCATAATTTGAAATGTCTGCGTGTTGTAATTAGACGAGACGGAAGTGGGATATTACACGCATATTATGGCGGTTGCCCATTTTTTAAGTCCGCGAATTAAATAGCTCAATTGTGAGCTATTTAATTTGCGGACTTAAAAAATGCGCAACCGCCATAATATGTGCATAATACCCCACTTCCGTCTCATCTAATTACAACATGTGGACGTTTCAAATTATGCACAATCATGATGCGCAATCATGCGCCGCTCATCTAAAAGCAGCCTGAGAGGCGGGGGGGCACCCACGGAGTGAGGGAGAGGTGGGGTCTCTGCTTCTTCCCCCACTTCCACCGGAAGTGAGGGAGAAGCAGCTCTCCTTCATGCTGCTGGCCTCCTCCACTGCCTGGCTATGTCCACCAGGGGAAATGAGGGAGAGGCAGGGCCTCTGTCTCTCTCTCCCTCACTTCCCCTGGCTGATACTGTGATAGGCAGGGGGGGGTGCGGAACATCCAGTGGTGGCGGACAGCACGACAACAGATTTAATCTTCTGCCGTAGTGCCCATCCCGCCTGAAGCTCTAAGCCCGGCACGGGGCCCAGGCCGGAGGTGGCGGCAGTGACGACAGCGGCAGTGACGACAGTGGCGGCAGCAGATCAGGTAAGTGATCCGAATCGGACTGGCCGCTCAGGCGTAGGGCCTATAATTTGGCAATCCTATCCCAAGGAGTTAGAGAGCAGTCATGACCTAAGAAAGCATTGGTGAACAGTGGTGCCTCCCTGCAGACAGGTGAAACTTACGTTTGAGAGGCTTGGGGATAGGCAGAGGGGAGTGCCCCTCTGTCCATCCCCGAGCCCAGGCCCAGATAGCGCGCCGCCCCGAGCCAGGCAGTGACCCTAGGCCCACTGGCAGAAGATATGGGGCCCCACATTTCTCCCCTGCCCTGGGTTCTGGTTAGGCTAAGGCTGGCTCTGGCCATCTCTGTACCAGGAAGCCAGGGAACAGGTGAAGGAGCAGCTGGTGAGGGCTGGGATGTACTGTGTACTTCACCATAGACATGTGGAACAGCCAGAGTGCACAGCATATTGACTGCCTCTCCCTCATTGCTCACTGGTGGCAGGTGCAAGAGGCAGAAGGAGTAGGCGGCATCTGTCAGGGGGCAGGGTACTGGTAGGCCCTGCTCCATGCCCGTGGGCAGAACCAGGCACACCTCAGCAATTCAGGGATGCACTGGCACCTGAAATCACACCCTCAGGCTTTGGTGGTGAAAGCACAGGCAGGCACAGAGGAGCCAAGTGGGTTTTCTGCTCCTGTGGACAGACCCTCCTCCCCTCTGGGCAAGAGCAAGGGGAAGGGGGAGAGGGCAGAGGCACAGCAAGCCCTGTTTAAAACTTCCCCTCCCCCTCCAAGCTACAGCAGTGCCAGACTGGCCACCATGGAGAAGCTGGGGTCATGCCTCTTTCTCCCTGACAGCTCACTGATGGCAGGTGCAGGAAGTGGGAGCCATCAAGGGAAGGCTACAGGTGGATACCACTGAACACCTATGTTGTTGACAAAAGCTAAACCCTGCAAACATTCTGGAGGCAGTTACTGATTGATTGCTAATAGTGATTAATAATTATATATATAGTGGGCCAAAGCAACTGTTCTTCCCTATATACAGCTGTGCTGAAATATAATAGGCTACCTGGAGCACCTGTCACCAAGGGCTTCCTTGTCCTGGGCATCAGGTGTGGCATGCACCCACCACCTAGTTGTCAAGGATGCACTGTCAGAGGAAGGAAGTGGAAGTCCCATTGTCATCCTTGTAGAGACTGCCAGGAAGATCAGCAGGCACTTCCACAGTACTGTGAATGGTAGTTAGCGCCTCTGGGGGAAGCAGCTGGAGATTGGCACCCAGCAGCACCTCCTGGTGTAAGACATAGGTACAAGCTGCAGAGGGTACTGCATGAGGTGGCTGTGGTGGGTGATGTATGGGTGGATGCAGCACTAAGCCAGGAACAGTGGCTGATAATGGCACAGGTGGTGTGCGTCCTGAAGCCCTTCAAGGACACCACTGAGATCTTGAGTGCTGCGACTGCCACCCTGAGCCAGGTGCTTCTTTGTGACAGGTAATGGGATGGGACCACCAACATGTTGGCAATCCTGTCCCAAGGCATTAGAGAGCAGTCATGGCCTAAAAAAGCACTGTGGACAGTGGTGCCTGCCTGCAGACAGGTGAAACTTTTGTATTTGAGAGGATGAGAGAGTAAGAAACCCCTGTCTGATCTTGGGTTCAAAGAAAGGCACCTCTCTCGTGAAAGCAGGCAGCAGTGGGAGGGCTATGTTAGACAGACTCTCTCTCTCTCTCTCTCTCTCTCTCTCTCTCTTTCTAAATGAGATGCAACCATGAATGGCCACCCATCAACCACACATCCAGCTGCTTGTTTGAAGATGTTGAGTGTCAGGCACGCAGCATCCACTCATAGCCACGCATGGGGCACTGCCAAAAAATCTGGAGTGCCCCATTCGGGGCAAGTCCAAAAGTGCGTGGTAACGGGCACCCATGCATCCCCTGCCCATATGAACCAGGGCACCACTCATGCCACCTGATAGATCTGCCAGTTCCATGGAGAACTGCTGTCCCGAAGCCCAGAGTGGTACCGTGGCCGTCTGCAGCCTGGACAGCCCCTCTGTTCCACCTACAGCTGTATCAGCAGTCTTTAAAAGGACACACGTGTGAAATAGAGATCTGCATTTGGTAAACAAGCAACCCCACCCCCAACACTGGAAGGACTTGCAAACGTGATGGAGGACAGCAGCTCTGCAAGCCAGGTAGTTGAACAGCTGCCTGGGTGGGGTGGGGGTAAGTGTGGGATGAAACAGCTGCACAAGGAGAGCAAGGTAACAGGTGCCTTATATGTTGTCCTTTGACAGGCATGTACCAGCACAGCGGCCAGTGCGAGCACACGTTAACAGGTTCAGCCATGCAAGCTTCACCCTCTACAACTCCCAGATCCAGGGGCAGGCCCTGAACCAATGAAGAAACCAGGGCCTTCATCAGCCTGCGGGGGGAGACTAAAGTGCAAACAGACCTCATGAGATGCTATAGAAATGAACTGGTCTATTAAAACATCTCTGAGGGAATGGCGTGGCTGCGGTACAATAGGGAAATGTCCCAGTGCTGGAATTTGGCAAAGACCTGAGGCATTGATACATGTATGTCCACAATCACAATCTCAAGTCCGACTGTACCCAGTGTACAAAGCCATACTACAATAAGCTGGACAAGTTCCCTGCATGGACAGGGAGATAGTGGCCTCCTCCATCTGTGGCAGTGCCTTCACCAGAAGGAGGAAGCAGGTGGACACCACTCCCCTACTGACCAATCCCACCACATATGACCCATCCCCAGCCACCACCATTCCTCATGAAGGTGCGCAGGGCCACATCTTGCCCATTCCGGAGCTGGAGCTGGTGTTTGTGGACCCGACAGAGAACACGGTCACCCTCCACCCACACTTCCTCGTCCCAGAAAGCCAGCACATGGTATCAATGGAAGGGAGCACAAGACACAGATGCCACCCAAATCAAGGAGCCAGAGAACACCAGTATGCTATTGCAACCAGGGCTGGGGGTTAGGGGCACCAAAGCAGGGAAGGTGGCCAAGACCAGCTGCCAAGGAGCACCAACTGGTGACCCTAATGTTCCCCTATACTGTGTTCATAGGTGACCAGGACAGTCCTTGAAGACTACTCCTCCTCCTCCTCCTCATTTCTATAGCACTACTAGGTGTATGCCGCACTTTTAAAGTCACAGATATTTGAAGACATTGGCCAGTGGGCTTACAATCTAAGATGCCCTTTGTGACCCCTACAGTTGGCCAGAGGCACCCTCCTGCGTGTTCCATCTGTTAGCCTTGTCCGCGAAGCAGGGGGAGAGCATTCTCGGTTGCTGCCCCCGAGTTGTGGAACTCTTTTCTGGAGGAGGTTTGCTTGAGCCCGACCTTGGCTAGGAGATGATGCAAAACTTTTTTATTTGGGAAAGCATTTGGCAAGCATGGCTAGGTGGGATTTGTTCATGGTTTGGGGCACGGTTGTGAGGGAGTATGGGGGTTTGAGGGGTGTTTTTATTGTATTATTTTTAACACTTTTAAATTTTTGTTTGTTTGTGGATCGTGAGCCAACCTGAGCCATGCGGGAAGGGCAGCATAGAAATGTTAAATAATAAATAAATAAATAAGGAACCAGGAAACAACAGAACCAGGGAACAAGGAATTAGGAAGCCAGAGGTTAGGAGGCATGCAATCAGGAAACACAGGGTTATGACCATGAGCCATCCTGGAAGCCTCCCATTAGAATCCCTCCCATTCACTCCACGTGTGTGGGCACTCTGCAGTCATGTCACCCAGCGGCCTCATATCCACCCTTCAAGCTTTTCTCATTTAAAAACACCCTCTCTCTCTCCCTCTCTCCTTCAGGCTGTCAGAGGCCATGGATGGGTCTGCCCCCACTGGAGCCATGCCCAGGTGGCCTGCAAAATGCTTCCCCATTCCTGCACTGAACCAGCGGTGGGACTCAGGGACCTCCCCCAACTGTGCTATTGGGGGGTCAGATGGTCCCCAGGAGCCAGGGGATGCCCATGAATTCCCCCAGGCCGCACCACCAACCCTCCAGTGTGGCCTGGATTAGAGCAGGTTGCCAAGGCAACCACAAACGAGGCCGTCACCCCTGCAGTGCAGCTGGGGCGGAGCAGTGAAGGACGTGCAGAGCCGCAGCGACGTTCAGTGCAGCTGCAGGCTAGACAGGAAGGCGGGGCTAGGGGCATAAAAGCCAGCACCAGCTGTAGCTGAGTGCTGGTGATCAGAGCTACTGAGAGACTGGCCTCCTGAGAAAGCGAAGTGTTGTCTTATTGTCTGGACTATTGTGTTTGTTGTTGGATCACTGGATATTCTTGTGACCCTTGAATGTGAACCCTTCCCTCCTTGTTCTTCCTACTGTGTAATTGGAGAGTGATTGTGGAGTGTGGTGTGGGAGCGGTTCCACCTCAGTCCTGGACTCCTGATCTCCCTTCCCTCATCCTTGTAGTGTATGTCCTTCCCTTCCCCTCCAGTCCTTGGGATCCCTGCTCCCCTTTACCCCCCACTCCTCAACTCACGAACCCCCTAAAACCCTGTGCACCCTGTGTGCAGGGCCGGCCCCAGGGTTTGTGAGGGCATGTGCGAAGTCTTGGTGTGGGACCTAACTTGCACAATTAGGCCCCACCTAATTATGCAAATGTGTAAATTTACATAAAATTTACTCCCTCTGGACAGGAAGGATTCCCATTCTTCACCCCTCTGAGCAGCCATGCAGAAGCATGGTCTCCCCATGGTTCTCCCCACCCCCCGGCTTGCCACCCCTTGGCAGCCAAGTGGCCGTAGAGAAGCATGGCCTCCCAATGCTTCCCCCTTCCCCATCTCCCCTTCCAGGAATGGTTCCACTGCAGGGGCAGCCGGGCGGGCAATGAGGCAGGCACAGAGAGACTGTCTGTATTCACTGCCTTACTGGGGGACGGGGGTGAGCTTAGCCAGTCTGACCTCCAGGGCCTGTTGCTTCTTGCTGCCGGTGCTGTTTGTGCACGCACGCGGTGCGACCAGTCCAGAAGCGCTGCTATCAAACACACAAGACACCCAAAATGCAGCCAGTCTATTAAGTGCATTATGTCATGGTTATGTATATAACCAGTTCAGTTGTGCCCCTATAATGAATTCACACTGCCCCCACCCCATAACCAGTTCATTTGCGCCCCGCCCCCCCATGTAATCAATTCACACTGCCCCCACCCATAACCATTTAATTTGCACCCCTGGGACAAGGTGAATTGATATTATTGGCAGGGGGGGGGGGCATGCAAATGAACTGGCTATGGGATGTGGGTTTAAAGACAGTATTCCTGTTAGCAATAACCTCATCAAGAAGAGTTAGTGAAATAGCAGTCATAATAATCTCAGAACCATATTTGCAGATTTTCCAAGATAGAACAGATATTGTTTTACATCCTAAATTCCTACCTAAGATAGTATAAGTAAGACAGTTGTGACAATGTGGCCCTTTTTACACAGGCCTCTCCCAGCCATGAACACGCAGATTTCAGCATGTTCATGGGTGGGGGAGCCCCGTGTGAACAATTCAGAGCACGCACCCATGGTGAGTGGGTGTGTGTGCGTGCATATGCCTAACATGCATCCCCACTCACCCCCCACTCATCCCCACGCACGGAGCAACTGGGGCAAACGGCGGTTACTCCGTGGGTGTGGATGAGTGGGGGTTGAGTGGGGATGTGTGTGCAACTGTGTACATACCCCGCCCACGTACTGGCGGACCCACAGACCCCCTCACCCAGTGGAACCATGTAAAAATGGCCAGTAAGGAGCCACTCAAAGAACAGAAGGTTGTTGCCTTGTAAACAAGGTTCTTCAAGATGGCTCCTAACATTCTCACAACACCGACCCTTCCAGCCCTGCATGGAATTTTCTTATATTCCTAGAAAGGGTTGGAAAAAACTGTAATTCTGAGGGGGAAGAGTGATTTTTATACTAGAGGCACTTGAGACCATCAGTGGTCTATTATTTGAATAATAGACGCCAGGGGGGTGGCGTAGGTTTCCTCTTTGCCAAGTCCTGTCAATTCAAAACCCTTTCCCCTCCTCCCTCCCACTCCTTCCCTTCCTTTGAGGCCCACTCTGTGCATTTATACTCCCCTCTACACCTTCGTGTTGCTGTCATCTATCGCCCCCCTGGTTCCCTCTCCTCTTTCCTCCCAGAGTTTGAATCCTGGCTCACCTTCTTCCTCTCTGATGACACCCCCCACTCTCATTCTTGGTGATTTCAACATTCACGTCGACACACCTTCCATGCTCTCTATCTCCCGCTTTCTCTCCCTGACTTCCTCCTTCAATCTCCGACTCTGGACCGACACCCCCACCCATACCGATGGCCACTCCCCTGACCTCATCTTCTCACGAAATTGCTCTCTTGATGACCTCTCCTTTGATCCCTGCCCTAATTCTGATCACTTCCTCGCCTCCAGCCTCTCCCACCAACCCCCCCTCCTCCTCCCCCTCTCCACGCCCCTTTCGCAATATGCAAGCTTTTACCCCCATGGAGTTTGTCTCCTCTCTATCCCCCCCTCGTCCCCCTGTTTTATCCTCCTCCTCCCCTGACTCTGCCATCTCCACTCTCAACACCTCTCTCTCCTTGACCCTTGACTCTCTTGCCCCCCTCTCTTCACGCCCCGTCCAGTCCCAAAACCCCCACCCCTGGCTCACCCCTGACATCTGCTCCCTCTGCTCCTGCACCCGGGCTGCTGAATGCCTCTGGCGCAAATCCCGCTCCCTCCCTGACTTCCTCCACTACAAATTCTCCCTCTCCTCGACTATCTCCCTAGCCAGACAATGCTATTATGCCTCTAGGATCTAATCTTTCTCTCGTGACCCTCACCGCCTCTTCT
>QEPC01004073.1:4740496-4754956 GCA_003113815.1 Sphenodon punctatus | reverse complement strand
CTAGGGCTTACAATCTGAGAGACAGGAGCTGGGGGAGAGACTTAGGAAGGGGAACAGAGGGAGAGACAAGGGGTCTAACATTCATGAAGATGCGAGGTCTCAAGTGCATCTAGTGATGTCCTTTCAAGAGTGGGCCTGGTTGCATTAAAAAGTGGGTGCAGAGGAGACTGGGAGATCATCAGCTCCAATTAGAAAAGGCCCTACTGGATGTAGAGAGTGGCCCCGGATTATATTCCATATAACTTGAACCAGTCTGGCTTAAGCTATCTGTTCTGCTGGATGGATGCTTCCAGGAGAGTCCCATTCACTAGGCTCCGGTGCAACTCTTTCCCCTCGTCCTATCTGGAAGGTAGATATAAGGGTATCCCTCAGGAGCAGAGATTGTGTGCCCTTTGTGATAAAGGGACCCCGGATACGGTATCTCACATTTTGTTAATCTGTCCTTTCTTTGAGGAATTAAGAGCCAAATACCTAGGGGGTTTGAGGGGGATCCCTGAGTTCAAAATAATATGGAAGCTGCTGTCACCGGTGCTGAGCTAACTAGACAGGTTGCTGAGTTTGCCTACCGGGCAATGGTTCAGAGACAAAGGTTTCTGGAGAATGCAGCCCAGAAAGGGGTTTTGATTCCAGCACTGGAGGGGACGGGGTACTTTCCGGAGAGTCCGCAGGTTTAGATTTCGACGGGGAAGGGGCCGTAATGTACGGACTTTCAACTACTGATGAACCTTACATGTAATGTACTTCTAAGGGGATAGAGGAATAAGATCTTGGTAGTCTCGCATTGTTTGGACCATGTATTACGGGCGTACATTATAGCCAGCCTGAGGTTGCCTGTATTTTAGTTAACTTAATTTTTTTTTTTCTTTATCTTGGTGTCTATCGTGAGTGCTGTGTTATTTTTGTATGTTTGTTTGCAATAGCTAGCTACGGCTTCGCAATAAACTATTATTATTATTATTATTATTATCTCTAACAGTGGCCATTTCTGAAAACTTGTGAAAGCATTTATACATGCAAAAATGTGCTTCAATCTGGAGAAATGCCAGTCCATGCCTAATCATCTCTCACCTTGACTACTGCAACCTCCCTGTTGGCCTTTCCCGCTTTCACCTTGCTCCTCTCACTTCTCTTCAATACTGTCAAGGTCATTCATCTTGCCTTTTGCTTTGATCACGTCCAGCCGCTTCTCTACCCAAACACATTCAGCACAAACTCTTTATCTTTGCATTCAAGACACTTCATGAACTTGCTCCTCCCTATCTTTCTGTACTTATTTCCCACTACATCCCTTCCCTCAGAGGTTCATCTGAGCCCGACCCTGGGCATCTTTCGGAGGCAGTGCAAGACCTTCCTTTTCGTTAAGGCAAAGGCATTTGGCAAGCAGGGATAAGGGAGGTTTGGTGGGGGCTTCGGGTAGGGGTGTGAGGGGGTGTTTGGGGAGGGTTTGGGATTTTTTGGGGTGGGTTTGGGGAGGGGTGAGGGGAAAGGCTGAGGGGTTGGGTTTTAGATGCATTGTTTTTATTAGCTTTGTAAACCAGCCTGAGCCTTCTGGGATGGGCGGGGTAGAAATCTAAATAAATAAATAAATCTCCACCTGAGAGCTTTTCTCTCCCACCCTCACCCATCCTAGTGCCCCCTGCTCCTGGAAATGTCTTTGCCCCTTCTCCCATGCTGCCCCCCATCCCTGGAACTCCATTCCTGAATGCATTTGATCTTCTCCCTCCTTCCCTTCCAACTGCTCTTACAAACCTACCTCTTACATCGGGCCATCTCTACTCATTGCCCCCCTCCCCCCCCGGCTGCTCATTGGTGCTGTTCTTTCTCTCATCGTCTCCTTGTCCTTTGTCACTAAGCTAAGCACATGCACCTGTGACATCCCAACTTCACTACTGTATTTCTGTCTCGCTCTACATTCCCCTCTCCCTTGTCTCCCCTACCTTGGCTTGTAAGACACTTGGAGTAGGAACCTGTTTCTAATTATGATTTTACAGCACAGGTATATTGCTTGTATAATAATAACAAACAACAACCAAACAAACAACAACAACAACAACAAGGTGCTTGGAAAATCCAGCACGAGTATTTTTTTTTCCTTCAACAAAATCCAAATTTTATTTGATCATACCTTCTATTTTCTCTTATGGATATCATGAAAACTAACGCTTGAACATTAGAGTCCTTTCAGATGTCACAGATAGTCCTTATGTGCTCATTTGGCAGCACTACAATATTGCCTCATGTGATGGGAGTTCGACTTCATATGGCATGTGAATGGATTTCCTGTGGTAATCCTGAGTCAATCTGTGTTATAAGCACTTTAGCTATATTCTATGGTGCTTCAACTATGGATGACCTCAAGGTTACGATGAGGTTTTCTATGATAATCCATGCCTTGGGAACATATAATGTCATGGTCAGTGTGGTCCTCTGGCTGTTTAGTGCCAGCACTGTCATAAATCCTACTCACTCCAGTGGGGCTTACACTGGCACTAAGAGCTAGGGCTGGAGGATCATGACCTAAATCTTTACCTATGATAATTTTCTTATTTGTGGCTTACCTGTGTTCACTTTCAATGTTCAAAGTGCTTTAGAATTCTTATCTAGTTTACCCTCACAACAAACCTGTGAAGTTGGTCATTATTACTCCCAGTTTACAGGTGGGGAATTGAGGTTGCAAGTGATTTGCGCAAAGGATCCCAGTGAGTTTATGGCTATAACAGGATTTGAACCCAGGTCTCTCAGACCCAAGTTGAACACCAAATAAATAAATAAATTGAATTGTATAGTGACACTCGTCAAATGACACTCAAAGTGCTTCTCAACATAAAAATGTGATAAAACAATCTAAAATCCATTATAAATATAAATCCATTAAGAATGCCACTTGGTTGGTGGAGTGGCTATTTTTTTCTAGGCTATTCTATTTTAAAAGGGGAAGATAATGAAGGAAGAGAAAACACAGTAACCAGCTGTGGATCCTAAAAGCATCTAGAGAATAATGTCACCAGGTGCTTTCTAAAGGTGGAGTGGAAGGTGGATATCTGGAGGGAGTAAGTTCCACACTGAGTGGCACACCACAACAAAGGCCTGATCACCCACCGACATAAGATGCTATGGCAGGATCCCCAAACAATGGGTGGTTTCCTGTTGCAGATCGGCATCAGGGTGAGGCTCCAGGAACAGGTCTCGAATACAGAAAGGGTCTAGACCATTCCAGAGCCTGAACACCAGCAGTGCAATCTTTAATTCAATTCAAACCAGCACTCTACAGGCAGCCAGTGCAGAGAATGTATGGTGGACATATTATGATCACAGCTGCCCAAAGCAGTATGCAGCTGCACTGCTTCATTCTGAACAAGCTGCAAATGATGAGAAAGCACTGCAGCTGGAAGCCCATAGAAGAGGGAATTACAAAAACCAACTACTAACCTTGTGGTCACTATGGCATGCGTCACTATGGCATGTTCAGCCTTGGATAAATACGGATGTAGCTTTCGCAAATTGTGTAAGTGAAAAAAAGCATCTCTGAACCACATCATGCACTAGGTTACACTCTGGGTGCCTCCACACAAGATGCAGAGGACTCAATGTGCTGCCGCCACACTTCAGAGACAGTATGAGGAGCAGGACAGATGGTTGGCCTGGGTGGCCCTGCTGCAGAGCAGGTGGCTGGCACTGTCCCACCCCTCCTCCCCCCGCCCACCCACTATCCCGCCCCCAGCCGTGACATGGCCATGCAGTACTGGAGCTAGTGTCTGCCACTCAGAGCCTTGCAGCAGACTCTGCTGCACTGCGGAGCACACAGGAGCTGGGCACATGACTGTTGGTGCGCTACCACACCTTTGGGCAGCCTTACTCCACTTTGAGTAAGGCTGCTACATGCTGTGTCCTTGGCCTTTTTCCAAGGATGTAGCATGTAGCAGCCAGCTGTCCACCCCACTATGCGGTGGGGGGAACATCTGGCATCCACCAGGCACACAATGCACTGCATCACGTAGTTAGGCTGCCCGGAGTGGGGTAAGGCTGCCCAAGACATGGTAAGTGCATCGTGTGGCTGCACCCTCTCTCTCTCCTCTTGGCCTCCTCTTTTCATTATCTCTTTTTGTGGAGGTTGAGAGGGAGTTAAATAGCCCCCCCCTCTCGTCTCCCACATACTTCCCACATTTTATTTTCTGTTGGTAGTGGCTATTTTTTTCCAGGCTGTTCTACCAACCCTGCTTTAATTGTTATTGCGTTTATTTTGTACAGAATATAAAACCATTCTAAAGAATTACTAATAGCAGTACAGTACTAACTCGTCTATTTAATAATCTAATAGAGATTGGAGACATTCCCCAGGGGTGGAGCACAAGTCTGGTAATACCCATATATAAAAAGGGGGACAGGAGGGATCCAGCTAATTATAAACCCATAAGCCTTATAGATATGGTGGCCAAAGTTTTTGCTCAACTTCTTTTGGCCAGACTCGAGCATAGGGTGGAGGAGAAAAACCTCCTTGCAGAGAAGCAGGCGGGCTTTAGGGCAGCTAGATCAGTTCTGGATCACTGTTTTGTTTTAGACCACATCGTTGATAAATATGTTGTATTGAGGAAAGGCACAATATATGCCCTTTTTGTAGATCTCAAGGCTGCCTTCAATAGCATTGACCGGGCGCTCCTGTGGCAGAAATTGGTAGAGAAGGGTATAGATGCCCAACTACTCTACCTGATACGCCTATTGTACAGCGATACCTCTCTTAGGGTCTGGGTAAATCAAGGGGGAGAGGTCACGGACCACATAACAGTAACAAATGGAGTTAAGCAGGGATGTGTGTTAGCTCCCCTGCTTTTCTCCTTATTTATAAATGATATCGTAGAGGACATGATAGGGATGGAGGGGCATCCGCTGGCCATAAGTGGTTGACCGTTTCATATTTTATTCTATGCGGACGATATGACCATCCTTACAACATCTAGGGTGGCCATGAGGCGCCAGTTAATTAAAGTGAAAGACTATTGCGAATTAAATAATTTAACTATTAATAGAGAGAAGACGAAGATTCTGGTCTTCTCTAAAAGGCCTAGGGAATATTCCTGGACTATGGGCTCACACCCCATAGACCAGGTATCCAATTATAGGTACCTGGACATTGTGTTCCAGAGTAACGGCAGATGGAAGAGTCATCTGGAAGCAATCAAGATAAGAAGTGCTCAGACATCCGTGGGCCTACTTAAATTCTGGTGTTCAAAGGGAGGGAGGAAATTGAACCCATTGATTAAGTTATTGGAGGAAAAACAGATACCTCAGATGTTATTTGGAGCAGAGATCTGGGGTGTGGCTAGCTGATCCTGCTTGGAACCACCCCCAAAATAAGATTTTGAGGGTCGGACTTGGTGTACCCAGAGGCACGCCTATGGCCTTGTTGAGGGCAGAGTGCAGGGTAACCCCAGTGGAAGATAAGATCAGGAGGGCTCTCCTAAGTTACTGACTTAAAGTTCGTGATATGCCAACTGACCGGCTCCCCAGTCTCTGCTTAAAGGAGCAAGAGAGTTGTTTAGCTCCTTATACCTGGATCACTTCCATAGACCAGAACCTGACTTCCCTGGGATTTTCACGACTTAATTTTGTTCTCTCTACCGCTGTTCAGGCTAAAGTCCAGATCCGGAGTCGGATTAGAGATGTCAGCCTACAAGGCGAGAGAGTGAAAATAGCTGAGCAACGCATTGCCCCGTGGTATGCAAGTTTAAAGACAGAATGGGGACGTGAGAAGTACCTGTCCATGATCAGTAACTTCAAAGTAAGAAGGGCGCTGACCCTAACAAGGGTAAATATGATGGCAACAACAGTGTATGAAGGCAGGCTGAAAGGAATACCAGCAGAACTCAGGTTCTGTTACTGTGGGCAAGTGAAGACAGAGGATTTGTTACATTATTTACTCCTCTGCCCTAAATTTAGCGCGATCCGGGAAAAACTCTTTGCCCCATGGTTAGGGGAAAGGGACAAATGGGTTTCCGACAATTGCATTCCATATATTCTAGCAAATAGAAACACCACAATAATGCGGAAGGCGGCGGTAGGGGTATTTCAACTAGAGGTTTACAGGAAAAAACAAATGGAGCTGCTGGAGCTGGGCTCTTAAACAAAGTGGATCCAAGGGCCTGGAACCTACGGGCATGAGGTCGAGCAATACAGGGGTAGCATGTCCTCCAATCATGCTCCTCTGGTTATCTCATCTGATTCGGCACTCGGCCATATATGTAACCTGCCGAGGCATCGACCTGGTTTGGACAGTTTGATAGACCCACTCCCAACTAGATTTACGGTGAATATTATATAGGTTCACTTAGATTGATATGTATGTTTGATAAGTTCTTTAGTGAATGTGGTACCACTTCAGTGGTTAATGAGGGGGTTAGGTTATTTGTCACGGGAGAAGTCAACAGGACTATATATATATTTATATTTAAATATAAGGGGCTAAGTGTGTTGCTCAAAGCCTGAGTAGGGTAAGGTGTCAGCTGACCTCTTGTCTTCCTGCCCCTGAAATTGTTTGTAAAATAGGAAACAGTCATGTTTTTATGCTGTTGAAATTATTTTAATTGAGCGGTATTGTCTTATTGTTTGACTGTTATGGCCTTTGGCTAAACAAATAAAATTCTATATATATATATATAGTACAGTACTTCTTTTAACTCTTTGCACAAACAAAAGTCTGGGAAAATAGGATACTAAAGCCCATTAGTTTTACTTTGTTTCCAAATGCCGGCAACCTTTATTTCTGTTTCCATTAGCTCATCTGGGTAAAGACATCCAAAAGGAGGCAAATAAATAAATAAATAAATTGTTCTGCATGTCGTCTGCCTGCTGCCTATGCCTACAGGTGTCTTTTCATCTCATTTTGTTGGCTGGCAAAGTGGAAAAATGTGTATGACCTAAGGGTTAGGTTGAGTAGGAAGAGACTTTCCAATTCCGAATACGGCCTAGGTAAGGAAGAGAAACCTAGGTATGGTATATTACCTCTCCAGAGCTTCTTGGGGGCATGAAATATTATCAGAAGAAAAAATCAGAAAAAAATGAAATGGGGATTTAGTGCTATAGCTGTTAATTCAGTCAGGAAGACACAGCTTTATGTGAAACTATGCCTTTTCTTTTATCTATAATCATGGATTACTAATTTCCAAAGACACCACATTTTTCATGCCAATTTAGAGGTCACAAAAAGTGCCAGGCTGACATTCATTGAGAATAAAGTTGTGTGTTTATGTATAGTATAGGGGCTTCTATTTTGCACGGTTCCTGGTAGCCTGTCTCCTCCCAGATTGGAAGGAATGAGGTGAGAGGTTAGCTCATTCTTCATGCTAGTCATCCCTTAGCTTCTCTGTTGAGACTGACAAGTGCATACCAGTAATTGCCAATTTTCAGGACTGGATGAGTCATTATTCTGGCTATGCTGCACTGTGCAGGCCTGACACAGTCAGCTAGCATTTGTATGCATCTGTCTAGGTCCTCTAATTCTAGGCAATGCCATCAGAGAACTCTGGAACTGCCATGGAGAGATGGAGCTGAAACGGCTACCTAATTTGGTACCTGCAGGTAATACCCACATTTTTGAGTACCATATTGGGTACCCAATGGACTACCTGAGTACTGGTATTTTCCAAATACCTGGAAAAACCAGTAATGGAAATTACCGAAATACCGGTTAATGATCTGTAAATTGGGATGGAAAACCCAACCATTGGGACCAGAAGTTGATATTCCAGGACGAGACGTTGACGTTCTGTGACATCAGGTACCCAAATCAGGTACTGATTAGTGCCCGAATGTTAAGGGTCAATTCTAATACTGGAAATTCAGCGAGTATACCCAGTTTTGTAGAATGTTCAGCCCTAAGGCGGGGGGGTGGGGTGCGGGGGGTGTTGCCTGACGGCAGCATCCCTAGCTATTTTCCAGTCCTCGTGCCCCTTCATGCTGCTGGCATTCTCGCACATGCACACACAGTGTGTCAAAGTCAGGGAGCGTTGAAGAGAGTCTCTGCTTGTGGAGGGCATGGTGGAAGTTGTGGACATTGAGTGGGAACTGGGCACTAACATCAGGCAGCTGAGCAGTCATGGCCAGGGGTTGCAACTACACATTGGTTTGAGATGGCTGGGCTGAGCTAGGCTTGATACTGACGAGGGCTATGGCCAGAGAGCATGGCATATAGGTCCAGTACCTAAATCTGAAACAGAGCAATTGTAATTCAAGTGCACTTTGATAACCTCACGCTGGGCCATTGTTCCTATGAGGGTCAGCTTTGATAATGAGTGAATGCTCATAACAACACCCAGGTCTCTTTATACATCTCATACATTCTGAGATTTAATTGTTATTGTTTCATTGCCTAAGGCAATTAAGCATCAGTAGCACACCTCCCAACATTTCCAGTGGCTAAAGAGGGAGAAGCTCCACCCCCTCAGCCAATATGTCCTTCCCCTTGCCAAATAAGCTCAGCCCCTCACACAGTTACGCGTGCACACATGCACCCACTTCCCAGCATTCCAAGTGCATAAAAAGGAACAGCAGATCTCCTGCGTATCATTCCATTTAGGTTCTCGTCATGCCATCATCTCCCCAATTAAGTGCTGGGAGACAACCAGGAAAGAGGTGTCTGTGGGCACTTTCACACCTGCTTGATTGAGTCCTTAGAAGCTTGGGAGAGGGGAACGTGCATGCAAATCAGGCACGTGTCTTTGATCAGGTGTGAATGTCCATGAAGTGGGTGATCAAAGCTTTTATGCATGTTTTATTAACCGAGTTACAAAATCCAGCTCTGTCAATCGCCTTTGTAAACACGCATAAAAGCTTCAATCACTCACCTTGGGGCATTCACATTAACCTCAGTAAAGAGGGTTTCACTCTGTATTTTTGAGACTTCCTTGACATTTCAAGAAGCAATATGTGAGTAGGAGCCTCCTTCTTTCTAAAATCATAGAGTGTGGTTGCTCTAAAATCATTGAGGAAATTAAAAAAAAAAGTTGAAGACAAACTCGTCAGGACTATTGAGTTGTTTGGTAAACTGATGCTTTTCCACAGAGATCCTTATCATAAAGGGCGAAAGGTCTACATACAGTCATACAGAACAAATTGCTTCAGTCACACAAGGTGTTCTTAATAATCCATGCAATTGTTGACTAATTGGTGGGGAAGTGGAGGAAGGCACAGACTGGGATGCTGCTGGGGATAACAGTAATTCAGCAGCAAATAAAGAGAGCACAAAATTTTTTCTCTTTTAAAAATGATGTGCAATCCCTTAGGCAGTTGTTCATCACAGCATTAACATTCTATTATACAAGAAAGAAAGAGAATCAGTCTAGAGTATCCCCTGGAAGAGATGGACAAATGTCATTTAACAAATTCATTAGTTTTGCACACGTGTTCTTCCAAAGACCACTGAAAACATTTTACTCCCACACTACCAATACCTAAATGGTTTGATCTATGCACACTCCATTTTTTGACAAAATACAGAACAGCGTATATCCATGAAGAAAAAACAAAAACAAAAAAAACAGGACAGACTAAGCTTCTATGATTTAAGTTCCTGTAGAAAGAATTGCTTTTTGCAGCTACTCCCTTGCTCCAGACATATTCTCCCTTTAAGTTCACATAATCTGTCTTTCCTTCTATTCCTCTCGTGGGTCACACACAAGTATCTGTGTCAATATTTGAACTTGACCAAGGCCTCCCTTTCAGTAGTCAGTCATTGTCAACCCTGCACATTGGTGGCGTACAGTGATGAAGAAGAATTTGGAAGGGAATTGCTGCTGTCCCCAATTGACCTTGATAAGGGGCATAGCTGTCATAGGGACAGGAGGGACATTTGTCCTGGGGCCCAAGCTGGGGGTGGAGGCACAAGTCCAGTCCTGTTGCAGTGCAGCTGGGCAGAGACTCAGAGTATGGTGTGTGTGGGGCCAAGCACCGGCAGTGGCAGCACAAGGCACTAGACAGGCAGCACAGGACTCAGACACGGCAAGTGGAGCGAGGGAAAGACACCATGGTGTCAGGACTGGAGGTGATCAGAGCTGAGGGCAGAGCAGGGGTAGCAGTCTGGTGCCAGACCCAGGAGGAGTTTGAGAGCAGCGGGGGTGATTGGGGTGTGGCGGTGCCCTACCCTTGAATTGGAAAGGTGAGAGTGAGGGGTGGAGCCCCCCCCCCCGATGCACTGTATTCTCCGGGGGTCTGGGGTGTGTGCGTGGGAGCTGTGTGGGGCAGGGAGGCTGGGTGGAGTGGTCTAATCTTACCCTAGTCATGAACTCCCTGGGTAGTCAAAATCAAAATCAAAATCTATTTATTGTTAGCCACATGGCCATAACAAAGGTACCATTCATACAATTCATACATCATAAAACACTATTATTGGTATTTCACCACATAACCATTACTAGAAAGTAGAAAGAAATATAATATAACAAAATCATTATAATACATGGGATAAGTCAACAACTTAAAATACAATAATAATAAATTTAACATATGCAAAACCATAAAGCCAAGGAAAAAGGGGGAGGAACTTACAGAACAAATTCATTTATACAGCAGTTAGATACATGGATAGGTCTATCTATGGAAGACCGGAGGCTGTTTAATTGGGTGACATTCAAGGAATCAGGTTAAACAGGAGGATGACTCTAACTCCCTCTATTAGGAAACAAGTCCCTAGACACCTCCTAGTACGGACATAATCGTTTAGCAATTTATCACATTGTCCGCCCCTACCAAACATTCGGGCTTGGACACTAGTTGGAGGCAGGTTTGGGCTGCTCGAGCAGCAAAAATTGCCACTGCTTTAGTTCTCATAAGGTCAGTATCACCTAGCAGAAAGACCAATTGTTGAAGGGAAGAGCGTGACAAATCGCAGCCAATAACGGCCTGTAGATTGTTGCGATGATTCGTATATAACGGGCATTTAAACAAATAATGGACCAAATCCTCCACTTCCTTGCCACATATACATAAACGCTCACAATAGCGGATAGACCTATATCTCCCCTCCAGTAGTGCTGTTTGTACAAAATGAAAGCGGAGGCGGGTAAATGCTGTCCTAAGATTTGGCTCTAATAGCTGGGTTAAATACGGGGATCCTCCACACTTGGGTTTCAGGTATTTATAGTAAGGACAAGACTTGGAATTATCCACTGCAGTCCTCAGGTTCTGCCTGTCAATGTCATAGATCCTCATTTTTAACATCTTTATCACCTCCTTGCTTGGTTTACCACGCAGATATAATTAGGAAAAACCCAGACTACCGAGGAGGGCCTGGGTAGCCTTCCACCACCTGTCCATTCCCCTTTCCTTATCCAAGAGCTTTTCACTCCATGCCAATTGGGCTAAAGAGGTCTCCTGGGACTCTTTAAACTTAGCCCAAAAGGACAGGACACGAAGTTTTATTATCGCATCAATCGAGAGACTTCCTAGTTCCAGATAAATCAAAACTGACTTTATAGACCGAGGCACCGCCAAAATTCTTTCCCAGATTTTATTCACTTCCACTTCCAGCCTTATCTGCTTGTAAGACCCTGGCCCCCAAACTGGAGCTCCATATAGTACACCTGCCAATACTTTTATTTCTATCATTCGCTTGATGGCTGGAATATTATATTGACCATACTGGATGTAAAATCGATATATTGCCAGGAGTTCTATTCTTAATTTGTGTTTTATCGCACTCCAATGGGCCTTCCAAGATCCATCATAGGCAAAGATAATGCCCAAGAATTCCTGGACCCATTTCAGTCAGCTTTTCATCCGGGGAATAGCATGGAGACTGCACTTGTGGCCTTGATTGATAATCTATGCCTGGAGATTGACAGAGGGATTTGTGCCCTCTTGATCATGTTAGTTCTTTCAGAAGCTTCTGATAAAGTTGATCATGAGGTGTTGTTGACATGTCTAGGGGTCCTGGCAGGGGTACATGGGACTGCTCNCAAGTTTAAGGGGATGATATTTCCCGGGATCATTTAAAGTGGAAACCAGCATATTTACGTAAATATTAAATAATACTGGTGCCAGAAGGCAACCCTGACGTACACTCCCGGTGAGTTGGAACCGCCACATTGTAATGTGTTCTTATCTTCAGGGTGGTATGGGAGTACAATGTCCTAATCAGGCCCAGTAAACATTGATCTCTGTTCAATCGTTTTAATTCCTCCCATAATCTCTCCCGACATACAAGGTCAAATGCCACTGAAAGGTCAAGAAAAGCAGCATAAACCTTCCTTTTCCGTCTTTTATATTTATCAAGAAGGTGATCAAGAATCAGTGCCTGGCTAATGGTGGATCTACCGCTTCTAAAACCCGCCTGCTCCTCAGCCAATATTCCCTCTCTCTCAACCCAGTTTAGAAGACGGGTGAGTAAGAGCCTTGTATAAATTTTGGATACAACGCAGAGGAGACTTATGGGTCTATAGTTCCCAGGATCCTTTTTATTTCCCTTTTTAAAGATCAGGACTATCGTGGTTGCTTTCCACACATTTGGAATCACCATAGTATTGTTCACCAGGGAAAATATATGTGCCAGCGCAGAAATCCACCCATCTGGGAAGATTTTAAACATCTCGCCAATTATCTGATCTGGACCTGCTGCTTTCCCTCTCTTCCGTTTCACTATGGCCTCCACCACTTCATCTGGTGTAACCTTATCCCACTTAGGGGGAGCCGGGTCCAGATTATCAGAATAGCCCTCTTCTTCATAGGCCGTAAAGACCTCAGCAAAGTGTGTCATCCACACCAAAACAGGTATTTTAGGCCCTGCGTAGTCTTGGCCAAGTCATAACCTCTCAGTCTCAATTTCCCATCTGTAAAATGGGGGTATGTGTGTCTGTCTCTCCCTGTGTTCCTCTCACCCTTGTCATCTTAGATAGTAAGCCCACTGGGCAGGGAACAGTCCTGTTTCCATTAATAACAATGGTAAAGCACCAGATACACTGCTTGTGCTATATAAATGCTTAATAACAAGAAACAGGAACAACAGAGAGGCTGGGTGGTGTCAGGGGATCTGGGGAGGCTGGCTGGGTGGGGTCTGTGTGCGGGCAGGGAGGATGTGTGGTGGCCGGTGGTCTAAGGGGGTCTGTTGGGGGCAAGCACTGGCAGCCCAAGGCAGGCAGCACAGGGTTCAGGTGCAGCAAGTGGAGGGAGGGAAAGACACCATGGTGTCAGGACGTGAGGTTATATCAGAGCAGAGGGGAGAGCAGGGTAGCGGTCACTGTCATGTTTGCACTTGGACCCCAGATGTTCACCCAAACTGACCCCATACAGGGAGTATGCATTCTACAGGGAGTACATTGCAGTATTCAAGGGAGGAAGAAGGGCAGGGAGAGGGACAGGGGAGAGGATGGTGTAGGGGCGTGGGCAAGTCCATTTCTTGCACCTGGGCCCATTTCAGCCTAGCTACACCCCGACTTTGCTCATTCTGGTCCTTGGTGCTGAATGTTCAAGGATCCATTCTAAACCCAGTCCTAAAACCAAAGTGCAATTTATGCTGTTGTTCCGTAGTGCACCATGTGCTCAAAGTGAAAGCCAAACCTGTCAATTAGAGGGCACCTCAAGCTTCAGATCTGGATCCAACTCTCTTAAAGTTTGAGTTTATTTCGATCTGGGGTTTTGGCCTGGGGCCCTCTCCACTGAAAACGAAGAAAAGTTGACAGATGTCTCTCTTAGGCAAGATCCCTCCAGGACTGAATAGCATTACAAAGAAAGACATTAAAATACAAAAGGCTAGAAATGCTTTGTGTATGCTTCAGTTTGCAATTCTATTACAAGAAACCTGTCAGGAATTTAGGAACAAGGGGCCTATTTGATGAAGATGACTACTTTGTAGTTTGGGTTTATTTTTGAGGGGAGGGGAAAGGGTGCGTGTGCGTGCGTGTGTGTGTGACATGCAAGAGAAATGACTGACTCAGCCAAACCACATCAGCTTGGCTACGTTCACATTACAAAACCTTTCAACACCCAAGAGCCACTTTCATAGTTGAATTCATGAAGTTCCTCCTAAATAAATTCTACTGGCATGGGGAATAACTGTGGCTTAATGGTGGTGTCAGGAAAAACAACAACACAGGCATGATGGGTGTGGTGTCAGCATCAGGGAAAGGAGATTGATTGGTAGTCAAAAACCTAAGAGCAACACAGGAGAGACTGGAAGGCAGAAGGACAGAGCTTGTATGTCAAAAAACAAACATGACAGTAACCCGATCTGACCAGCTTTGTCCCGTTGTGGCCTGCAGGTCACTGTCACGTTTGTGCTCGGGCCTCCAGAGGTTTGCCCGAACAGACCCCAGACATGTTTGCGGCTAGCCTGGGCTCTCACTTGGCAAAGTGCCAAACTCACAGCTTGGGCTACTGCCCCCCCCTCACGGGGTCAATTTGGGCAAAGTGAGCCACAGTGGGTTAGAAGTTTATTCTGACCTTCCATGACCCATCCCGGAGTCGGGGCCACCATGG
>QEPC01004073.1:4699279-4729154 GCA_003113815.1 Sphenodon punctatus | reverse complement strand
CCCTCGGCGGTAGGCCTTCCTCCGGCGTCCCCACGGCCGGTCCTCCTCCTCCTCCTCCTCCTCCTCCTCCTCCGCCGGTGCTGCCTCTGCCGACGCAGGGCCAGTGTCTTCCGGGGGCTCATCCGCCCAGGCTGTTTTCTGTGTCTGTGGGGACAGTGGGAGGGGCGTGTTGGGTTAGGTGCAGGCTGGGCCCCCTCGCGGGGCTCCCTTGCCCCCCGCCTCCCTCCCAGTAGCCCGGGGGTGCCCCTGTGCCCCCTGTTCCCCTCCCCTCCGTTGCCCTTACCCGTTTCCTGGGTGCCTCCTCCAGCCCCGTTGCGGCTGCTGTCCCCGGGGCGTCGCATGGCGCCTGCTGCTGGGGGTGTTGTTCCCAGACCGACTTCAGGGTCAGCATGACCCCCATGTCCCCCTCCTCCCCTGCCTGTGCTCCCTCCACCTCCACCGCTGCCCCTGCCACCTCCTCCTCTTCCACCATCGCTCTGTCACCCACCGCTCTCTTCCGCCTCCCTCCTCGCTCTATCCCGCCACGCTTGCCTGCGGCTGATTTCCCTTTAAATCTCCCTCCAGTGTCTGTGTTGCTGCTGGTTGCCTGGCAGCGACGCTGCGTGCTTTGTCCACGGCTGGGGCTCGTTTCCTTTGGTTCTGCCTGGGGATTGGCATCCAGACGTTACTTTTTGTTGGTTCCCAGTGGGGATCTCATTGACCACGCTTCCCGGGTTATTCCCCCCGCTAGCCCGGGAAGCGTGGTTGAAATTGACCCCATGTGGGTATTGAGCGTGGTGAACATCTGGCACGCGCTGAACAGACGTTCCAGGTGCATTGGCCCCGCCGCGGGATTGAGCGTGGTTCACTGTGGTTGAGCGTGATCTCGTAACGTCTGAAAATACCCATAGTCAAAGGGGCACAACCTATCTGCAAACTTAATGGCACAAAAGCGGTACTTCAGAATCCAGGTCGGGAGGGCATTCAAACGGGCACTCATAAACAGCAATTCCAATTTCCCCCTTGGCGACAATGAGGAAGTTAAGTAAGCAGCCATGCATCACAGACAAATACTCTGTCATGTGGGGGGAAGCCCTAATCCTGGCAATTTCTTCTTTCCTGGCTATGTCCGCATGCCTAAGAAGGATTTCTCTTTCTACCACATCAAGCACTTTCCCCTGCCAATAACTATGGGAAAAACCTTACTTGGCCAAGAAGGTCTCTATGACCTTTTCCAATGTACCTTTAAATGGATCTTCCTGCCATAGTTTGGCAAGTCTACGGTCCTGTGATCCTGACATTTTCAGCCAGAACCTCGTGGTGAGAACCCACGCCACCTCCGACCAGCTACGCTGTCCCATCTCCACCCTCAGGGCTGCAAAAGGGGTACCCTTGGGTGCCCTTATGAGGCCCTGCAAAAAGTGGGCTTGCACCGTATTCAAGTTAAACTTGGAGAGTGGCATCCAAAGTTCAACACCATAGAGGAATTGAGCATGGGTTTTGCTATTGAAAACCCCAAGTGCCAGGTCAAAAACATTTCTTCCTGTACCTGCAAACAACCTACGAATAGGCAAGGAGGATCCCTTAGCTGTTTTGACTGCCCTGTCAAAATGAACCTGCCACCTACCCAAGACCTGGAAGTAGAGACCAAGATATTTAAAGGCCTTCACTTGGAGAATTGGAATGCCATTCATGGCCCACTTAAAGATCTTACTGGTCTTAGAAAAGACCATGACTTTAGATTTTCCATAGTTCACTGCCAACTTATTAGACTCGCAGTAATCAGCAAAGGCATTTAGTTGCCTGTTTAGGCCCACCCACGTTTGTGACATGATAACTATGTTGTCCGCGTACAGGAGACAACCTATAAAGCGGGAGGCCAGGTTGTTTTTTTTTGGGGTGGGAGGGAATTTTGACTGCACAAGAATGGAAACAACATCATTTATAAAAAGGTTAAATAACATCGGGGCAAGCACGCACCCCTGTCTGACCCCTGACGCTACAGGGGTTTTCTCAGTTACATGACCCTGCCTGTTAGTCTTGACCACTAGAACAGAGTCTGGAAATAACCTTTGTACGAGAAATAAAAGCCTCGTCTCCATAAGCAGGCGCTCAAGCTTACCCCACAGAATATCTCTATTTACCGAGTCAAATGCAGCTTTGAGGTCCAAAAAGGCCACAAAAAGCTGCCCATTAGCTGTAACATATTTCTTGGCAAGGTGCTGCAAAATTAAACAATGTTCAATGGTTGAACGGCCCCTCTGAAATTCGACCTGTTCCGGGTGCCGAATTTTTTTCCCCACCACCCAAGCATTTAACTTGCCCAGCAACCATTTGCCATATATCTCGCTGATAATGCAAAGCAAGCTGATATCCTGTAGTTGGCCGGGTCAGCACGGTTACCATTTTTATAAATGGGTATCACCACAGCTTTCTCCCAGTTAACCAGCATCTGCCCTGTAGGGATGGGAGAACAGAACCGAGTTCAGAAATTCAGTTCGGTTCAGTTCAGTTCGGAAATTCAGTTCAGTTTGGAAGTTCGATTCGGTCGACCGAACTATTCAAGTTTGGTCCAAACTCCGAACTTCAGAAATTCAAACCCCATTGAACTAAATGGAATATTATCTTTTAGGGATGGGCAAACAGAGCTGAGTTCGGAAATTCGGTCCGGTTCAGTTTGAAAATCGAGTTCGGTTCGGAAGTTCGGTTCGGTCGACCGAACTGGTCAAGTTCGGTCTGAACTCTGAACTTCCGAACCGTGTGCTGTTAATTGCTAAAAATAAGGTGGAAAGGAGAGGGATCCACCAGCCCTTGAACTGTTTGAGGAGTTCAATGGGAATGAGGTCTGGGTCAGGTGCCTTACCATTTTTAAAGGTGTTAATTAATGCTTCCACCTCCAACTCAGACACTGCGGGCCACACTGGCAATTGATCAAGACCTACTGGGTTGGAAGAAAAAGTTCCTTGGAGAGAGTCATCGGCATACAGGAGCTGGAAGTGGCCAATCCACACCTGGTGGGGCACACTCTCCCCCAAACAACTGGGTTCCTTTTTAGCAACTCTATTCACCAGGGACCAGAACTTTTTACCGTCCCTACTTTTAACTGCATTCATCAAATTACATCAGTAGCTGTCCCAGTATCTACATTTCCTATCTTTGATTAAATTTCTATACTCTGCCTTGACAGTATAGAATTGGGCAAGTGCAGATGGGCAGTCCCCCCTACGATATTTCATATACAAAGATGCAACCCCTTTTTTTGCATGCTGACACTCCTTATCAAACCACACCTGTTGTTTATAACTGCCTGATCTTACCCTAGATCTAACACAGCAATTACGTGTCAGAAAATCTTGCAGTCTAATACTTAAGTGGGAGAAGGTATGGATGACTTCAAGGTCTTCTCTCTGTGCTATAATAGCTGCCCTAGCATTGATGGTCTGTGGGTTGGTTATAAAGGTCTGCATTGAAATGGCGAGAGTATTACCCCACTTAGGTGGGCAATGCCTGTCTCCAGTTACTGACGTATACCCATCCAGGGCCCCTCTGACCTCCACTGGCCCAGACATGCCCAGAGAAAAAGTCAATGGGAGATGATCACTTATCTGGCTCCACTCCACCGCAAAATACGTAATTAGATCTATCGCATTGGTTGAAGCAGCAATGTAGTCAATCACACTGGACCTTGTGGGGGCCAGGCAGGTAAACTCGTCCCCACAGTCCCTAAAACCTGAATCATTTAACAAATGGAGGGAGTGGCTTGCTAGAATTTTGGCCAGAATAATACCCGAGTTGTTTATTTTTATATCCATTGACTGTCTGGAATTTAAAGAGCAAAGATCACCAAGAAGGTCAGTTTCACAGTAAGGGGCCAGGGCAGCAGCATCCCACCCTAACATGGCATTAAAATCACCAGTTAGGATGATCTTCCCATTGGGACATTTGATAATGATTTCATCCAATACTTCCTCAACTGTAGACCAAGCCCTAGAATGATAGGATCTCACATTACAGGGAGGAATATACACTGTAACCAACACAATCTGATGCCCCCCATAATCCAAAACCAGACCCAGGAGCCAAGGGGGATGCTGGAACACAGTTGAAATGGCACTCTTCAACCCTTTGGTGATAATGCAACCCCAACTCAGGCGGCCCCTATGGCTAAGCGCAACAGCAGGAACACAGAAGGTCACGAACTGCTCAAAATCTAATGGAACTTTTGACCAAGTCTCCTGCAGAAATATGATATGAAACTGATTCAAAAAAGCACAAAAGTCTAGATTATTTAAGTGCCAACACCATCCTGCGGAATTCCATGAGCAGACAGACAGACCTGAGAGTCATAGCACTGGGGCCATCATAAACTGCCCGGGGCTCCCTTAATGGGCTCTGGTTCAGGAATTTGGGGAGCCAGTTCGTCCCTATTTAATGGGAGCCCTGGCAGCGTAACCGGGGCTTCTCTACTTAAGCCCAGAAGATTGTCTACCACCGCCTGCTCTTGTGGCTGCTGGCTATCATCCCCTGGCAGAACCGCCACCGCATTCTGCATAAGTGGAACTTCAAAGTCCATCATATCAGGCGTTCCTAAACAGGGCTGGAACTCAGATGGCTGAGCTGGGTGAATACATGGGACAGCTGCTGGTGATAAAGCAACTTCCAAAAGAGAATCGGGCATCACTAGTTTCAATAGCCAGGAATTAATATGGGCCTGTTCATGGCCCATAGTCTGTTTTTGGTCCCGTGCCCCCTTCTATTATTTTATTCTGATGTGGAATGGGATGAAAGATTGGCACGACGCTGCACCCGGGAAGAGCTGGGTTCACTGGGGAGGAAGGACTCCTGTTGCCAACCAGAGAATACTTCCCCCAATTGAATCCCCCAGGATCCAAAGAGATTTGCCTTAGCCATGAGACTGTGAATCACTTTCATAGTTCGAAAGTGAACGACAAGCTGTTGAAAAAACCTTGGGAGGGAAGTACCTGGAAAGATTTAATTTGACAGAGGGGAAACGAGTGTGATAAAATAAACAATAAGTGTTGGGCAATAGTTAATTTATTATACCATAGGGGAAACATCCCATTGGGGAGCGGGTAGACTTTTAATGACATGGCCAACCTATCTATAACCAGTCCCC
This sequence comes from Sphenodon punctatus, assembly GCA_003113815.1. Classification (NCBI taxonomy): domain Eukaryota; kingdom Metazoa; phylum Chordata; class Lepidosauria; order Sphenodontia; family Sphenodontidae; genus Sphenodon; species Sphenodon punctatus. The sequence goes on along the minus strand of QEPC01004073.1, from coordinate 4,724,038 downwards.
CTGGATGGACAGAGCTTGATGGCTGAGGACTCCTTTTTTGTCTACTCAGCCTATTCTGTGATACAAATGTCGTTTTCACCTGGGCAGCACCCCTTGAATCTAAACTCATGTTCCCTTGAGACAGTCGCTGTCCGGCTTGCAATAACTTGTGGACCTCACCTCCAATTTTACCAGCAATAAAATTCGTCATCACCTGTAATTGAGATTTTTGGAATTCAAGCACCCTAGTAATGCCCGCTAATTGCCTAGTAAGTTTTTTAATTAAATCTGCAATGAGGAAACATTGACTGCCCAGTAATTGGTAAGCAGAGGAGCTAAGTTCCTCAAATAACACCGGACTATCAGTACATGAGGCAAAGTCCCCACTTAAAGAGGGCGAATTTGCAGAACTGGAGGGAAGAGAAAAGACAGGGCCTCTCCGTTTCCCTGGCCTCCTTGCTCTAGGAGGAGACAACCCTAGAGCTGGACCACCCTGGTCAGGTGAGGCAGGTAAAGGCCTCCCCCCTACAGCCCCCTCAGAGGGAAACAAAAGGAAAGAGTCAAGCTTCTGCTGTTTGGAAATGGGCTGATCGCCCACAGTTAGTGCCCCCTGCCTTCTCTTCCGCACCATGGTATGCGAGTCCAGCACTGCAACTGAATCCCCAGCTAAAACTCCCCCCTTACCAATCAGTCCAGAATCCATCGTACCGCGGTTGAACCCCAGGCCCACCTGTAAGGCAGCCCCTAACACATAAACTACTAGACTATGGACTGAGAGGGAATACACACAAAACAGGGGAGTAAGAAACCGTCCCACTACAAGTGGGGGCCCCAAAGCTACCAGCAGTGTAGAGTCTTCTCTCTACACCAATCAGCGGCAGCAGGGAGGTCCACCAATCAAGGGATCCAATGCCTCAATTTCCTTCTCCGCAGTTCACCTTGCATTTACCCTTCGAGTAGTTCCGTCTTCTCTCCATGAGTGCCCCATGACTCCTAAGTCCTCAGCTGCCTCTATTGGTTGGCCAAGAGCGAAGTCTCTGAGGGCCCCGGTGCCTCGCTGGCACCTAAGGCTGTGCGCACCAGGGTGCACCCTAGTGCACACAGCCCGTAGGCGCGCCACCCGTGGTGCACGCCAGCAGCGCTGTCATGCTCTGGCATGGGATTTAAAGGGTAATCCCTGGAAGGCCGGAAGGCCCTGGGTCTGCATCTCGAGTCCACACACTGCCCTGCTGCCCCAATGGCTCGGCTCTCCCCTAGTTCCTCGTCAGGGGCACTGGCACCCTCTCTCATACAGTTCCTCTCTCTCACTCTGTCCCGGAAGCTACAGCAAAGATAGGGCAGCGCATAGGGCCCACTACTCCTCTGACAGCACTGTTGTGCTCTGGTGCAGAATTTAAAGGACAATCCCTGGAAGGTCAGAAATACACTTCGGTCCCTGGGCAGTGTTTGCATCTCCAAGGAACCACAAAGGCCTGGGCTCTGGCAGCGCTACTGTTCCCCTGTTGTGCTCTGTCCTCCAGCTCCACTCTCCAGCCTGGGTTACTGCCGTGAGCCGCTCCGAGCTGCCTGTGGCAGGAGGGGTGGGATATTAAATTTTTAAATAAATAAATAAATTAAATAAAGAAAGCACCCAAAATGTATGTATTCCAGACTGACTGGCAAGTCTACTCAGGAAAGGGCTAGGCAGCCCAGAATGGGGTAGCTGAAATATTGAATTGTTCAACTCACCTTTTAAGAAAGCAGTCCTTTGCTTAGCAAAGCATCTCACACACTTGTATGGCACCAGCTGAATGGATAAAAATAGTCTTCCATAATACAAACTGAAAAGGGGTAGTAAAAGTTCACTTTCCACTGCAGTCAGAAAGTACACAAATAGTCTTTTTCTTACCATTGGACTATTCATTTCTAGTCATTAGTTGTTATGCATGGAAAAACATGCACAAGCTAAAAAAACACCTTATCATCTGCTTCACTGGCCTGTAGCCAAATTTATTTAAAACACTAATGGTAATAACCCCTCCCCCCCCTTTTTTTTTTTGTTCTTGAAGGATAATCTCAGACTCAGCTCCCAAACGGTTGCAAATAATTTTGCCTTAAGAAAAAAGCAATGCCCATTGACTACTGCTAGCTAACTCTTTGAAAAACTTGCATTTGCGGAAAGGCTGCTATTTCTCTTCTTGCTGCAACTAAGATAATACAGCTTCACGCTCCTCTGGTTTTATCACTTTGACAAAAACTTTGATATCACTCGTGAATTTCTAATTCTGTGTCTCAATCATCTGGTAGCTAAGTGGTAGTCAGAAGTCTGCAAGTTTCCAAATATCACTTACCATGACTAATTTTTGTTTTCTTAAAAAGAAGAGCTTTATGCCACATATGACTGACTCCTTATCTACAGCATGCAGAAAAAAACAACACCATGTCTTATATGGAAATAGCCATGGTGAGCTTCTGAATTATGGATAATGTATGCACCATTTCCCGCCTAATTATAAAAATAATGAGCAAAACGTCAAAGAAAGTTTGTTTTTGAGTGCTAATGAAGAGGAAAGATTGTTCCACTCTCACTTCTCTTCCTCCTCCTCATTATAACACACATACTGAGGTATAATGTTTCAGAGGCGCTAAAAATGGACGCAAACACCTGCCACCTGCAAAACGTGGGGAGATTCGGATGTGAAGCTACAGTTCAACAGCAAGTCTGACAATACAGGTACCAGTTGTACTTGCAAAAGATAGAGGACTCCTGAAAATGTACTCCTAGCATGGAGGTAACAGCTTATGAGCAATAGCATGATAGGTACAGACACTGGACCCAGTTCTCAAGCCTGTTTTGGCTGCTTTGCATGGTTCCAGAGCAAAGCAGAGTAGATGAAACATAATGGATGTAGCCACACGAGCTGTGAGCGCCTGATCGCTGCATGGCCCCGTGGCATGCAAGTGTGGCTACCATGCTGCAGGGACAGTGCAGGGAGCCAGGCAGATGGTCCCGGGGATGCCAGGTGGGCCGGCTGCTGCTGGAGCTACCACCATGGCTGCAACAGGTCACGGTGCTGGCTGCACAAGTGGGTGCCTGTGCCTGGCCCCACCTCCCTTGCCCAGCCCAACTGAGATACCACCCCTGATGTGATGTGGCCACGCGTAAAGGGCAACAGCGCCTGCCACTCAAGGCCCTGCAGTGGTGCTCCCCACATGGTGGAACAAGTGCAGCCTGATCACAGGAGTTGCCCCACCTTGGGCAGCCTTACTCCATTTGGGGTAAGGCTGCTCCACGATGCGTACACAGAATTTTCCCAAGGACGCGTCACGTAGCAGCCACCTGCTGCCCCCACCCTGGGGCAGGGGGAACATCTGGCGGGTGCCAGCCACACAATCCACTGCATCGCATGGCCCGGCTGCAGGTAAGGCTATCCAAGGTGTGGTAGCCTCCCTCTGCCTCATGTGGCTTCACCCTATGAGATGCAGCTGCCACCCATCTCCATGATTTTGACCTGTTAAGCTAAGGACTTGTCAGGGTGGTGGGTCCACAGTAAATCACTGGATTGTGAGATTGTAAACATCCACCAAATCTACATTGTGGCACTTCCAGAACCCAATCAGCATAGTGTATCCTAGTGGATAAAGTGTTGGACTTGAACCTCTGAGATCAGGGCTTACGTTCTATCATATCTTTGGATTGAACTTGCTCGGTGGGCTCTCTCTCAGTTTCATTTCCCCATTTTAAAAAATGGGAATAATAATGTTGTGAGGGTTGTTGTGAGGGTGAACTAGATAAGAATTGCAAAGCACTTTGAATACTTGAATCATGTAAATTATATGCTAAACCAATTTTAAAACTGCCAATATTCTTAACAACCTTACTGACCTAGCCAGCTGGCTTAAGAAAGGCTTTCAAAGAGACGGAAAGAAACCCTCTACAACCCACTTCAAATGGGGTCACTCTGCAAACTAGCCCCACATTTCTCAGATCTGCTGCTAGGTCTGCATATCTTATATCCCCTTTCTCATATACCTCTTCCATACCTTCCATACCATACTGATGCAACTGTCAATCAACATTCTTCTCTCTTTCTCTGTCCACACAACCCACAGCAGGGTTGACTAAAACATGCCACTTCTCACCACATTTCTCCTTTCCTCCCTTTCTGTCTACAGCAATTAGGCAAGCTTAACCCGCTCCCAGAGGATTTCCGTTAGACAATTTTTTTAGTCACTTGTTGTTTTGCTGGATGGAGGAGGAATGCTTTGTGGAGTCTTAGGGAAGATGTTCCATGTGTTGAGCATTTTCATTTAATTTTAAATGAAACTTCATTGCTGTTTTTCTAAAATACTTGGAAATCTGAAGATGGCAAGACTGGTGGATGAAGAAGGGAACGTCAAGAGAGCTGGTTTCAGACAGTCACTTGTGAAACCATTATTTTATCTATTTATCTATTATTGAAATTTCTACCCCTCCCTTCCCTTAAGGCTCAGCACCACTTACAACATTAAAAACACAGAATACATTAAAATCCCTTAACTCCCCCCCCCCGTCTCACCCCCGAAACCCACCTGCCCCACCCCTATCCCTGCCTGTCAAATGCTTTGCCAAAAAGTAAGGCTTCACAATGTCTCTGCAATATGCTCAGGCTCAGAGTCTGATGGTAGGGATGGGAGAATGCGGTTCGGAAGTTCAGAGTTCGGCCCAAACTTGGCCTGTTCGAATGACTGAACCCGAACCCGAATCCAAACACAAACTGACTGAACCAAACTCAATTCTGAATGTCGAAATGACTGAACAGTTCGGTCAGTTCAGATCGTGTTCAGGTGAGTTTGGGTGGCTAAAACGTGGTGTCACTGGAAGGCCAAACGTGGCAGGAAGGGGGAGTCAGCTGAGGAGCAGACTTCCAGGCACCAGGGGTGGAGAGGCTTGGAGTAACAGCCAGCCTGCCCAATCACCATCCCTTTTTGCCTCAGACCACTGGCTTCGCAGTCTGCGATTGGCCACGGGCTAGGCTGCACGGAGCCAATGGGGCTTGCGGTGAGGCGGGCGCAGCAAGAAGCAAAACTGATTGCCTCCCCCCCTTCCCAACACCTTCTGAGCTAGTCACTGTTCCTGAACAGCAGGCGTTTCAGAAGGCTCCCTCTCTCCCAGCAGTTTTTATTCCTTCCTATTTCTAATCCATTCCCATCCTCCTCCTATTTCACCCATCCAACCCATCTACCTCCATATTATCATTTATTTAGATTAAATTAGATAGATTTAGGTGTTATTTTTTGTTTGTACCCCTCCCTGTGATCCCTATGTTCAACCTTCCTTCTCTCCTCCCCCTCCATTGAATCCTTTCCCCTCTTCTTCTTATTCCATCCCTGATTCCCTTCCCCTGTTTTAAGTTTTGGATTTATTTAGAGTAGAAATATTATTAGATTGATTTTTATTTCAGTTTGTACCCATCCCTGTGTTCTTTGTGTTTCCCCCTGTGTAATATTGTATATATAGATAGATAGTTATTCAAATCAAATCAAATTTATCAAATTTATTGTTAAAGCATGGCCAGTGGTCATTGCTTCAAACAAACAAACAAACAAACATAACAAACAAACATACAAACCAACATAAAGAAGATTAATCCAATACCGATATTGGCAGAGGAAGATCATACAGATAAGACCAAATTAAATGAAGAAATTAACATGGCCAGAATCGTTGCATATGCATCCATAATATCTACCCAAGGTAACCCTAAAAGTCGGGCTCCCATCATGGCCAAACACAATATAAAATACATGAACCTAATATTATCGTAATGGCTAGCCCGTTAAAATAAACTCTTCATCTAAAATCTTTGCCAGATATCATAGAGTAGGAAAAGGGGAACAGATCAATATTGGGAAATCATATGGAAGGAAAAGAACCCTGTAAACGTAACTATCAACCCATAGGGCCTAGCAAAACAGTCCTACAGGTAAGGTCAGCAGCCATAAGCTCTTCAAGGATAGAGGCCCCTCTAGGGGGAAATCCCCATCTAGTAAAGGCTGCTTGCATGGCTAATCGCAGGCTTGGAACAATAGGGCAATGGGAGTGGGATATAGATGTAAACCCGGGTCCCGCCGAACAACCATCATCAGCCAAACCTCCCATAAGTCTAGGGGATTGCATCTCTGCAGATCCCCGAGGGCCTGACTCCACTAGGGGCAAACCTATATTAACCCTTAAGGGAACCCTAGGAAAAAGGGGAGGAGGATTTGTTAATTGAGAACTGTGAGGGGAAGTTAAAGGAGGCCCATCAGGCAAAACAGGGTCAAGAGGGACATCTGAAACTTCTACACTGGCTGACTCCTTGGAGCTATGACCTACCTTGGAATTTACTAGATTAATCACACACACACACACACACACACACACACCGGTTCCTGGATCGAGATAAAACTTCCACCAGAAGAAGGCTGCATGTCCAAATGGGGTTGTTGTAACAGTGGAGAAACCCCCATTTTAGCATAAAGTGCGGCCATAAATACCCCCCATGAAGAGAAAACCCAAGAATGAGACAATAGTCTTGCAACTATGGCTGGAGTATGGAAATAGATAACTAAACGTCTTATATTGCCCCTTACTGGAAAATGAAAGAAACGAACAACATGGGAGGGCAAAAAATCCCAGCCCGTGATATCTGCGATATGATGGGCTATCCACAGTTTGGAATCCCAGGGGGGTTGTAGACCAGATTGTAAAGGGTAAACTGTAAAAACCAGCACCTCTGGTATAGAATTGAGCCTCCGACCTGCTGTCAACATTGGATCTACAGAGCACAAATGACCCGAACTGTGCAGGGAGGTAGTTTGGGTAGCATGGTCCAGAGTTAACGGGCCAGGCCCTCCCCTGGCCTTGCTAAGATCACTAATCGACTCTTCTAGACCAGCTAATTGCTGCCGAATGTCCAAGAGTTTACCATCCAATCCCTTAATCTGTGGCATGAGCACTGAAAGTAGTTCTTCCGCCTGCTGGAAATGGTGAAGGACTTGAGCCTCTTGATATCTGAAAGAGGCAAGGTTCAATTTAGCGGGGGAACATGGAAATTCTAGGGGGGAACTTCCCTTATTTACATAGGTATTAGCTTGAGGCCCTAAAGTCCCTGGCGCCCCACTATCTAGTCTTTGAAAGGGCAAGGATGGCAACCCTATGTTGGTGACTGTAGACTCCAAACTCCTCTGACCACCTTTAGGGGAGTTGGGTATTATAAATTCACCTTCTAGGTCAGATTGAGGTGAACACTGAAGATTAAATTGTTCCGTGCGAGTCTGCCGTGAATAGGTATTACCGTCCAACCCAGGAGGCTGCGAGCTTAAAGAAGACCGGGTAAGATTTCGGGCTGTAGCACCCAATGCCCGCCACCTTTCCCCCAGCTCCCTAAAAGCCACAGCACTAGATAATAAGGAGTTGGACAGGGTCTGCAAGAGTTGATTGGAGGTCTCAATTCCAGCAGCTGTAAGTTCGGCCTCACAATCCACAGTAACACGGGATAAAACCAAGGGCTCAGGAGATACAGAACTAGATGGTAAGTCCTGCTCTACCCTGGGCAAGCAGTTTAATGGGGGCTGTAACGAAGTCCTCCGCTGGAAACAGTCCTCTAATTGCATTTGCCCAGCACGAGCCCTTGTAGTTACTCCCAATTTGTTCTTAGTTTTGCCCTTCTTAGTCATGATATAAACGGCCAGCAAAAAAAGAAACAAAATAGTCCTAGGGAGATACAGCTCCACGAAACACACAAAACACACAAAAAACAAGGAAGTAAGCCCTGCTCAGCCCCCAGCTGGTCCTACTAATACACACACGGGGAGCTCACAGTCCCGGTATTGGGGTCCCTTTGACAACGGGGCTCCGAAGTCCCTCCCACCTGTGTTCTTGATCTCAGGCAACAGGATATGGCACGGCGTCGGGAGGAGGAGGCTCCAAAATAGATAACTATCCGTACTATGTTGCCCCTTGGCTTGGTGCCCAGTACGGCTTCCCTTGCACACCATGCTCGCCTCCAGCAGCTCGGAGGTTTTAAAGTTGCTCCACAGGCAAATGAAACAACGCCTCCGATCCCACCGCACGCTCCCACGCCAATTCGCCATGTAGTCAACCAGGGTCTCCATGGGCTCTCAACGGCTGCACAAGGGCAGCACCCTTAGTTGTCACCCTTCGGAAGGCACCCAAGGGTTGGCACCCAAAGGGTTCTGCCCTCGCAGATATACCTGCAGCAGGGGGGGGGGAGGGGAGGGAATCAAGGTGAGTGGCAGCAACCCCTCTCCAATTCAGGCCTCTGCAGGGAACCCTCAGGCAGGGGAATCACACAGATAGTTATAAGATAGACAGTTATTAGATAGATATACATAGTAGTTAGCTTAGTTATAGAGATAGATAAAGATACAGTGTTTGTAGGACAAGGCCTTTGCAGTTAATTATTAGGATATTCCATTTAGTTCAGTAGGTTTTAGAATAGTTAATAGCAGTTAGATTTAGTGTAGAGATAGATATATATAAAAAAAGAAACAGCCACTCCGGCCCCAGGACCCACCATCAGGGTTCAGGGGCCAAGTTACAGGCAGGGAGGGCTGTGGCCAATATGTATCTAGAAGCTGCCACTCTAGCCCCAGGACCCACCATCATAGGTCTGGGTCCATCATTCCTCGCACGGAGACGATGTCTTTCCACCGCATCAAGAAACAGCCACTTCAACTCCAGGAACCGCCGTCAGTGTTTTGGGGCCAAGTTACTGGCAGGGAGGGCTGTGGCCAATACCTAGAAGCTGCCACTCTAGCCCCAGGACCCACTGTCATGGGTCTGGGGCTCGCACAGAGAGCCTTTTTCTGAACGCCCAAACCAAACAGGACCGAACTGAACGGTCGAACCCGAATGCGGCAAATGAACCGAATGGCCGAACCTGAATGCGGCAAACTGAACCGGACCAAACCAAATGGCCGAACCCAAACTGCGATCTGTTTGCCCATCCCTATCTGATGGATCTCCAGGGGAAGGGAATTCCACGATACTGGGGCAGCAGCTGAGAATACCTCTCAGCAGGCCCTTGTCATATGAATATGATTGGTGGGTGGTACCCACAAGAGAATGATCCTGGCTGACCACAGGGGCTGCAGTGGGGCATGGAAGGAAAGACCGTGTTTCAGATATGTGGAGCCCAGGCAGTTTAGGGCTTTAAAGGTCAAAACCAGCACCTTGAATTGTTCCTGGAAAGCCAAAGGGAGCCAGTGCAGACTGTAAAGCATAAGGACATAAGAACATAAGAAGTGCCATAAGAACAAAAGAACATGAGACGTGTCAGACCAATGGTCCATCTGTCCAGCATCTTTTCTCCGACAGTGGTCAATCACGGTGGCTTGGGAGAAGCACCCAACAGGTCACAATGGGGGATGCCCTGTTGTTTCCCACCAGCTCCTGTCATGTTCCCTGATCCTTTCTGGCTAATAGCTGCTAATGGATCTATCTTCCAGAAACTTGTCCAAACCTCTTTAAGCTCAGCTATAGTACTGGCCCTTACCACAGCCTCTGGCAGTAGATTCCACAACCCAATTACATGCTGAGTGAAAAAATATTTTCTTTTATTTGTTTTAAACTTGCAACCCTGTCCCCTAGTTCTAGTACTAGCTCAGAGGGTAAATAATTGTTCCTTGTTTATTAGTTCCACACCACTCATGATTTTATAGACCTCTAACATATCTCCTCTCAGTCGTCTCTTCTCCAAGCTGAAGAGCCTCTCCTCATATGGGAGCCCTTCCATGCCCTTGATCATTTTTGTTGCCCTTCTCTGTACCTTTTCTAGTTCAGCTATGTCTTTTTTGAGATGGGGCGACCAGAACTGCACACAGTATTCGAGGTGCGGTCGCACCATTGATTTGTATAGAGGCATTATGACATCCTCAGTTTTATTCTCTATCCCCTTCCGAATAATTCCTAACATTCTGTTTGCTTTTTTGACTGCTGCTGCGCACTGCGCTGTGGATTTCATTGTATTGTCCACAACCACCCCCAGATCCTTTTCCTGAGTGGTAACTCCTAGCTTAGTACCCAGCATTGTGTACGCATAGTTTGGATTATTTTTCCCTACGTGCATCACTTTGCACTTGTCCACATTAAATCTCATTTGCCATTTAGATGCCCAGGCACCCAGTGTCGTAAGATCCTGTTGCAGTTCCTCACAGTCTGCTCATGTTTTAACTACCTTGAATAACTTGGTGTCATCTGCAAATTTGATCACCTCACTCTTAACACCCTTTTCCAAATCATTAATGAAACATTAAACAGCACCGGTCCCAATACAGGTCCCTGAGGCACACCAATTTTTACATCGCTCCATTGTGAAAACTGACCATTTAGTCCTACTCTTTGCTTTCTATCTTTTAACTAGTTTCTGATCCATAATAAGACACTACCTCTTATCCCATGATTTTTTAATTTTCTCAAAAGTCTCTCATGAAGGACCTTATCAAATGTTTTCTGGAAATCCAGGTACACTATATCTACTGGGTCTACCTTGTCCCCATGCTTATTTACACCCTCAAATAATTCCAACAGGTGTAATGTATTCACACCAAAGGAACCAGGTCACTGTGTTCTGCACCAGTTTCTGCTTCCAGTCATCAAAGGTAGCCCCATATAGAGCACATTGCTGCAATCTAGCCTTGTGGTAATTATGGGAATATATATGTATTTGGAGCAGCTTTGAGAAGTTGAGGGAGCTGCTGTGAATAATAGCACCTAATGGTAGATCTGGTTTTCCATAGGTGTTACCAACTGCCACAGATATAGTGTTCTAGTACTAATATGGGGGAGCGGATAGCACATGGGAGTAGGAACTTGGAGACCTGGTTAAATCCTGCCTCCTCAATGTGATGAGTTGCATTAACATATCTTCTGTGTACTTGAAGCCTTCTGCTAGTCTCTGGTCTCCTTCCATTGTCAGATTCATAAAGCTTTGGCTGGATCTTAAAATCCATCAACAGCTTAGAACTGTTATATGAGCTACTGTACCTCCTTCTGTAGCCTGCCAAGATGTTTGCCGTCCTGTAGGTCGATGAAGGATATAATGTTAAGTAAGGAATTTGGGTGATATTTTAACTTCTGTGGACTGATCATGAACAACGTGAAATTGCATTACATGGTAGTGACTGGTCACACAGCATTGCCTTGCTCCCTGATTGGACAGATTCACAAGTTCTTCCCGTGCAAACATTTACGCATACAAATTTAAAATTCAAGTTGTAGCAACCCTGGCATAACTTGATTTTTAAATTTACTTTCTTTGATAATAAAGCTCAGTGATGGGAATGTTTCTGGAAAGTGAATGCAAAAAGGACAAGAGGACTTCATGAGGATCTAGCAGAAATCTTAGATTTGGATTATTTCAGTTATTTTGATTAGAGTGTAGGGAATCCGGACTTGACAAATAAAAGGAAGGGGTTGCCAAAGAGTTGCAGTTGCATAATACTGAAGAGGAGCAGGGCTTCCGCCAATGCAATTGGGGTGGGTGGTGCTGGGAGGAAGATGACCTTTGGATAACCAGGTTTTTGGTGAGTTTTTTTGTTATAAGGACCTTGATGAATGGAGGTGTCAGTGTATTTAATAACACATACTGAGATAAGATCTCTGCAATATTTAGTCAGAATTTTATTTTCCCCCTGAATTGCTTTTGTTTTGTTGTGCAATTACTCGATAAACACAGTTTTTCATCTGTTCTTTTCACTGTGCCTGTTTTGAAAAAACCCAAACAAAAGAACAGCAAGACAAATTATTCTGCAGGAGTGTATGAGCTGGCATAGAGTAATAGAAGGAACCATTAGGATCTGTCAGGCAACTACTTATTTAGGGACTTTTAAAACCACTGATAATTGACTCGCCAGAACAAAGCAGCTTCTTTGGAACTGATGAAGTCTATTGTGCAAGTACTTACCACATTTACTGTAAATCATTTAAAAAAAATAATGCTATTGACCCTAGTTAAACCATTACAGGCATAAAGGAACAGTTCCAGTGTGGTACAAAGCCTTATCATGTAAATAGGTATTTATTTACCGAGCTGGTTGGGTAAACATAGACTTGAACATTTTGAAAGAACAGCCAGGGACCAAGTTACTTGAATACCCTTCCCTGAAGTATCTGCTTGTACCATGAAGACTGCCAAAGCACTTCCTTCCATTAGCACAGGATGCACGAAGCACACCCAACCTTTCCCTTTTCAACCAAACTGTGTTGGTTGGTTAGGAAGTAGGTTGAGCTCAGGGAACCCACCAAAATGTTTTGCCAAACAAATGATTGACCAAATAAGTAGGTGTTACTTCGTTTCTGGTAAATGCTCAGGCTTTGGTGAACCTACAGGGGAAGGGAGTTTCAAAGTTACAGACCATCTACAAAGAACACCTCCCTGCACACTTTAGTCATATGGACTTGGTTGGCACACCAATGGGACTTGCCAGAGGTCATTCTTGTCTTACCTTAAGAATCATGATGGAGCATAGGGGTTATCAATGTGAGAAGCAAACGAGGAAACAACAACAGGAATGAACACGACAAATGAAAGGAAAGATATTGCTCTGCAAGTAAAAGACATGGATAGAATTATTATTATTAAGTATTTATATAGTGCCAACAATGTATCTGTTACTGAACAGTCATTAATTAGTGGCAGGTCCCTGACCCAAGGACTTACAATCTAGGAGAGACACGGGAAGGGAGATGTGGGAGAGGAGAACACAGGGAGAAAGAAACTAATAAAATGCACCAAGGGAGAGAGACAGAGGATAAAAACAGATGTGCGACCCTGAAGAGGGTAAATTGCAGGTGACATGGTCCAGGTCAGGTTGGGGCACTGAACTGACATGCCTGTGGCTGGGGAGCTGTCCCACTGACCACATGGCATGGGTGTGGCTGGGAGCACAACAACAGCCATGGTAGACAGCCATGGTGGCCAATGCGGTACACAGCCATGGCGGCTGGCCATGGGCACACTGCAACAGACGAGTTAGCCTGTTGTAATCCACTTTGTCTCACATGGGCAGCCCCTAGCCCTGGCTGTGACCTCAGAGATTTGCCAAGGTCACAGCCTGGGCTAGTTGCCATTGCCAACACTCCCTGGGACAATCCTGGGCCAACATCTGGCGGCGTATGTTTACACGTGTCGCCAGGTCCTGGGCCACAGCAGGCCAAAATCATGTCTGTTTTTAACCACCGACAGAGAGGAAGACAAAGAGAATATGGTAGCATTAAAAAGGCAGAAAGCATCACCAAATCAAGAAACTGGCTTACCAGGTTCCACACTTGCAGTATATTACAATAAGGCACAAACAAATAAGGCAGCACATTATTTAATATGCTGCTGAGTTCTACACTAGATATATGGTGAATGGCTCTCAAACAATTTCATACATATAATGCAATGATGAGAAAAGTACAATTCAGGAACAGCCCTGAATAATTTGTAAATTCCGTATAGAACAAATTTTTTAAAATAACAATTTGGAGGGTCTTTTTATTTGCCTTCTGGTTTTGGAGCCTTAAGGGTTCATTCTTTCAAGCTTTCCTCGGCAACCAGGAAGGCTAAAAACTTGCTTTAAATAAAGAAGAATGATGAAATTCCCGTGTAATCGTATGGACTCCAAGACTAGGGGCTTAAAAAAAATCAAACGTCTCTATACATACAAGCTAAAACAAAACTCACAATTGCAACATGAGAGATGGGAACACTGAACTTGTCTGCTAGGGATGTCAACACTCAGATCTGGTCATGGCTGGAGCTACATGATGTATTATTCTCTCGCACTGAGGACACATCTCCAGGGCTGTGTGTCCAGAGTGTGGGAATAGGATGGCCATGGTAGTTGGTGATTCAAGGTATTAGAAATGTAGATAGCTGCTGGTGGCCATGAGGAACACATGGTAAATTGCCTGCCTGGTGTGAAGGTTGCGAACCTCATGCACCACCTAGACAGCATTTTAGAGAGGGTTGTGGAGGAGCTGGCTGTCATGGTACATGTGGATACCAATGACATAGGAAGATGCAGTAGGAGGGAGGTTCTGGAGGCTAAATTTACGCTACTAGGTAGGGGTCTGAAGTCCAGAACCTCCAGGGTAGCATTCTCAGAAATGGTCCCGGTTCCACGCACAGGACCCCAAAAGGCAAGCTGAGCTCCAGAGTCTCAGTGCATGGATGAGACAATGGTGCAGGGAGGAGGGCTTTAGATCCATCAGGAACTGGGGAACCTTTGGGGGAAGGGGGAGCCTATACCGATGGGATGGTCTCCACCTTAACCAGAACGGAATCCGGCTGCTGGTGCTAAAAAATAAAAAGGTGAGTAGTTTTTAAACTTGAATCTGGGGGAAAGACGAGAGGCACTGGAGAACGTATGGTTCGGACCAAGGCATCGCCAAAGGATACTGTTAATTCAGGGAAATTAGAGTATCCTAATATAGAGGACAGGAAAGAAGGTAATGGAGCACAGGTGGAAATCAGTGCAGAACAAAGGAGTATAAATGATTCCAAACTACCTTAAACAGTTACTTGTAATGAGCAGACTAAGAATAAAAATAAAAATAATACATTGCAGACCTACTACTAGTAATTTGTAACCTAGCACTAAAATCTGCCACTGTACCTGAGAATTAGAGGGTAGCAAATGTAACACCAATATTTAAGTAGCTCAGGAGTAAAGTCACTTACACCTAGTGCCTTTCTACATTCTAATTTCTATTTTATCAAGTTTATTTCACCTATAGTTGGAAGCCTTGTGCAATCTACAGCATTAGCTGAATGACTGATAGAGTTTTAAGGGGATCTACTTTGATAATACTAAGATGCTGGCTATATTCTCTAAATCAAATTGATCATTGATACAATGATCACCGATAATGGTTAAATCCCTGTTGACTGAAGTAATAGGGTTGTTTGAAGACTAAATGCCCCATCGTCTGACTTTTTAATGATTGCATACAGTACCAATGTCTTTGAGTTCTGCTGCTACCACAGCTTCTAATGTTACAACATAGTCCAAGTAGTTATCTTTGCTTCAATTGTCTCAGGTTTGAGAGATTTTGGTCATGGTGGAACTTTGCCCATCAGCACTACTCCATTAAACTGAGTGTATCATCAGTGATTCATTCAGGGCACTTGTTGCAGTGGACTCCAAGAACTTGCTGTGCCACTGCTTTCATCTCATCTCAAAATATGACCCAATCAGTTTCAGCATCCTCTGTTGCTTTCTTTAAAGCCTTAAAATGATTAGATAGCTTAAACAGAAAACTATCTTTTGTTTTCTTGAAGTTTAAGTTTGTCAGTGTCATAGCATTTGAAAATTACGTTGTAAGCTTTAGGTTCACATTTGCTGTCAGAAGGCACGGATCTATATTCTCAGTTTCTAAACTATGATATGCTTGCATTAGTTACTGCATCTCAGCATGTGTGGTCAATCTCTTTTTTCAGTACCATTGTTATAATACCATATGAATCTAGGAATATCTTTCCAAGGGAAGAATTTGACACAAGAAAATGAAGTGTGGAATGCACAGATTTCTACAAGGTATTTGTTATTGTCATTTCTTTGTCCCAAACTACTGGGTCCTCAGCTGCTGGGTAAATGTTTGTGGAAGGAAAATAACTGTAGGCCAAAACTAACGTTAGGGCTAAAATGAGATATTAAGATTACAAGATATCTTGTCGAAATCCCAATGATCGGTTCATCCCGGGACAAACCAAGCTCTGGGATATCTTCTCCGAGTTCTTGGCAAAGAAAAAACAAACAAACCCACTTTGCATGTGCAAAATTGTCACCAGGCTGTTTTGCACATGTGCAAAATGTTTCCTGCCCTTAACCAAAACAGCAGCGAAGGTACTGATAGTCACTGCCATTTTGGTTCGGGTCAGTGGCCATTTTGCACATGTGCAATCTGCTGCCCTTAACAAAAATGGCAGCAATGTTATCATTGCCATTTTGGTTACAGCAGAGGCCATTTTGCACATACGCAAAATGACCCAGTAGCCATTTTGTACACATACAATGTGTTTTTAAAAAAATGTTTCTCACCGAGAACTCATACCGCAACTCGATCTTAGTCCTGATACTTGATATAGTAAGAAATATTCACGAGCAGCAAATTAGCTGCTCATTTCACCACTCTAATATATTTGATCTATTTGATGCTACATGAAGACGAAATCTTTTTTCCTGCAAGAATTCATTTTAGGGTTTGGAGATGGGGGTTTGCTTTCCTCCTGAAACATCAAAGTTTTCCATAACTGGGGGTGCAGCTGATAGGGCATTCTAATGCCTAGGTACAATAATTATGTTGGGTGCCTGAGTGTCTGGTAGGACCTGCATGCATGCTCACGGTCTAACTGATTAGGGTGGGACGGAATTTTCCTTAGGGGCAGTCTGGCAGTTGATTCTCAGTTGTTGTTTTTTAGTCTTCCCATGTAGCATGAGTGTGGCTTATCTGTTTGAGACATCTGGCTCTTCTTTTTATAAAATTGTTCCCTGTTGTTTCAAACATCTGTGTGCACTGGTTGGTTCCAGTCTCTACTTGTGGCAGATTTAATAGCTTCTGTTTCTGTTCAACAGATTTTTTGGTGTGGGTAGTTTTGGTTTGGTAAATACTGCTTTGGTAAATCCTGCTAGATGACCCTGAAGAACCCTTCCAGTTCTATGACTCTATGACTCTAATAGCAGGGAGCCAAATTCCCGTGGGCCACAGAAAATGTTCTAGTGAGCCACATGTAGTCCACAGAAGATAGCACTGTCCTTGGGTTGGCAGAGGATTGATCTTTCTTCATCAGATGGGTTTGTGGCAAGTACTGGGTAGACTCATTGAAATTCCAGTACTTGACCGAGCCTGGTAACATTGGGTACTAATCAGTACCTGATTATTGCCCAGTGGGCTACCCAAATTACTGATATAGCATTTTTTGACCCAATTTTCCAACTTTCCATTCTGATTTTTTTCTGAGTTCCTAGTCTGATCTACTGATTACCAATCAGTAAAATGGTAAATCAGTAATTCTATCACGGTAATACCCAGAAGGGCCGGTCTTACCACAAGGTGACCTGGGGTAACTGTCCCAGGGCCTGCTCTTTCTCTATTTCTGGGGACCCCATAGTGGCCCCCATTTTCACCAGGGCTTGATGTGGAGGCCCCACTCCTTCCCAGTGGAACCTAAAGCACAACCATCTATACAGCCTTGAAAAGGGTCCCCCAAGGGGGTGGGCCACAGGGAATGGAGAGGGGACACCAGGGGCCCCACATTTTATTTTCACCCTGGGTTCCAAAAAATCAATGACTGGCCCTGATACCCACTATTTCTGGGTAATCGGCTGCCCAAATACTACTCAGGTGTCATGTCGGACACCCAACACAGCACTCAGAATTATTGTGGGTATTACCCAAAAGAAGCAAATGAGCCACCTTTTTCAGCTCTAGATGTTTGTATGTGCTACAATTCTCCAACATTTATGGAGAAACTAGGCTGGTACAATATGGGAATTGCTTGAAACCCAGCTAAACAGCAACTTTGCTACTTGTGTCTTGATAGCAAGTCCTATTTCCTGAAGTGACAATTCTTGGTTCTAC
This sequence comes from Sphenodon punctatus, assembly GCA_003113815.1. NCBI lineage: Eukaryota > Metazoa > Chordata > Lepidosauria > Sphenodontia > Sphenodontidae > Sphenodon > Sphenodon punctatus. The sequence continues at coordinate 4,706,466 of QEPC01004073.1, read as the reverse complement.
TGGAAAAGAAAACATGATTTGTGGTAGATGTTTTTGATCAACCTAGTACCTTTCCCAAACATCAGGACACTTTAAGAACATAAGAACATAAGAAGTGCCATACTGGGTCAGACCAATGGTCCATCTAGCCCAGCATCCTGTCTCCGACAGTGGCCAATCACAATGACTTGGGAGAAGCACCCAACAGGTCACAATGGGGGATCCATTCCCTGTTGTTTTCCCCCAACTCCCGTCATGTTCCCTGATCCTGTCTGGCTAATAGCTGCTAATCTTCCAGAAACTTGTCCAAACCTCTTTTAAACTCAGCTATAGAACTGGCCCTTACCACAGCCTCTGGCAGTAGATTCCACAACCCAATTATACGCTGAGTGAAAAAATATTTTCTTGTATTTGTTTTAAACTTTCCACCCATGAGTTTCATGGAGTGTCCCCTAGTTCTAGTACTAGACATCAGGGGTTCTGAACCTTTTTCCAGTCATGAGTGCTGGAGTGTCATAAGTGACTACTTGGGAGAACTGCATAATTTGCATGAATCATTTGCATGAATATGCATAGAATAAGTCTACCCTCTGCAATTCAATTTAATTCATTTCAATAGAAATTGAGATAATTACTCAATTAATCCCAGCTCACATCGACTTTAATGGATGAAGGACTGTTTCGAAGTGCTCCCCGAGCACTATTGACAGCTGGCTTAGGGAGCACTTGGAAGTGCTCCCGAGCACCAGGTTGAGAATCTCTGCTTTACATAAATGCAGCCTGGACACCCCTATCATGGGATTCATTTTGCCCAGCTCTGAAGTGTAACAACCTTCTGGGGTGAAATGCACTGGCTGCATAACAGAACACAGCAGTATACAGCAATGAACCTCATTCAATCTTAGACCTATGTGTCTATTTCCTATAAAGAGACCCCTAACCTCCTTTCAGAATCCAAAGAGGCCTCTTTTACTGCCAGAATGGTGTAATGGGCTACTGTGTAAATGAGGATCAGGTCCAAGAAATTGAATACACTTGAAATTACACAAGGAATTTTAAATTAAGTAGGTTAGAATTACTGAGCAGGAATTTGGTCAGAATAGTAGTAGTAAGTTTGGGGTTTTTATGTACTAAGTAGATGATAAATAGAAAAAAAGAGAGAGAGAACTTGATAGAGAGGAAGGAAGATGATGGGATCTGGAGCTCTGTGTGTGTGTTTGAGGATGTTGAGAGCTATCTTCTGAACAGATATTTCTGTGCAGGAGCCTCATTAGAGTTTGTTTTGGGTTTAATACCAAAGACTGCTGTGATAGCCCTGTGCTTCCTCTTGGCAGCGATGCAACATTGAACGTTTTGAGATACGGCCATATCAGATAATGAAACTTCTTGACATTTCAGTATCTGAGCGTGACCAATCGTCAGACAATGTTTTTCCCTCCCTCCCAATTACATTACCATTCATTACAGAGAGCCTGATTCTCCACTCCCCTTGAATAAAATTTCAGTTCTGTTCAAGTCAATGGGACTTTTGCCATTGACTCTACAGGAGCCAGAAATTCAGCCCTACTGCCCTAGTGTAATTTCTTACATCTTTGTAAAGCAGGCGTAAAGAACGTACCAAATCATAACACATGCCAAGAAATACAGAGATCTCTTGTTTCTGTCTACAGTTGGGAGAAGAACACTTGATGATCCAAATGCCATCGAAAAGGACAACGCCAAGGAGTAGCAAGAGGTGACAGGTGCCACTCCCCCACAAAAAAAAGCCTCCTGCTACCCTTTGTACTGGAGAAACAGAATAGCTTTGCAACAACCTGTCAAACAATTGCAGTCAATTAAGACTATAGCATGAATCAATCAGGGGTATCCAGCTTCACTAAGAAAGTAAATGCTACTGACATTATTTTTCACTGTTCTGTACAGTTTGTGTAGCAAAATCCTTGTTCCCCAGTAATGGTCTACTCCACTCCATTGCTCCCCCAGACTAATTATTCTAGAATCACCCCTGCCCAATGGTGTTGTCTGGTGAGACACTCTGTGTTCCCTCCAGTACTAGCAAGCTGGGAGGCTTCGAGCAGTTTCAAAAGTGAGTGAAAACAGACGCAAAAGTAGCCTGCATCGGTCCACTTTGACCCAGGACTCACCTGCACGTTTGTTTTGTCACCACTAGATGTGGGCGCTCGTACACCCTGGGGTGGGCAGCTGGCTGCTACAGGACGTGTCCTCCGGAAAATTTCAGAGACACATCCTGAGCCAATGCCCACCAACCTGGGCCAGTCCGGGTCCACACATCTATTGGGCCCCACCCTGCTCTTCCACAGAGTGAGGGACACCAGGACCACAGAGCTGAAGGAGAAAAGGGCAAAGTGGCCAACAGAGCCACGCCACAACACCCCTCCCCACAAGCTGGGCTCGGAACCCTTAAAGGGAACCATCCTTATGTTTTGGAGCAGAGGACACTTGGGATTGGGCGCCCTGCCAGGAAAAAGAGCACCAAGGCAAAATCAGCAGCCCCATAAACTCCCCAAAGCCAGGGCACTGAAGTTCCACAGGGCTTCTGTGCTTTCCCAGCTTTCTGCTGGGACAACGTGACAATGTGCTCCCTCCCGTTACCTATGCTCATTAGACCTCAACCCGAACCCACTCCCAGAGCCTTCCTCTCTGTCATTGCACCCAGTCCATCTTCGATCTAGCCACTTCTCATTTCCTTCTCCTCAGTGACTGCACAGGTTCTGCCTTTCACTCCCGGTGCTCCCTGTAACCTCCTCCCGGTTGTTCTGACCCCTCTTCCTACAGTCCAGCCACTAGGCCCCTTCCCTACCATTTACCCGTTTATTGTGCATGAACATGTTATTTACAGCTGTGCACTCCTCCCTCCTTCCTTGATCCATGCCTGTGAGGCCATGATATATTTACAGATATTTATATATTTGGATCTTCCATGCAGACAATATTTATTTATTTATTTATTTGTACATTTTTACCCCACCCCTCACACTACAAGCGACTTGGGGCAGCTTACAAAATTCATAATAAAAACACAGTGTAAATATAAAAATATAAAACAAATAAAACATAATAAAACTCCACTAAAACTCTAATCATGCACAAAATAAAACCCACAGTGCAAAAAAACCACCCCAAATTTACCCTGACATACCCATCCCAATCTCCCCTCCTCCCCCGCCAAATACCTGGTGGAAAAGCTAGGTCTTACAATTTCATCAGATGGCAAGAAGATTCGGGCTGAGGCAAACCTCCACTGGAAGGGAGTTCCAAAGTGATGGGGCAGCCGCCGAGAATGCCCTCCTGTCCATCCGAACCCATCCGTAACACAAGACTTCCAGGAGGGCACCCCTGGATGACCACAGGGGCCAACAAGGGACTCAGGGGGTGAGGTGAACACTCAGATAAGTAGGGTCTAGACCATGAAGGGCTTTAAAGGTCAATACCAACACCTAGAATTGGGCTCAGAAGACAATAGGCAGCCAGTGCAGTGCTCAGAGCACAGGTGTTATGTGCTCCCTGCAGCCCATCCCAGTAAGGAGTTGGACCACCACATTCTTCACCAGCTGCAGCTTCCGAACCATCATCAAGGGCAGCCCCATGTAGAGCGTGTTGCAATAGTTTAGCTTTGTCAGGTGATGAACGGATGGATGATTGTAGTGTATGGATGTGCAAACAGAGTTCAGTGGTTCGGGGTTCGGCCCGAACTCAGGGTGTTTGGGCCGTTTGCAAACACCCTGAACTGGTGAAACAAAGTTCGGGTTTCAAACCCATTCGGGTGGGGGGTGGGGGACAGGGGGAACCCGGTTTTCCCTCTCCCCTCCAGGCTGCATGGGTGGAAGGGGTGCCGGGGCCCACTTCCCCCCTCACCCTGCCCAGCTTGGTAAAATTTAAATAAAAAACAAAAAAAAACCACCCCAGAGATCGACCTACCTGGTGGTGCTGGGGCTGTGGCCTTGGGTGTGGCGGCGGTGGCAGCGGTGGCAGCGGTGGCAGCGGTGGCGGGTCTAGCTCCAGTGGCACTCCAGAGTGCTTCAGGCCTCTTCTAGGCCTTACGGGAACTGAGGGAGGGTCCAGAAGCCCTCCTTCAGTTCCCGGAAGGTCTAGAAGAGGCCTGAAGTGCTCTGAAGCACCGCCAGAGCTATACCCACCGCCTCTGCCATTGCCGCTGCCGGACCCGAGGCTGGAGCCCCGGCACCACCAGGTAGGTTGATCCCTGGGGTGGGGTGGTTTAAATTTTTTTTTTACCAGGATGGGTGGGGGGGGGAGGTGAGTCCCGCCACCCCTTCCACCCATGCAGCCTGGAGGGAGGAGGGAAAACCAGGTCCCCCCTTGCCCCCCAAACGGGTTTGATGAAACCAAACAGGTTCGGGCCAAGCAGCCCAAACCTGAACGGTTTTGGGGGGGCGAACCCCAAACGGGCCGAACACCGAACACCCCGGTGTTTGCACATCCCTATTGTAGTGAGATTGGAGTCTCAGACATATGGGCAAGCCTTTTCACCAGATGTAATTGGTGAAAGGCACCCCTGGACACAGCCAACACCTGAGAATCCAGGCATAGTTGCAAGTCCAGGAGCACCCCTAAGCTCCCGTATTCTCCGGGCTATGCAGGTCTTGTGGTGATTGTTCTCCTGCCTGTACAAGGTCACTGGCTTATGGGAGCAGTAGGGAGGGTGTACTCCAGGGCAGAGCCATCCATCTCAATGATGTTATGCAGAATGCAGGCAGTTATGACCATCGGGGGTGGGGGGGAGGGAGGGCGTCTCCACCAGGAAGTTGTTCCTCCCTGTGATGGGTTTCCAGAATTGACAGCACCTCAAACGCTCATTCCACCACGCACCTGGAGGCACCCAACTGCCTGTAGAAGTGGGCCTCTTCCATGGGGTAGGCCATGGGGTAGGACTTCATGAGCCACGGTGTCAGGAGGTAGGCCAGATCCCTTCATGGATGATAGGTTTGATGGTGGAGATGATGTTGGGCCCAAAGTCTCCCCTATACATTCTGGCAAAGAAGGGGAACTGCTGCAGAACCCAGACATCAACCCAGAGCAGCCAGCCACCACATCCGTGAACTGGCCATGGTCATTCACAACTGCCTGCAGGACCATGAAGTGATAACCCAGCCAGTTGATGTACTCATCTCAGCTATGATGGTGCGGGAGATGATGGTGACGTGGGTGCCATTGATTGCCACAATGCAACTGGGGTGTTCCTCAACCTGGAAGCCTTCCATCACCTGCTTTGGCTCAATGAGTTGCACCACCCTGTCAAGCAGCAGGGCCTCTTGATGACCTCACAGAACTCAAGCAGGATGGCACCCATGGTGGATGTGCCGATGCCAACCTACTGGACAATGGAGTGGCAGGAGACCAGGGTGTTGAGCATCCAGATGGTGATGCCCACCACACTCTGCTTCATGGTGATGAGGGTCCACATGGGAATCCGCTCCCTCTCCAGCTGTGGATGGAGGATGACAGTGATCCTGAAGACTAGGTGGCAAGACATCCAGAAATGGGTCTCCAACTCTGCCTTCCCACATGGCCAGGACCATCTCCCACCTCTTTGTTGTCCTGGGTAGGACCCAGACAAACTAGCTGATGGGCATCACCTGGCAAAGGGTGTGGATCACTGTAGTGATGTCCCTGGACAGGTAACCAATGGCCCACAGCAGCTCCCTTTGGATCACCTGCATTGCCATCAGCATGGCCTGTCGCCATTGGGTCTGGGTTAGTTCCCAGTGCCCGGCCATGCAGGCACCCCACAATCGCCTGCACTGCAGCACCCTGGCCTGAAACTCACAGAAGTGCCTGAGGCAGTGGATGATGGTCTTGTGTCAGGCGGAACAGAAATCTTGCACTGCCTGGATCTCTCTATTGCACTCCTCAGTGTTGGTGAGGAGTTTTATTTATTTATTTATTTATTTATTTATAATGTTAATTTATATCCCGCCCCTCCTGAAAACAGCTCGGGGCAGCTAACAATATCAAAACATAAAATACAACTATAAAAGTATATTAAAACAATCATAACATCAGACAATAAAACATGGCTAGGGTAAAAAATACAGTATACAAGGGTGACGGGAGATAACCCCCCTACCCCCCTCCCCCAAGGCCTGGGCAAACAGCCAGGTCTTTCAAATTCACCGGAATGTTAAAAGGCTTTGGGCCAGATGAGCGTCCTCCGGAAGGGAATTGCAAAGGCACGGCCTGGCCACCGAGAATGCTCCCTCCATTGTGGCCCCCTGCTTAATACGGGGGACCTCCAAGAAGGCACCCCTGGCAGACCAAAGGAGCCACTCTGGGGTGCGGAGGGCAAGGTGGTCCCTGAGGTACGAGGGGCCCAGACCGTGAAGGGCCTTATAGATTAACACCAATACCTTGAACCTGGCTCGGCACGCTATTGGCAGCCAGTGCAGAGTATGGAGCACAGGTGTTATGTGCTCCCAACGGCCCGTCCCCGACAGGAGGTGGGCCGCCACATTCTGCACTAGCTGTAGCCTCCGAACCAGGAACAAGGGCAGCCCCACGTAGAGTGCATTGAAGTAGTCCAACCTCAAGGTGATGAAGTCATGGATGAGGGAGGCCAAGTCCAGGCCAGAGACATACGGACGCAGCCTCCGCACCAGATATAACTGGCGGAAGGCGGCCTTCGCCACTACCTCCACCTGTCACTCCAGACAGAGATCTGCATCCAGAATCACCCCCAAACTCTGAAACTGCTGAGCTATGGGAGGGCGAACCCCCCCAATCAGGGGGACCGGCACCTCCCTCGCTTTCCCCACCAACATCACCTTCGTCTTATCGGGGTTGAGCTTCAGTCTGCTCTGCCACATCCATTCCGCCACGGCCTCCAAACACCAGGATAGCAACGACACAGTAGGGTCTGGGTCAGCTGAAAACGAAAGGTACAGCTGAGTATCATCAGCATACTGGTGACATCGCACCCCGAACCCTCTCACGACCTCCCCCAAGGGCTCCATATATACATTAAATAACAATGGAGACAGAATAGAACCCTGCGGAACGCTGCAGGATAAAGCGTGAGGGCAAGGTGTTTCGGCTCCCAACACTACCCGTTGGCTTCTCCTCAAGAGGAATGAGCGGAACCATTCAAGAACAGTCCCGTCCAGACCCCCCAGGTCATGCAGCCATCTCAACAGCAGCCCATGGTCCACGGTGTCAAAAGCAGCTGAGAGATC
>QEPC01004073.1:4651018-4678836 GCA_003113815.1 Sphenodon punctatus | reverse complement strand
GAAGCCAGTGGTCTGAGGAAAAAAGGGATGGTGATTGGGCAGGCTGGCTGCTACTCCAAGCCTCTCCACTCCTGGTGTCAAGAAGTCTGCTCCTCAGCTGCTCCCCCCCTCCCCCAGTCATGTTTTTGTTGCCCAAACTCATCCGAACTCACCCAAACGATACTGAACTGTTCAGTCATTTCCGAGTTTGGATCGAGTTCGGTTTGGCCGGTATGGGTTCGGTTCAGCCATTCGGTTCAGTCGTCCAAACGGACCGAATTCAGTCCTAACTCTGAACTCCCGAACCGCGTTTGCACATCCCTAGTAGAAACGTAATGTCAAGAGTATGAATTATATTTACACGGCCTCTTCCCTGCCACAGTGGGGAGGCCATTTAGAATGGCGGTTGTAACTGGGTGGTCCTGTTTGCCTATATTTTTCTTTGCTGGATCAGGGTCTCTAACTAAGCACACTATATTCGATATGTTTTTCACCCACTGAGCTTTTATTATTAGAACCAAAACCAGGCACAACACCCCACCCTGCCCTCCCAAATCAACACTCACTAGTAAATAGTTCCTGACTGAGGAAAGTCCCTTCCCATCCTGGATCTTTGGTGAGACCTTTCTGGACTTCCAGGATCCTTGCCAGGCCAGCCAAAGGCAGGGTGGGCCCTGATACCACAAAGCCTGAGGTGTGCTCCAGCCTGTCCCCATTTCAGTCTGGGGAACCCACAAGTAGTCTCCTAGCCTTCACATCCCTGATGCTGCCCTTGAGCTCCTCTCACTCAGCATCCTAGCCCAGCTGATCTGTTTTATTTTCCCCAACTGTCCTTCCTGTTCTCAGCGGAGGCAAATAGAAGAGTTCCTAAGCTCTCCCAAAAGGAGCCAGACCCTGAAAACACTTACCTCAAGACCCCAAAGTCTTCAGCCTAACCCTGAAAGCACTCAGGGTCAGCCTGTTACAGCAGACTATCTGAAGAAGCTTCCAGAAACTGAGAATTAAAGCATTGTGAGTAGACACACAAACTGAGTGCAGAAGCCCAGGGTCTTCATGTTGATTGCCCCTTGGCCTGCTACCGATCTCTTCCAATCCTCCATGTTTGTGAGCTGGATGCAGAGCCAGTTCTGTGAAAAAGGCAAGAAACACCCTTTTCAAGCCATTGGGAAGTGACGTGAAGGTTGCCAGGAGATCTCTGATCAGGTTTGTTCCTCTAAATCTTTCCTACAGATTTTTCTATGGAAATAGACAGCTGGGTACAATGTTACATATAGTTCTACATCCCTCAAAAGATTGCATTGTACCCTCACTTTACTGCTATTGTTTTTTTAGCAATGACTACCTATGCTTCCCTGGAGGTAAATCTATCTGCAGTGTGTCAGCACAATATATCGGCACAGTTCTGCCAAGATGCTCATAATAATAGTAGCACCATTTTATCAGTCTCAGATAGCCTATGAATTTAGTCCCGGCCTTTATTATCTTTATTTGATAAATGGCCTCTTCCATAAATATTGCTCTCATAACATCAGGACTCTCAGACTTTGCTCATAGCATTGACTTCTTCATCCACAAGTGAGCTATTCCACATTCAGCCAGCAACAAAGCTAGTGATTAGGCTGGTGGGGTTAATTACATTTTTGTGATATTTATGTTGCTGCCAGGGTACTGTGATCTATGGGTAATTGCTGGAATATGTCTGTTTTATGAAGTGTATTTTAAGAGATTGTCAAGGACATTCAGAGCTTGGGATTGGCTCTCTTCTGTTTAGTGCACAGGCTGGAGTAGGAGCAACTGGACTTAGCTGAGCTGGGAAAGAGGGCCCTCTCAAGCTACTGTCACTTGACAGCTCTAGGCGACAGCTTCATGGAAATCTTAAAGCTCTTCTGATTGACATCATTACCTGGATAGGGCCTTCAGGGAGCTTTGACCAGGACAGTGGACTGAACTCCCCATGTAAGGGATGGCTAGTTGCAAAGCCATCCTTCAGGCTACCAGCTCCAAGCAGTGGCTCTGAGCGCTGTCAAATGCTACCCAAATTTGCCTGTAGGGAAAAGGCACAGCCAAAGTTGGCATGAGGCCATCAAAAATTCAGCAGAGGGGGCACCCCTGCATTTATCAAACTAAGATGCCAAAAAGTGTAAGAACATAAGAACGCACGTAGTGCCATGCTGGGTCAGACCAATGGTCCATAGAGCCCAGTACCTGTCTCCAACAGTGGCCAATCTTAGCCGCTTGGAAGAAGTACCCAGCAGGTCACAATGGGGCAATCCATTCCCTGTTGTTCACTCCCAACTTCCGACAGTAAGAGGTTATATTCCTGCAAACTACTTGGCTAATAGCTACTAATGGACCTATCCTCCAGAAACTTGTCCAACCCTTTCTTAAACCCAGCTATATTACTGGCATTGACCACATTCCTAACATTCTGTTTGCTTTTTTGATGGCTAACGCACACTGAGCTGAGGATTTCAATGTATTGTCCACAATGACTCCAAGGTCCTTTTCCTGAGTGGTAACTCCTAATTTAGAACCCAGCATTGTGTATACAAAGTTTGGATTGTTTTGCCCTATGTGAATCACTTTACATTTCTCCACATTAAATTACATCTGCCATTTAGATGCCCAGTCACCCAGTCTCGCAAGATCCTCCTGCAATTCTTCACAGTCCACTTGTGTTTTAGCTATGGCCGTTTTTACACGGACGCCCCCACCCCCACCCCCCGGCCGCTCGATATTCATGTGGGTGTGTGGCGGGGGGGCAATCCATGTATATGGCCACCGCTGGGTGGGGGGATGGGTGTGCAGTGGGTGTGTGCCCATGTAAACACCACGGGCAGCGGGTGTTTGTGCGTGCACGCTCCTGTTGCACACCCACCAACACCCGCTGCACACCCATCTCCACAGAACAGGGGATGCTCCGTCGGTGGGGGTGGGTGGAGGTAGGTGGAGATGGGTGTGTGTCCGTGTAAATGGGCACACACACACCTACACCCGCAGCACCGAAACACTGTGTAAAAACAGCCCATCTTGAATAACTTTGTGTCATCTTCAAATTTGATCACCTCATTGCTTACCCCCCCTTCCAGATCATAATGAATACATTAAACACCATCAGTCCCAGTAGAGATCCCTGGGGCACTCCACTATTTACTCCTCTCCATTGTGAAAACTGATCATTTAGTCCCACTCTTTGTTTCCTATCCTTTAACCAGTTACCAATCCACAATAGAATACTGCATCCTATCCCATGACTTTTGAAAATTTCCTCAAGAGTCCCTCATGAAGGACCTTATCAAACACTTTCTGAAAATCCAGATACAATATATTGACCAGCTCCCACTTATCCACATTCTTATTCATACCCTCAAAAAATTCCAATAGAGCAGTGAGGCATGACTTCGCTTTACTAAATCCATGTTGACTCTTCCTCATTAAGTCATGTTTATCAGTATACCCCGTAATTCTGTTTTTAATAATAGTTTGTCTGGCACAGATGTCAGGCCCATGGGCCTGTAGTTTCCAAGATTGCCTCTGGAGCCCTTTTAAAAAATGCATATGATGCTTATAACTGTAAGTTGTATGGATACTCGCTTTTGATAAATCTGTTTAAAAAAATACATTCTGGAAGACTGACGTAAAGGTATACTGTAGTATTCTTACAAAGGGAAAACATCCTAAATAGAGCTGAAAGAGGGTACCCATAAAATCGGCTAACCCATCAAATTTCTGATACTCAATTTGACCTGGTAATGATTGGGTACCATGCAGTACCCGATTACAACCGGATCAGGTACCAGATGTTCTGAAATGTCAACTTCCAGTACCGATTTTTTTGACATTTTTATAGATATACCGATTCCCGACATCGATTTATCAAATTTCCGCCAAGTTCTGACAATTTTTCAGCAATGTCCAGTCATGAAAAACTACTTCTGGTTCCAAATTTTTCAGTTTGCTTTCCCCCCCACCAATTTTTCCTCTCAAAACACTTATTTATGGGTTTTCCATCTTAGAAAATGAACATATCTATCCTGGAAAGTCAACATCTGGTCCCAGGAAACTACTTCTGGTCACTTTAAAAAAAAGAAATTATGTCAATTTTTTGGTTTTCCAACTAGACATACCAATTGGTATACCAATACACCAACTAGGAATTTGTAAATTGAAAAGTATCCGATTTTTCAGGTATTTGGGTACCCAGTTGGTACTCAGGTAACGCATTGGGTACCTAATGTGTTTCCTGAAAAAGCGGGGTTACCCGCAGGTACTAGATAGTACCCGTTTCAGCTCTAAAAAGACTGAACAGACTTTAGAATGATTCTTCTTCTGTGCAGCCCCCCAAATGTTTGCATGAATGTTATTGTTGAATATGAAACACAACTTGGGAAATAAAAGCACAAAGCAGCACACAGTTTTTACTAAACTACGCTCCACTATAGCATTTTTTTTTTTCATTACATCAACTTGCGTTCAAAAGAAGAGAATGCCAGCAGCTGTTATAAGTCACTTACACAGACAAAAAAGGCCTGTGATTTACTTAAAAGGAACTGCTTTTGACTCCTTCTACAGGCATATGGAATTTTCACAAAATTATTAAATCTCATAAAACCATTACACACTAGTACCAACAGTCAAGTTCATGTAGGTAAAACATTCTCAGAATCTTTTGTTTTTAATAGTGGAATGTACCAGGAATGCGTCTTGGTTCCTTACTCTTTCTGCCAGCTATTGCTTACATACTGGAGAGACTACAATGCAGGAAAGTGTTTATGAAGCTGACACAGATCACATGTTCACAGACTTGGACTTTGCAGAAGTTATGACAATTTTGGCCAAAACAATAAAGGCTATTCACATTTTTGAGTGCAACTCCACATAATTTGGATTTCAAATAAGCTAGTCCAAGATCAAAATAGAGTCTCTGGATGGAAGGTCCTTCCATCCAAAATTAACATCTATAAAAGACTGGGACAAACAAGTTCAGCCAGACGTCCTTTATCTATTTAGGTGCCAGAATAAGTAGCGACAATAACAATTTTTGAGACTGCCATTAGTATATTCAGTTATGAGCTCATCCTCATATATTTGGAAATCACACCTAATAGAAATCATAGGATTTGTTCACATGAAAGTTATTTTATCCATCTGCTTTCAAGGGAGACTCTTTTGTTATCAATTTTTATGCATAATTCTGAAATATGGGCCAGAACAGACTTATCAACCAGTACATTGATTGCGCCTCTTGAATGGGCAGCTGATGTGCCATTTACATACAGATAAAATCATGGAGTTGGAAGGAACCCAAAAGGTTATCTAGCCCACCCCACTGACATCCCTGAGAAATGTTTGTCTAACCTATTTTTAAAGGTGTCCAGTGATAGGGCCTCCACCAATGATTCCACTGCCTACCCGTTCCAGTAGTAGATCCTGCAACTGCTTTCAACACTTTTCACCACCCAATTGGAAGAGACTGCAACGTTTCTTTAGTGGGAAAGAGCTATGGAGAAAATCTAGGAAATATTTTCTTAAAAATGATGCAGCCTTATCTGTTTTTCAAATAACTCATGGAAAATGCTCCCATAAAAGCTGCAATTATTCCACTCGTGGATAAAGCTTTATGGCTCTATCGCCTAGTTTAAAAGTCATTTACAATTTACTCTCACTTTTCAATCCCCAAAGGACAGCGACATATTTTCTTCCCTTTAAAGATTAAAGTTCAATTTGACCTCATATTTTATGAAAAGGGCTTTAAAATGGTATGTTCTTGATATCATTACAGCTCTAAATTTGCTGATTGATATCCACTGGCATAGGCAACTGAAGCTGAAAGCTAATTAAAATAAGAAAGTGCTCCTTATCCTTAGGTTGCAGTTGAGAGAATAGCAGGTGGCCATTGTTTACCATGCTAAAGCAAGCCACTCCATTCAAGACAGCTCATTTTGGACCAATGCTGACTGCCATGCTTGAGTGATTCTGCTCTTAACAAAGCAGCCAAGAGTCACATTCTCATTGTTTCAACTGAATGAGAATTAGCTGCTGCTGTTTGCATGTCTAGGGCCCACTATTAGAAAATGGTTCTCTAGGTATGTTTATTGAAGGCTAGAAGGCTTAGAATTTGGGGAATGATCTCTTAATGAGACCACGCTTTACCAATGAGAGTGAAAGTAGAGCAGAGGCAATGGGGAAAGGAGCCACGAAGAGACGGCATCCTCTCTGAGCCTCTGGCAGTGGCAGCTTTGCCGTCTGGACTCCTCTGTACTGCAGAAACTATAGGCCCATATATTTTCATTAGGGAAAGGGAATGCAACTGCTCAGTGTGATGTCAATGAAATTGACAGGAGACCGTGCTCAAACAGCCCAATGTCAACACAATCACAATGTAAACCACTGTGATTACCACCAAAATCTTGGACAAAAGGTTAAAGCAAAATGAGGTCTGAAACACAGCCTTCTCATGGGCAACCTGTTCCTCTGCATGCATTAGAAAAACATTTTTTTTGCAATGCCAAGTTACTATCCTGCATGCATTTTAAAAACATGTAAAGACAAAATATTTTTAAATTTTTTTATTTAGAAACCAGGACACTTGAACCCTTCTAACTTGAGTTTTCTAATAAAGTAGTCCATGGATCTCCGATCTCAGTTCAAATACACAGAGTACAAGAGCTCTTTAGAAGTGATTCATAGGAATGTCACTCATAAGCATTAAGGGTCAGAGTGCTTTAATTAATCCAAAACACATAGAAAATTATTGGAACCAAAACATCTTGCTCTAATAAATATGCCATTGAAGAAATCAAGGCTATTTCCCATCCCACTCACAACACCAGCTACCCACCTTTTATATCTGGGCAACTAATATTTTCATTTTTCTCTGCATGATAGAATAACAAGTTAGAAATGGGAAAGGCTGAAGTATTATGTTATATTATAGTTCTTAATAGTAGGATGTCTAGCCCATTGTTCTGTCCGTGCATTCTAAGGCAATATGCCTGGAGGAGCTCCCTCTGGGGCAGTCTTTCTATAGCTTTAAGCCATAATTTTGTCCTTATTATATAAAGGGAAAAATATTGTATCTAAACAACATAATACACCTTTGATATTAGAGGCCCTCAATCAATCAATTTATTTATTGGCATGGCACAAAGCCATTGCCCGAGCATCAATTGCAGTACATCCTAATACCCCAAGGGGAACTTCCAACAGTACATAGTAATATAATTAGAATAACACAACAGTAATAAATATATTATTGTGGCTAACAAATCGCCACCAAACTGAATGACCACTGCCAGAAAATAGACAAATAAAAGTAGTAGATAAGAACTCAAGCTAAAATAAAACTGGCAATGAGAAATATAAACATTTTAGGTATTTGCATTTAAAATATTTAAAGCAGGCCACCCCCGCCCAACACACAAAATCCGAATCAGAGGGGCAAGAGGGAGCTATCTGGGATAGGTCTAAACTCCAGGAATTTCCTCCTATAACTCATAGCCTGCGAAATATAGGATGCCGAATTTTTAATAACCTGAGGCTTGTTGTCCAGCAACAGGCAAAGCAGAGCCTCCTCAGACCTTCCAGGGTGATTCCTCAGCAAGGGCATCAGATACTCCTCCCTCAAGGAGTCATACAAATGACAATAAAGGAAAATGTGGGCAACTGTTTCGACAGCCTCATTGTCAAATAAACATAGCCTCTCAGGGAAAGGAATGTCCCAAAAACGTGCATCCAAAACGTGGGAGGGTAGAGCATTAACTCGTGCTCGAAGTATAAGCCTTTTTGCTCTCACAGAGATAGAAGAAACCAGATATTTTGACATCTGCCCCTGGTCTGAGATCCATGAAAGGTAGGACCTCATATGGGCGGAGGCCCTAATGGCACCAACTTCTGATTGTCGAGCAATGTCATTGACTCTCATCAAGACATTCCTTAGAATCAGTCCATAGGTTTGTGGGCCAAATATTCTTTGGATAGACCAATCGACTTTAAATAGATGTCCATTTTTTGCAGCCAGGGATTAAGCCAAGAGTCCTTGGTGACTTCTTTAAGTAATTCAGAGCATGGGTTGATGTGGGATTTCAGCCAGAATTTCAAGGCATGTTCCATAGCAAGATGCTGCCAGTTTTTTTTTTACCCAGTTCAACCCTAAATGCAGCACATGGCGTACCTTCCGGTTTCCCCAAAAGGGCAGACAAAAATTTTGCCTGTACTGCATTAAGGTGATGGGCATGGAAGGGAGCCCCAAACTCAGCCCCATGCAACAGTTGCCCTCCAACCTTGGCGTTAAAGGCCTGTAATGCTGAGGGAATAGCATCTCTGCCCTGCTGAGTAAAAAAGCCAAATAAGGCAGGTGAGGGCCCTTTTGCCGCCAAGATTGCCCTTGAAACATGCTCCCTCCAGGAGTCAGATCTGTGAAAGAGCAGCCCCAAATAACGAAATGATGGCACCTGCTGGATAGAATGTCCCTCTATTTCCCAGTTAAATTGCTTCCTTCTATTGGTAAATACTAGCACCTTGAACTTAGAGTAGTTAATAGATAATTTATTGGCCTTACAGAAGGCCACAAAGGTCCTCACCTGTCTCAGAAGGCCAATGCGAGTCTGAGACAGCAATGTAACGTCGTCAGCATAAAAGAGACACCCAACTGGTCTAGAAGAGATCCTGGGTGGGAGAAAATTTGAATCTGCCATAGTGGGAATGACATCATTTATATAGTAATTAAAAAGGGCCTGGGCCAAAACACATCCCTGCCGGACGCCAAGGTGTATGTCTATTGGGTCGGTGACATGACCCAATACATCCACCTTGACTACAAGGGAAGAATTGGCATGCAGAGACTGGATGAGCCAAAGGAGTCTTCCATCTATCGAAGATCTCTAAAGTTTCTCCCAAAGTAAGGTCCTGTCCAGCAAATCAAAGGCGGCCTTCAAATCTAAGAAAGCCACATAGAAGGAGTGGCTCCAAGTTCTATACTTACTGACTAGATGATGCAAGATGTAGCACTGCTCTACAGTAGAGCGGCCCCTTTGAAAACCCACCTGCTCTGCATAGATAATCTTCTCCTGCCTCATCCACAGCAACAATCTCATAAGCAAAAGTTTGGCATATATTTTCCCCACTACACAGAAAAGACTAATCGGGCAATAATTGGCGGGCTCAGTATTGGAACCTTTTTTGTGTATAGGGATGACCACCACCTTAGCCCACAAGACTGGAACCCTGCCTGAGTTGTTTATAGCTGTGAATAGGGATGCAAGCAATGGAAGCCACCAGTCCTTATAGGCCTTGATGAACTCAATATGGACATGATCGGGCCCTGAAGCCTTATTCTTCCTAAAAGAATCCACCAAGGTCTCCACCTCCGACTCCATAACAGGGGGCCATGGATGGAACTCTTCCAAATTGCTCTTCACTGAAACCTGAGGCCTTCCTCCCTCTGCACTATACAGTTGACGAAAGCGCTTAGCCCACGTGGAAGAGGAGATATTGCTAACCACGCATCTTAAGGACCTGCTGGATGCAGCATTAACAATCCTCCAGAACTGTCTAGAGTCTTTATGGTCAACAGCCAAAAGGAGGCTGGACCACTGTTCCTCCACGTGATTCCTTTTCTTTTCCTTGATCAGCTGTTTATAAGCAGCTTTGCACACAAAATAATCTGAAGGAAGTGTACGGGAGGCCCTCTTCCTGTACATCTGATAAATAGATTTCAGCCTGGCTCAAACATGATAACACTCTATGTCAAACCAGGGGTTTCCACTCCTAGGACAAGAAGACTTTGTATCTGTTCACAGCGACTGAGTGAATTGTAACAATTTGGAGCTAAGCTGATCAAATGAGTTTAATATCTCATCAGGCTCTGTCACACAGAGAATTGTCCCTCGCAATTGATCGCAAGGAGACTGTGCAATATAAACACTCAGAGTGAGAGCCAACGACTTATCCCATCATGGAGCCCTAAGGACTTCTAAATGATTCACCTCAGGGTCTAAAGTAATAATGGGGACTATAGTAGGGAAAGAAAAAGACAACATGAGAGTCAACGGCAGGTGGTCCCCAGCCTACAACAAAGTCCCCAACCTACAGCCCCAAGCCTACAGCAAAATCAACTACATGCGGTAAAGTAGTCGGGGAAACAAGTATGTAATCCACCACACTGGTGCCCGACGGCCCCAGCTATGTGAACTCCCCATCCAGATCACCCTGCCCTGTCGAGGTTACCAGAGACTCTTTTGTTAGCCCTTGGCAAGAGGCTTGGGATGAGCATCTGTCGGAGATGGGGGTTTCCAGGGAGTACTTGTCCCATTAACCATCTGGTGCTGTTAGAAGAGAAGTTCTTACTAGAATAAGGGATATCCACAGACAATCAGAGATAGGGAAAATTAATGCTTCTCCGCATCTCAAGGCTGACATGGATTGGATTCCTGATCAGGGGTGCATGGTGAGTTATCTCACAACCTCTATCTCGATAAGGGCTAAGCGGCTGCTGTTTTGTGCTAGAGTCAATGCCCTCCCCTCGCAAGTCCTTTCAGGGTGTCCCGTTTTCTGAAGGTCTTTGCCCTGTGGATCAGATCACAGCAGAAACTGTGGGGCATATGATTCTGAGTTGCCATTTATATGATAAGGCTAGGGAGAAATTTCTAGCCTGGCATCTGACCAAGTACTCAGGCTGTTCTGAAATACTTCTCTTGAGTTCTTTGCTAAATAACTCGGAGCTCCAGGTCATTGAGGCTATGGCAGCCTTTATTAGTCAGATGGCCGATGACAGAAGGAACTTTTTAGAATTTAAATCGCCTCTGGCAGATATTGCATAAAAGGCCCAGTGATGGGGCTCCTCCTTTATTAAATTGTCTCCTCTTGGTATATCTGGTTGTGGGATGTAGGAATGAAATTGTGTCTTACCCCTTGTGCTTAATTGTAGACTAGTTTTATTTGTGTATTCCATTTGTAGTTTAACATGTCCAGCTGGTTATTGATTTTTGCCTGCGGTGCTTTATTTTATATGGATTTATGTGTAATAATCATGCAATGGTTTAAAACCACGCAATAAACTGACTACTCATTCACCCTGCCCTGTCCGATTAACCCTGCCGCTAACTCACTCACCCTGCCACTCTAGCAGAGCTGGCCTCGGAGGTGGCGCTGACAGTGAACTCCTCCAGGACCTTGGTCCTGGGGAACTTCAACGCCCATGCCGATGCTGGCCTTGTAGGAGCGGAGCGTGAGTTCATGGCCACCATGGCAACCATGGACTTGTTCCAAGTGGTCAACTGCCCGACCCATGTGGGGGGGTCATATTCTCGACCTGATTTTTTGTTCTGACCTTGAGGCGGGTGATCCGTTAGTGGGGGATGTGAGGGTCACGCCCTTGTCATGGACGGATCATTATCTCCTAGAGGCCAGCCTCTCAGCGCACCTACTCCAGAAGGGGAATGGACCAGTTAGGTTGGTCCACCCTCAGAGGCTGATGGAACCTCAGCGGTTCCAGGAGGACCCGGACGGCCGTTCTGTAGATGAGCTTGTCCAGCACTGGGACATCTTGTTGGGGGAGGCCATCGACAGGGTGGCTCCGAGACGTCTTCTCCCTCTGTTTTGTCACCGCAGGGCCCCTTGGTTTACTGAGGGGCTGCGGTGCATGAAACAGGTAGGTAGGAGACTAGAGCGATGCTGGCTTTGGACTCGCTCTGAATCTGACCTACTTGTCCATAGGACTCACTTGCGGTCCTATGTTGAGGCTGTGAGGACAGCAAAGAAGGAGTTCTTTGCCACCCTCATAGCATCTGTGAAGCCACGTCCAGCGGAGCTGTTCCAGGTGGTGTGGGGGCTGGTCAGTCCGGTCTCCCTCCGCCTGGATGGGGACTTGTCCCAGGCCCACTGTGAGGAGTTTGCCACCTACTTTGCAGACAAGATCGCTCAGATCCAGAGTAACTTTGACACCGGATTGGAAGCAGTAAGCAAGGGGCACGAGGTTATGAAGGCACCGTCTGGTCGATCTTTCTGGGATGAGTTTCAGGAAGTGATGCCAGCTGATGCGGTGAATGTCCTGGGGTCTGTCAGAGCCACTACTTGTGAACTATAGATCCGTGCCCATCCTGGTTGGTGAAAACTTCCAGGGAGACCTTGGGGATGGTGCTGGCGAGGGTAGTGAATGCGTCCCTTCGTCAGGGGAGATTGTCACCCAGTCTCAAGGAGGCTGTGGTGCTCCCCCTGCTGAAGAAGCCATCTTTGGATGTGGACACACTCACCAACTACCAACCCGTCTCTAATCTTCCCTTTTTAGGGAAGGTTATTGAACGGGCAGTGGCACTGCAGCTCCTGGCACATTTGGACAGCATCAGTTTCCTTGATCCTTTTCAATCTGGGGTCTGCCCCGGCTACAGTACTGAGATGGTGTTGGTGGCCTTGGTGGATGATCTCCGCCGGGAGATGGACGCAGGATGTTCGATCTTTGTGATCCTGCTAGATCTCTCGGCCGCATTTGATACCGTGGACCGTGGGCTGATGTTGAGATGGCTGCAAGACTTGGGAGGTCTGGATGGGACTGTCCTTGGATGGTTCCACTCATTCCTCTAGGGTAGAAGCCAGTGGGTGGTGCTGGGGGATGAAACATCTAGCCCCCAGGTCTTGACCTGCGGCATTCTGCAGGGTTCCATTCTGTCTCCACTGTTGTTCAATGTGTATATGCATCCCCTGGGGGAGATTGTGAGAGGGTTCGGGGTGCAATGTCACCAATATGCTGATGATACTCAGCTGTACCTCTCATTTTCAGCTGACCCAGGTCCTGCTGTCTCGTTACTCTCCCAATGTTTGGAGGCCGTGGAAGATTGAATGAGGCAGAGCAGACTGAAGCTCAATCCCGATAAGATGGAGGTGATGGTGGTGGGAAGGGTGCGGGAGGTGCTGGCCCCCCTGATGGGGGGGTTCGCCCGTCTGTTGCTCCTCAGGTTCGGAGTCTGGGGGTGGTTTTGGATTCGGGCCTCCATCTGGATCGGCAGGTGGAGGCGGTGGCTAAAGCTGCCTTTCACCAGTTGTATCTGGTACAGGGGCTTTGACCTTACCTCTCCAGGCCCGATCTGGCCACTCTTGTCCTTGCCTTCATCATCACCTCCAGGCTAGACTACTGCAACACGCTCTATGTGGGGCTTCCCTTGTTTCTGGTTCTGAGGCTGCAGCTAGTGCAGAATGTGGCAGCCCATCTCCTGACCAGGATGGGGCAGCGTGAGCACATAACACTGGTGCTTCGCGCTCTGCACTGGCTACCTATAGCGTACCGAGCCAGATTCAAGGTGTTAGTATTGATTTACAAAGCCCTGCACAGTCTGGGCCCCTCGTATCTAGGTCCACCGCCTTCGGTCCACTGAGGGTGCCTTTCTGGAGGTCCCCTGTGTAGGATGGGGGGCCACAATGGAGAGGATGTTCTCTGTGGCTGGGCCGCAGTTGTGGAACTCCCTCCCGGAGGAGGCTCGCTTTGCCCCAGGCCTGTTGGGCTTTCGACATATTTGTAAGACTTGACTGTTTGCCCAGGCCTTCGGAGGGGAGGGGGGGTTAATTTCTGTGGGGGGTGTTTTAAATTTGTTTTAATTAAGATGTTTTAGATTTTTTATGTTAAAAAATTGTTTTATATTATGTTGGAAGCCGCCCCGAGATGCCGTAGGCATGGGGGGCAGCATATAAATATAAGGAAATAAATAAATAAATAAAGAATGTACAAATTGAGGGAGACCACCATTTTAGCTAGCCTGATCTCAGAGGAGTTGATATATGAGTCTTTGGACTTCCTAGGTTTAAGTAAACCATACAGATCATCCGGGCTCAGGTCAGTGTAGGGCGCAAGGACAGAATCACCAGAGCCCAACCTTGCATTGAAATCTCACGTAAGAATAAACAGTCCTTCAGGGTACTTGAAATAAAGGTCCTCCAAAAGCTCCTCCAAATCTTTCCAGAATATTTCTCTGTATGAACCCGCATTGCAGGGGGGAATATAAGAAGTAAGAACAATCAAGGTACAAGATCCAATATTGGCAACAAAACCTAGTGCCACCTGGGAGGTGCCAATAGGAACAAGGCCTGTGAGCGCCAAGTTCTGGGCAACAAGACATCCCAACCCCCCACGAGCACGACCCCTATCATAGATTTTAACAGCTGGGAGACTATAGGCCTTATAACCCTCCAACTCCAAGGGAAATGTACCCCAAGTCTCTTGGACAAGAATAATATGAAAGTTCCTGACAAATACAAGGAAGTTGGGCTCACTCTTGTGCCTAGCCCAACCTGCAATATTCCAGGAGCATAGCCGGAGGAATTCAGCAAGAAGGGGAGCAGATAGTCATGGATTTCCAACCACAGTGGGCTCAGTTGTATTGCACACAATGTCAGAATCTAAAGCCCAAGGGGCTGGAGGAGCTAAAGGCTCCGAGGTTTGGGCCAGATTACCATCTGAGAGCTCAGAGGGTCAAGGCAAAGAGGAGGATTCTCTGGATATAGGGGCCCCTTCTGGTTAGCAATGCTCAACAGCCTTGTATTGATGGAGGCCAGGGGGAAATATCTGAAGGATCTTTTATTGGTTTGGGCCTCACTAGGTCAATCTACGTTTGAACAAGAAGGCCCAAATCCTCTCTTACAGAGAGCCTGGGGACCACCAGCAGAAGAAGGAAAGAGGGGGGTTGTCCCTGTGTCCCTATAAACCTGGCTAAAATGAACTCCCCAAAACAGAAATAGATCTGAATAAGAAACCAGGCTGTCCACTATCTGCAAAGATCTAAAGTGAATAACTAGACATTGGACATGCCTAGTGGAAGGCAGAAGGAGAAAATGCCTAATATGACTGGAAGGAACCTGGTAGCCTAAAATTTGAGATGGATATAGACTAATAACAGCCTTTGAGTGCCATACTGGAAAATACCCAGAGGGTAGTGGAGAAATTCGAAGGGCCAAGGCGCTGGCCTCCAAAACACAAGAAGGTTTATCCCTTAATGAGGTGGTGCCCACTGCTGCCCCAATACCCTTAGTGTTAGATGGATTTAAGTCCCCCTTGATACACGATTGAGTCTGAGAGGCAACTGAATAGGATGTCATTGTCCGGCTACTACCCCACTGACCCAAATCCTTCTTTAAGGCACAAAGCGAAGCCAGTATAACATCCAATTTGCCAGTCTGAATTTCTAGCTGGGAACTAAGAATCTCCAGTTGGGCATATAATTTTTTAACAAGATTCCCAACTAAACAACATTGACTGCCCATAATCTCCAAGAGGGAGGAGTCAGAAATGGAAATAGAAGGGGGGGATAGAAGTACTACTCCATGACTGTAACTGCAGGCTAGAGGGAAAAGGCAGGCTGCAGATTGTATCTTCCTGAGATACCTCTTGAAATATCCCAGGTTCCAGAATGTGAGGGTCTAGGGTTGATGGTGAAGCCTGTACTTCCAATGACTCCAATGAGGAGCCTACCTGGGAACTTCTAAGGAAGTCCTCTGGACGTAATTGTTTTGCCAGGGAATGAGCTCTGGTTGTCATACCCTGCTGCTTCCACTTTTTTGGCATCGTTCACTGATTCAGCCACCAAAGAAAAGAGGAAACACAAAGTAACCAAATCTATATATCTAAAGAACCAGTAAGCACCAGAAAATAAACCAAAACAGTCTTCCTTCTAGAGATCATTACCGAGGGCAGCCCCAGCGGTTAGGAAAGAGATCTTCCCAACAGAGCATGAATATTCCACCCCTAGAATCCCGACAGACCCCGAAGGGCCCGAAAGGGCCACACCTTTGGTCGCGACCCTTTGGCTCACCGTCGCAAACTCACAGCCTGCAGCACAACCACAGGTGTCGTCCTTAAATGCCCCCCAGGTGGCTTCCAGTTGCGGGCGCGAGGGAGGGGGGAAAAGTCCCAGTTCAACACACCCCCAAACCCCTGCACTCACACTCCGCTTTCTTCCCTCAGATGGATGTTGGGGGGCCAGGACAGCAGGAGCAGCGCAAAGCTGGCCCGGCAGGAGCACCGCCAGCAGCCAGCAGATGGTGAATATCGCTCAGTGGGCTCCCGGCAGGTGTCGTCCTTAAATGCCCCCCGGGTAGCTTCCTAGCGGCCCTCTGAGTCTCTCCCCTTCCCTTGGAGGTTCATCTAAGTCCAAACCTGCTCATCTTCTGATGGCAACGCACGATCCTTCTGTTTGGCACGGTATTTGGAGGTAGAGGTAGGGTTTGGGAAATTCTGGGTTAGGGGATTTCACTCATTTTTACTTGGTGTTATTTGTATATCCTAATGTAATAGGGGTTAGTGGATTTTATTTATTTTATTCTGTGTATATTTAAATATGATTTTGCATATTGTAACCCTTCCTGAGCCTTAATGAAAAAAGTGGGATAAAAACATGAATAAAATAAGTAAATATGGTAATTAGAAAGGGTCAAACTGGAACCTTCCTCCAAAACTAGAACCATATCAGACCCCAGCTCCCAAAGTATTTTCATATTATTACAAATAATTTTGTTATCAAATTTTAAATTGCCATATGCCTCCACCCTTCTTGATTTCAGCCGCAACCAATAATGGAGTTTTAAAAATATAGAAAAAAAGTCTGGTATTTAAAAGCTTTCCGACCTGTTTGAAACCAGGCAAAGTTTGAGAAACATCCCAGCCGTGTGAGATTTCCAGTTCTGATTTCAGACCAAAGATTGAGATCGTTTGAATAAGCTCCTGAACTTGTCAAACTTCACTGGAATCTCAAAGCCTTCTGAGTTCAGTTTACCCATCATATCAGTCTAGCCAACATTTTACATTGTAGTGAATGTTCTGTTGGATGATATTTTTACAGGTTTTCTCAGTACTAAATTATCTCTTGGACAGTTTTTAAAAAAAATGATTATTAGTCATTTAAGAAGTACGTTGCAAACTTATCAAGCCTGTCCTTTATCATCAGCATAATATTGCCGGGCTATAATCTTACCAATCAAAGGAAGATATGGAATCACTGATCTATGCGTTTTTTGAACTAGATAGTGGGTTGCCTACCTACAGTTCTCATACCTTATTATCAAGAGGCTTCCGTTAGTTCAGAATCCTGCATCCAAAACAGGGGCTGATAGCAAAGAGACTCTGGCTTATTACTCCTCCAACCTTGAAATTCCTCCTTTGGCTTCCAGTTAAAGCCTGCATTGATGTTGAAATTTTTCCTGATAACTTAGAAACCTAGGCACCTTCTCAGGCCTTCATATGCTTCTGAACTATTGGAGCGTTATACTTTATTTCTCCCTCTCTGATCTGCTGACTCATTCATTTCCTCTCACCAGAGAAGATAAGAGGCAGACTGCTGGGCTGGAGCTTTTATTGTTCTTACCCTATATATCGAGCATTCCTTCCTGTAGAGATAAGACCAATTTGGCTTGTTAAAGTGTTTGATTACTAAACACCAGGATTAGGTACAATCTGAAAAACTATTGTAATAGTACTGTTTTTTTGTTTTTAAAAAAATTACCTTGTCTATCCCTCCCCACCCCCACGCACATTTTCCCTTGAGAGAATACAAAAACCATTTATTTTCTATAGAACACATGAACTGCCAAACTCTCTGATCTTCTCTGCACTCCCACTGAAGAATTTTGCTTGCAGGGTTTTATTTGCTTGATATGTTATAGCCTAAGTTTAATACCTGGGCTAGATGTTTTTACAGGGTAGTTTTTCACGTAGTTTTTCATTTGTATGAAACTTAACAAATCTTCACAGGGTTCCTTCTAACTGTAAAGCACTTTGAAGGCTTTTTCTTACAACATCTCCGGGGCAAAAGTCCTCTGCTATTACTAGGAAGACAGGCACAGCTTGCACTAGGTTATCCTGTGGCCAGATATGGCGGTCTGTGTGTAGTTTGGGGCCAGGAAAAGCACATGGATAAAGAGAGCATTGGCCTATCAACCTTAGAAGCAGTAAAGGGACATGAGGAAAGGAGATTAGGATCTCGCTACCCACAAAGCTTGTGAAAGAGCCCCAGTGAAAGATTGGAGCCCAGCATAATGGACCCCAAAATCTAGGAGTTTACAATTCTATGTATGATAAGCGGAGTGCGTTGAAGGGGTTCCTGTTCTGTTCTGGTGAAATGTTCTTCAGGGGATACTGGTAACCAGAGCTAGCTGTTAGGTGGAGGCTGATGTGAGTTGAGATGGAATATATGATTGGGCAATTGGCCAATGGCCATTTTATACATACATTACCTATTGCCGTCTGAGAATGAATGAGATCTTGCTGTTAGGCAGGATGCTTGTTTTGACAGCCTAGTCTCCAGAGGAACTGGAGTGCAGTCACGGGACTCTGAGGGAGAAAGACATTCTTCCAACAGATTTGTCCATCCTCACTGGCAGGTGACTTCTAGGCAGTCTCTCTTTTCCATGGCTTTTTCCAACTCCTCATATGTGTCACCTCAAAGTAACTGAGAACTCCTGGTAGAATTCTCAGGCAGAAGGTAATTGATTGTACCATAAAAATGTTTGTATGTGTTATGTCATGTCTGTCCAGGAGCCAAAGAAAGGGTTTCCCATTTTATGTGCACCACAGTCACTGAATTTCAGCCAGCATGCTATTGTTATGGGTGGTAGATAGCTTGACTGTTATGACAACTTTCCCCTTGTGAGGAATTTGCAGAGATGATCGCTGAGGCACTGAAGATGCTTGGGGGGAATTTTGTGCCACAAACTGTCTTCTGGATTCATAAAATTGTTAGCTTAGTGAGGAGGTGGTTAGTCCAGCATAGGTAGCATATTGTCAACACCATGCTCAAAGGGGGCAGGCTACTGGCTTCTCCAAAACAAGCTTTAGTATGGTCCATCCTCAAAAAATATAACTTGGCAAAGACAGTCTGGCAAATTGTCATGTGCCAGCTTCACAGAATCACAGAATCTTAGAGTTGGAAGGGATCTGTGGGTCATCTAGTCCAACCCCGGCTTGGATGCAGAATGTCTCCAGCCGTAACATCCCCGACAGACGGCTGTCCAGCCTCCTGTTCAAAACCTCCGGTGATGAACAGCCTACGACCTCCCTAGGCAACTTGTTCCGTTGACAAACCGCTCTTCCTATCTTAGGAATTTTTCCTGATATCTAGTTGAAATCTAACTTCCTGTAACTTTACTCTGTGGTTCTGTTTATTGAAAAGACTGAGGAGACAACTCTTGCAGTACACGGGTGTCTTAACTTTTCCTGACCTCTGTCATTTGGGATACCCGCCTGCATGCAGTACTGACAATTCTACTTCTGTTGGTTCGGGATCTTTTCCTGGTGATGGATGAAGGTCACGTCTGTTTGCTGATATTAATTATTATTATTATTATTATCAAGCATTTAGATAGCGCCAGCAATGTACCTGGCGCTTTACAAAGTAATAGAATAAACATGGTCCCTGCCCTAGGGCTTACAATCTGAGAGACAGAAGGTTTAACTGCCCCCATCTCTGGAAGGGCAAAGCAGTTGATTTGCTGTGCAAGATTAAATGCTTTTCCGTCCCGCGTCTACGAGGGTCGGATTGACGGTACACCCTATGTCGATCGCTTATGCCCATTTGACAACTTAGAAGTAGAGTCTGTAGGCCATATTATTCTTCACTGTCATCTATGACATATGACAAGTTGCGGATGGAGTATTTGGCGTCCATTATAGAGGCCCACCCAGGCAGATCAGACTATGCTTTGTTGGCCTTGATCCTTGACAGCTCAAAACTTGATGTCCTTAAGAATCTTGCGGCCTTTTTAATCCAGACTTTTCAGTATAGGAAATCCTTTATTGGACATCTTCCTTTGCCCTCTTAATTATTATGTCTGACTCTGGGGTACTCCCCCAGTTTATATTATGTAACTCCTTTATGGTCTGAGTATCCTGTATTTTATGTTTATATGCAATGTTAGTTACCTTCTGTATTTTTAGGGTTGTACAATGGTCTGTAACCACGTAATAAAGTTACTTACTAGAGACAGAGGGTGGGGGAAGGGTAACAGAAGGAGAAACAAGGGGTGTAACATTTACAAAGTTGCGAGGTCTCAGGTGCACATGCTTGGCTTGGTTACATCAAGAATGATGGCTGACTGGTCCATGTGGCGAGGATATGAGTACGCAGACCTCTGGTAACAGATTGTACTGGATGGAAGGTATCAGCAGGAGTTAGGAGAGGGGAGCGAGGAGTCGGGGAGGGCAGAGCGGAAGAGGTGGGTCTTGAGGAGGGATTTGAAGGTACAAAGGGAGGGGGTGAGGCTGATGTGGTCAGGGAGGGAGTTCCAGGTGTGGGGAGCACCTAGAGAGAAGGGACAAAGGCGGTTAGGGGAGCAGGGGAGACATGGGAGGGCGAGAGAGGGGACAGAAGAGGAACAGAGTTCACGGACTGGAGTACAGAGGGAAATTAGAGCAGAGTGGTAGGGGGAAGCAAGGTTGTGAAGAGCTTTATAGGTGAAGACTAGGAGCTTGTGCAGGATTCGTTCAGGAAGGGGGAGCCATTGAATAGAGAAGTCAGTGAAGAGCCAGTGAAGATTGCATCTAGTAGATGTTTGGGGGGAATTGTTTATGAGGTAATGTTGGTCTGGGAAAGAGTAGACTGGGATGGCATCTTCTAGCTTCATTCTTTTCCACTGGAAAGATCTCAGAAGGCGGTGCTTGGCCATGGCTCCTTTTCCTTGAGAGTTCTTTCACAGACATATCTTTATCTTGCTTTCCCTCCTTTTCAAAATACAAATGCAACTATTTAGAATATTAGAAAGCACTGGGCTTTATTCATTCAGTGTGTGAATGAGACTCAGCTTTACATTTCCGTATCTCTTCTGACTTTGATGGTGCAAGTGAGTGCTTTTCCTATTATGGAAAGATTAGATTTATTCTGGCGTGGCCGAAGACCATTGCTGCTTTTCCTATTAGCGAATTGAGATTTAGACAAGTAGGTGTCTAAGGTAACGGATGTTTAGACCAGCAGGGAGTAGACTAACCTCCCCTCTCCTAATACAGATAGCAGAGAGTCCGCATGTGCCATTGGTGTAACTTTGGGTTAAATGTTGGTTGGTGCATTAAGCTTCAGGGCACACTCCTCCATCCATTAAAGTCAATGAGAGCTGGGCCATTTACTTCAATGGGTGGGAAACTTCCTTTACCATCCTATTGGTATAAGGCAAATTTCCCCTTTGTTTCTCTCATCAGAGAGATGCACTCCAAGTCTACCCTGAGGGTGTTTCCCTTTCCTTTCTGAAGTCCCAGCAAAACAGAATCTCCTCACCCAAAACTATTTTATAATGAAAATTATATCATCTATTAAGGAACTGGGTTTTTAGTTCTTTAATGAAGAACACTCTAAAGACCCTTTCCCAATTTCCCACATGCCCTATTTTTGCCAAAGAAAACGAGGTGAAGCACTACATGTTAGAAGTGCTGTGTTGGGCTAGATCACCCTTGATGGGCTAAGATGACCTTCGGGCTGGATGACCATGGGACTAGATGACCCAACCCAATCCTGAGTTGGACTAGATGACCCTTGAGATTCCGTTCAACCCTGAAATTTTATGGGGATCAAAAGTTGTGAGGGATTTGGGAATTCATGTTCCCGCTGCTCCCAAAGTTCGTGGTGTGTGTGTGTGTGTGTGTGTGTGTGTGTGTGTGCAGGCACCCGTATCCCTATAATTACATTTATGGTGTGGACCCAAATCTTGGTAAGCAGCTCCACATTTTGTCTGGTGCCACAGACCATGGTTTATGCATTAGCTGTTCCTATGTTTGTGTATATATTTACCAAAACAAAAAACTTTACAGTTTTAAAAAACCATTAAATGCACAAGTTTTTAAAACAAAAGACTTTCCTCTTCAAAAATGCCACAAAATCATTTTGACTCTAGCTTAAACTCCGAAAAACATACAAATTCATTATAATTACAATTTAAAAAGCATTCAACTCAATACATTGCAACAAGACATAAATGCCAAAAAGCATGGAAATTATTTTAGAATTTTAATATTTCATATTTTATCCTCATCAACATAAATGTAATATATGTACTTAATTCCTTACCATACATACTTACTCTTATTCATTTTTATCGATACCTAAATGTTCACATGTTTTTGTTATTAAACTTTAATTTATGATCTTAATTCGACAACAAACAATTTTTTCATATTGCATTAACTCTGTCCTTTACAGGTATAAAATTGTATACACTTTATACAATAAACTGTTAACAATGTCAGTGTAGACGTTATGCAATTCGTTGTACAGAATGCAGTTCTGCAGAAACAGAGTTACTGCACTCTGAAAAATGGTTTGTTGTCGAATTATGATAATAAATTAAAAGTTTAATAATGAAAAAATCTGAAAGTTTAGTTATTAATAAAAATGAATAAGCATAAGTATGGAATTAAGTACATATATTACATTTATGTTGATGAGGATAAAATATGAATTATTCCTCAAATTCTAAAACAATTTCCATGCTTTCTGGCATTTATGTCTTGGTGCAATGTATGGAGTTGGATTTTTTAAATTGTAATTGTAATAGGAATGTGCGAACACGGTACGGGGGTTCAGCATTTGGCCTGAACTTGGGGTGTTTGGCCCGTTTCCGAACACCCCGAACCCGAATTGTCCCCTGCCTGAACCGGCTGAACAAAGTTTGGGTTCTGATCCTGTTCGGGTGGGGGGCGGGGGACGGGGGGAACCCAGTTTTCCCTCCCCCCCTCCAGGCTGCATGGGTGTAAGGGGTGCCGGGGCTCACCTCCCTCCCACCATGTCCAGCCTCGCAATACTTTTTTTAAAATTAAAAAAAAACCACCCAAGGGATCGCCCTACCTGGTGCTGCCAGGGCTCTGGCCCTGGGTCCGGCAGCGGCAGCAGCGGTGGCAGTGGGTCCGGTGGCACTCCAGAGCGCTTCAGGCCGCTACTAGGCCATCTGGGTCACATGACCTGGAAGGTCTAGTAGAGGCCTGAAGCGCTCCGGAGCGCCGCCGGACCTGCTGCTGTCACTGCTGCCACTGCTGCCACTGCCGGACACACGTCCGGAGCCCCGACAATAAATAATTTATTTATTAAAAAAATAAATAAATTATGAGGCTGGGGGGGGGGAGGGAGGTGAGCCCCGGCACCCCTTCCACCCACGCAGCCTGCAGGGGGTAGGGAAAACTGGGTTCTCCCCTGTCCCTCACCCCCGCCTGAATGGGTTTGGCCCCCCTGAACAGGTTCGGGCTGAACAGTCAGAACCCGAATGGTTTTGGGGGGGGACCCCGAACGGGCCGAACGCCAACCACCCACACACACCCCCGGTGTTCACACATCCCTAAATTGTCATTAATTCATGTTTTTTGGAGTTTAAGCTAGAGTCAAAAAGATTTTGTGACTTTTTGAAGGGGAACATTTTTTGTTTTAAAAACTGTTGTGCATTTAGTGGTTTTTTTAAACTGTAAAGTTTTTTGTTTTGGTAAATTTCTAGGTTTTGTGTGATATAATTAATATATCAACACATTAATATACCAGGTGCTGCACAACTTTAAAGTTGGATATATTTACAGAACTTTTAACTTAAAAGTTGTGCATATATGAAGTTACTTGATGTTTATATTAGGATTAATGGGAATGATTATCCCTCTCTAACCGTAGTGTAAACTAGGAGTAACTCTCCAAGAGCCAAAGGATTTTGAGGAAGAACTTGGTGTATGACTTTTTTAAACATAGCCTACACACCAAAACAAGAGGTATTTGGGGAAAGATTCTCCCAACTTCTTCTCCCCCCCACCCCGCTCAATCTCTCTCTCTCTCTCTCTCTCACTCACTCACTAATGCACGCACTCTTCTCTCTCTCTCTCTCTCTCTCTCTCTCTCTCTCTAACACACATGCATGCATGCACTTTTCTTCCCCCACTCTCTCACACTCTCTCTTTCTCACAAAGACACACGCATGCACACAGATTCTTCTCCCACCAACTCTCTCTCTCTCTCACAAACACACGCAACGCAGACTCTTCTCCCCCCCTCTCACAAATACATGTGCACAGTAGGGATGTGCAAACAGATCGGAGTTTGGATGTTCGGACGTTTGGACTAAAAACTTATTTCAGGTTCGTGGGTTCAGTCCCACGGAGTTCGGACCCCCCTGAATATTCGGAAAGTTCAGTCATGGCAGAGGCTTGGGGCACTCCAGGGGTGCCTGTGAGGGCATGGCAGGCCATCGAAGACGCAGCAGCAGCAGCAGCAGCAGCAGCAGCAGCAGAGACCAGGAAGGCTTGGGGCTTGGCACCCCAGGTTGCCCAGGCAAGCAGGCTCAGCACTTGGCCCCTGGGGGTGCCCGTGGGGGCATGGCTAGCCATCTGAGACCCAGTGGCAGCAGCAGCAGCAGCAGCAGCAGCAGCAGCAGAGGTCGGGCTTTGCAGGCTGCCAGGCATCGGTGGAGCAGTGGCAGAGTCCCGGCCATGGCCAGGGCTTGGTGGCTGACACCCCTACTTGGCTGGGCGTTGCAGGCTGGCTGACATCAGTAGAGCATTGGCAGACAGTGAAGTGGAACGACAGCCCTCCCTGCCTGGAACATAGGCCCCAGAAACCTGATGGTGGGTCCTGGGGCTGGAGTGGCTGCTTCTTGATGTGGTGGAATGACAGCTCCCCATGAGTGGAATGATGGCCCCAGAACCCTGACAGTGGGTCCTGGTACAGGAGTGGCAGCTTCTGGATGACGTGGATGGATAGCCCTCCCTCCCTGTAATGTAGGCTCCAGAACCCTGATGGTGGGTACTGGGGCTGGATTGGCTGTTTCTTCATGCAGTGGAATGACAGCTCCTTGTGAGTGGAATGACTGCCCCAGAACCCTGACAGTGAGTTCTGGGGCAGGAGTGGCAGCTTCTGGATGATGTGGATGGACAGCCCTCCCTGCCTGTAGTGTAGTAGGGATGGACAAACACAGTTCTGAAGTTCAGAGTTTGGCTCGAACTCAGCCTGTTCGGACGACTGAACCCGAATCGACCGAACTGAACCTGATTCCGAACTCTAAAATGACCGAACAGTTTGGTCAGTTCGGATCACGTTTGGATGGTTCGGATGGTAGAAATGTGACCACAGCCAGTTGGTGACCCACTGCCTGACACAGGCAGGCACAGGGAGCGGGGAGGTCAGCTGAGGAGCAGACTTCCAGGAACCAGGGGTGGAGAGGCTTGGAGTAGCAGCCAGCCTGCCCAGTCACCATCCCTTTTCTCCTCAGACCACTGGCTACGCAGTCTGCAATTGGCCACGGGCTAGGCTGCATGGAGCCAATGGGGCTTGCGGTGAGGCAGGCGCAGCAAGAAACAAAACTCATTGCCCTCTCCCCTGCCAACACCTTCTGAGCTAGTCACTGTTCCTGAACAGCAGGCGTTTCAGGAGGCTCCCTCTCCCAGCAGTTTTGTTCTCCTCAATCCATTGCAATCCTCTTCCTATTTCACCCATCCAACCCATCTACCTCCATATTATCATTTATTTAGCTTAGCTTAGATAGATTTAGGTATTATTTTTTGTTTTTATCCCTCCCTGTGTTCCCTGTGTTCAATCTTCCTTCCTCCCTCCCCCCTCCATTGAATCCTTTCCCTCTCCCTCTCTATATAGTCCATCCCTGATTCCCTTCCCCTGTTTTTTTAATCATTTTGAGNCCCTCCCTGTGTTCCCTGTGTTCAATCTTCCTTCCTCCCTCCCCCCTCCATTGAATCCTTTCCCTCTCCCTCTCTATATAGTCCATCCCTGATTCCCTTCCCCTGTTTTTTTAATCATTTTGAGTAGCATTAGATTGATTTAGGTCTCATTTCAGTTTTGTACCCCTCTCTGCGTTCTTTGTGTGTCCCCCAATCCCATATATATATGGGATATATGGGATATCCCATAGATCTCCAATATATATATATTGGATTGGGGGGGGGGGACACAAAGAATGCAGAGAGGGGTACAAAACTGAAATGAGACCTAAATCAATCTAATATATTAGATATTGATATAATATATCAATCTATATGTATTAGATTAGAGATAGTAGATATTTGTAGGAGTTAGCTGAAATAGAGATAGTGTTTAGAGATTTAGTGTAAAGTGCGACCTGTGTGTTTTTGGATGGAGGAGGTATACAACAAATAACCATTTAGGCAAATGACAACAAAGGGCAGTCAAAATTTCCTTTACTGGTTCACCCTATGTTGTGGGAATCAAATTGGGAGTTATGGCTTGTAATTAAAGCATTATTGAAAGTTGGGACATTTTCTCAAAGGCATTGGATCGAGTCTAAAGGATTTAGCCTGTACAATGAAGGGCAATGAGATATGCCTAAAGGGTAGGGAGCTATCTTGCAAGCCATCGGCTATGATTTGCTGTAATGTTACTAAGATGTGTTCCAGCTATGTTGCTAAATTTAATCTTATACCTGGTTGTTTTTCACCAGGGTAGTGATGGAGGCTGGGGCTTTTGATAAAGACTAGCAGTGTTCTTGAATGTTCTGCTTTTTCAGCGACTAAATTGTTATATATGTTTGTTGTATTCTTTTATTGTTAAATGTTATATGTTTGTTGGCCAAGGCGAAAGCCAGTGACGAATAAATTGATTTGATTTGATTTGATTAGAGATTTAGTAGTGTTTTGTAGAAGTAGGCCTTTGTACTTATTAGATAGATAATCCATTTAGTTAATAGCATTTAGAATAGTTATAGCAGTTAGATTTAGTGTAGATAGATAGATATAATATTAGATACAAAATTTAAACAAAAAAATAAAATAAAATATAAAAACATTATTTTGGAGGAAGAAATGGAGAAGGGAAGAAGAGGCCAGTCTGCTGCCTGTAGGGGAGGCAATGGGGCATGTGCCAGAGGTGGAAGGGGCCATGCCAGGGGAGTGGCAGCAGGCAGCAGCAGTAGCCCGAGCACATCACCACACCCCAAACTCAGCAGGCCTGCTTTAGGGAAACAGGCCTCAGAGGCTCAGCGTCACCTCCTGGCAGTGCCCTCCTCCACTGCCACGCAGGGCATTGTAAGGCCTGCAGTACATGAGGCTGTGGCTGTCTCTGCTGCGACTGCTGGAGCAAGTGCTGTTGCTTCCGATGTTCCTCCAGGGCCGCCCATGTCCCCCACTGTCGAGGCGATCCCCAGCAGTCCAGAGCTGGTGGATCTCACCCCGGCTCCTAGAGGCAGGGCCTGATCCCTGGGTAATGTCAGTAGGGAGAGGAGTAGCAGCAGCAGCAGCAGCAGCAGCAGCTACAGAGGGGGGCACAGGGAGAGTGCCAGCAGCATGGTGGGAACGGGCAGTCTAGCCTCAGGGTCCTAGTACTCCCCTTCATGGGACATCACTGTCATCACGGACAACAGTGAGTCAGAGGCAGACACTAGTGCCACAGAGGAGATGTCTGGAGCTGAGGCGATGGCTGAGCCTCCTCCCAGAGCTGTATCACTGGTGCCACCAAGTTCTCCCCCTCCCAGCAGCGCTGTCAGCAGTGCATCACCTGGGGTGGGCCAGAAGGCAGGAGGGGGGAAAAATCCTCAGTCTGGGAACATTTTAAGCTGGTGCAGGCAGATGATCCCAGAGAGGTGCAGTGCATTTTGTGCAATAAGCTAGTGAAGCATGGACAGGTTCTCGCCAGCCTTGGGACAACTGCAATGGCGAGGCACCTGAAGTCATGCCACAGTGCTCTGCTGCTAAGCGGGAAGGCAGGGGAAGTGAATGCCAGCGGGTTCCCAACTGTGGAGGCCAGTTGCCTGACTCCTTCAGTGGGCAAGCATCCTGCACCAACTGCTGCTGCCTCTAGCAGCAGGAGCAGTATGGGGGCAGAACAGCAGCAGGAGCCTCGCCAGCAGCAGTGTCAGTCCACTATGGAGGTGCTGGGGTGGTGGCAGTT
>QEPC01004073.1:4612801-4642173 GCA_003113815.1 Sphenodon punctatus | reverse complement strand
CAGGAGGAAAGGGAGTGGGGGCAGACTGGGAGGGCAGGAGGGAAGAGGGATGCGGACAGGCTGGGGGGGCAGGAGGGAAGGGGAGTGGGGGAAGGCTGGGAGGGCAGGAGGGAAGGGGGATGGGGCAGGCTGAGGGTGGGACAGGGCTTTATAGATCAACCCTAGCACCTTGAATCAGGCTCGGTACACTATAGGCAGTCAGTGCAGAGTACGGAGCACAGGTGTTATGTGCTCCCACCTTCCCATCCCCATAAGGAGACGGGCCGTCGCATTCTGCACCAGCTGTAGCCTCTGAACCAGAAACAAGGGAAGCCCCACGTACAGCACATTGCAGTAGTCTAACCTTGAGGTGATGAAGGCATGAATGAGGGTGGCCATGAGGAATGAGCGATGTCTTTTTTGAGATGGGGCAACCAGAACTGCACACAATATTTCAGGTAAGATCGCACCATTGATTTGTATAGAGACATTATGACACCCTCAATTTTATTCTCTATCCCTTTGCAAATAACTCCTAACATTCAGTTTGCTTTTTTGAATGCTGCTGCACATTGGGCTGAGGATTTCAGTGTATTGTCCACAATCACTCCCAGATCCTTTTCCTGAGTTGTAACTCCTAGCTTAGTACCCTACATTGTGTACTCATAGTTTGGGTTATTTTTTCCCTATGTGCATCACTTTGTGCTTGTCCACATTAAATCTCATCTGCCATTTAAATGCCCAGGTACCCAGTCTCTTAAGATCCTGTTGCAGTTCTTCACAGTCTGCTCGTGTTTTAACTGCCTTGAATAACTTGGTGTAATCTGCAAATGTTATCACCTCACTCATAACGCCCTTTTCTAAATCATTAATGAATACATTAAACAGCACCAATTAATGAATACATTAAACAGCACCAATACAGATCCCTGAGGCGCACCACTTTTTACAGTCAGTTTTGTGTCAATTACCCACTTGCGTCAGAAAGTCAGTAAGAGGACAGTCTAGTCAGTTTCATGCCAATTACCACCTGTGGTCACTCCCTACTTTTGACTCCCTATGAAAAGTCTACACCTTTTCATACAAGTGAAAAGTCTGCACCTTTTCAAAAGATGCAGACTTTTCACTTGGTATGAAAATGTGCAGACTTTTCATAGGGATGGACTGAGGCCAGGTGTGTGTGTGTGTGTGTGTGTGTGTGTGTGTGTGTGTGTGTGTAATTGACATGAAACTGACTATAGTGTCCTCTTGCTGCCTTTCTGAGGCAAGTTGGTAATTGACATGAAACTGACTAGAGCTTAAAGTCTTTGTGACAGAGCTGGCTCCTGATAAAGTTAAGTGATTTTAAAAAGCAGAGGCACGTGAACTTTCCTTATGCTGTTTTTTGCTGGTCAGCGGCTGCTTGACTGCGCATGTGTGAATCAGCAGAACTGATTTTTAAATCATTAATAACTCAGTTGCACTAAACACTCCAAGACTCCAGCCGCACGAGTCTGTGTTGATCTCAGGCTCCAAGACTGCGGAGTCTGGGAGTTCAGATCATTGTCTGGGATGAGATATTCCAGGAGTCAAAAGTCTGCAACTTTTCATACCAAGTAAAAAGTCTGCAACTTTTGAAAACTTGCAGACTTTTCACTCGGTAGTGAAAACTACGGGAGTGGGGCTAGGGGGTAATTGACATGAAACTGACTAGAGCTTCATATTGCTGTCTTTCTGAGGCAAGTGGGCAATTGACACAAAACTGACTAGAGCGTAAAATCCTTGTGACATTGCTGGCTTCTGATAAAGTTACAGGATTTTAAAAAACAGAGACACATAACTTTCCTTATGCTGTTTTTTGCTGGTGAGCAGCTGCTTGACTGTGCATGCGTGAGCCAGCAGAACCGATTTTATAATCATTAATAACTCGGTTTTGGATGCACCAATCACTATAATATTACAGTAGCAGTTGTTATTGATCTCATGCTCCAAGGCTGTGACGTTTGGGGGCTCAACTCGTCCAGGGGGAGGAGATATTGATGATTCACAATCGTGAGGATGCTGTACATTTTGACCACAACCAATTAACTTTTAAACAGTCATAACATTTTATTTTCTGGAAGGATCTTCTTCAATCCTTGCACGTATGATGGTACCCACAAATTATAGCCATGGATAAATTTTCAAGCAGTTTCCTCAAAATCAGGGCTTCAGCAGTCCCCTGTTTACAATGGAGAGTGGCTGTGCATTTAACTTCCTTACAGCTACCACTGTAAGGAAATTTTTGACTAGCTATGCTACATACCTGAGGAAGGACTCTATGTGGTCTGAAAGCTTGCTTATTTCCACCAACAGCAGTTGGTCCAATAAAAGATATCATTCGAACCTCTTTGCTTCCCTCTCTGTTTGTGAATGCACATTACATAAGCAGAGAATACTAGGAGCTACTGTACTGTTGCATGGTCATGTGCAGAGTAAAGATCCTTCAGATGCTCATCTTCATGGATCCTGTCTGCAACAGAGCATGGATCCACAATTGTCTGTCTGATATACTTCAGGCAGAGGATATCCTGCATTGGGTTAGATGACCCCTAA
Organism: Sphenodon punctatus; assembly: GCA_003113815.1. Taxonomy (NCBI): domain Eukaryota; kingdom Metazoa; phylum Chordata; class Lepidosauria; order Sphenodontia; family Sphenodontidae; genus Sphenodon; species Sphenodon punctatus. The sequence continues at coordinate 4,639,620 of QEPC01004073.1, read as the reverse complement.
GATCCCGTCCAGCCCTAAAATTCTATGGTTCTATCTTGTTCTGCTGGAAGGAATCCCAGAATGGAATCACATTTGGCTGCCCAAAAAAGAAAGGCAAAGCCACTTTGTGTGTGTGCACCTGATCTTCCAGTATGACAGGAACTCCAATGTCTACTCAACTCCTGAAGGCATAGACTGCCTGTTAATTTTCTGTAAAACACCATGCAAAATTACAGAACTCTGTGAATATTAGATAATGTTCAAGACCTGTTCTTTCTGATGATAAGCAGTCATCTGCTGTGGTTGGTTTTGGTGGAAACACACACATCATTTAAAGATCCTTCTAGCAAATTCTGTTTGTGGTTTCATCTTGGAACCGCTTAGCTCAATAGCTCTAATTGTGTTCCAGAATTAATCAGAAGATGCAATACTTTCAAGGCAATATGAGTCAACATGTGGATTTTAGAGCAGTTTGAAAGGTTGTAATCTGGTTGAAATCTCTACAGCTGGAGTAAAGAACTGTACTGTAATTGTTGCCTAGGCTATACTAGCAGCAAATTCACTTCTGAAACCATTAAACATCTGCCCCTTTCTGTGCACTAGGGACTAGCATTCTCTAGCAGAAATGTTGTTTTATGTTGGCTAAATATCAGTGACAGAATCTCTCTCTTTTTTATGGATGCTGTTTCCACTGAGATTGCCACAAATACAACATTCCCAGTCTCTCTATTTCATGAGGTGAAAAAATAAATAAATCTACTACTAACTTTCTAGCAGATAAAGATCGATTGCAAAGTCTGCAAGAGACTCCTGGCTCTCAAAAACATCTTGCAGGAGGCATTTACATATCCAAGAGCCCAACCTGCCTGACACTTATGGTCTATGCCTCCTTCTTATTGCTGCCTCTCAAGAAATATTTTGGCAATAGTAGGTTGACCAGTCCCTCTTTTGGGTAACTTTCTTATGCTTAGAGAAAATAAGGTTGCTGTTTTGGACTTGGTCCCAAATATAGGAACAATAGAGAAATTAGATGAAAACAGACATGTACCTTAAATCCACTTTAACATTGCTTTAACACCATGTTAATATTTCTTATGCATGTTGCGGGGCTGCATAGGGCAGCCCTACAGCATGCATAAGAAATGTCAAGACAGTGTTAAAGTGGAGTTACGTGCATGTCTGCTTTCACCCAAAGTAATATAGTGATATCTTTTATTGGACTCCACCAACTATAGTTGATCCAATAAAAGATGTTACTATCTTACTTTGTCTCTATTTCTCATGCTTGTCAAACCTATTTCTATTGTTTCTCTTAGCAAATTAGTTTATTATTATTGTTCTATGATTACATTACAGCAGTCCCTGAGAAGTTTGGTCATGCATCAGGACCTTCTTTTACTTACAAAAATACAAAGTACTATATGTTACACAATGTGGTAGCCCTCTTAGTAAGTGGAGTTTCTTGATTGCATTTCTTTATGGATACTTTGTAATGTGTTCTGCTACTGGTAGTTCTTGAGTAGGATTTTTCATGTACTGTTCTGTCCCCTCCCTCGCTCTCCCTCGTTTCTCCTGCTCGCCCAACCGCCTTCGTCCCTTCTCCCTCGCTGCCCCGCATGCCTGGAACTCCCTCCCTGCCGACATCCGCCTTGCCTCCTCCCTCCGCTCCTTCAAATCCCTCCTCAAGACCCACCTTTTCCATGCTGCCTTTCCCAATGCCCTCTAGTCTTTCCCCTTGCTCTTACTGTCAGCCCTCCTCTGCTGACTGCTGCTACCGACCACCTTGTAACCAAGCCAAGTACACGCACCTGAGACTTCGCATCCGCCTGAATGTTTGTTTGTCTTCTCCCATGTCTCTCCCGCTGTCCCCTCTCCTTGTCTCCCCCTCCTTGTCTTTTAGATTGTAAGCCACAGGTAGGGACCGCAGCTGATTGTATGTTCTGTACAGCGCCAGGTTGTTACTGGCGCTTTATAAATGTTTAATAATAATAATAATAATAATAATAGACCTAGTGTAAATGAGTGGGCTGGCTGCACTTTGCATGAAGAAGCATTAGTAGGAGCATTGTTTCAGGCTCGATGCTGTGGCCACCCATGGAGGATGATTGAGTGGCCAGAGGATCCAGTCTCAAACATTTCAGATGAGATGCTACCCACATGTCCACCCAAGAGCCATGGAGCTGACTGCCTGTCTGAAGGTGAAGTGGCTGGATGCACGCTCTCGTGAGCTTTGGAACACCCATTCAAGCCCACTCATGGAGCAGTACTGTGAAATCCAGAGTGCTCCATGAGGGGCAAGCCAAATAGATCAGTGGCAATGAGCGACCATCGAGCCCCTGCTTGTATGAACGGCAGCAGCCAGTCACGTCAGTAGACAGGTATGGCAAAAACCACACTATGACCTTGGAGGCCTTGACCTTGGGACTGCTAAAGAGGTCTATAGGCCTACTGCCATGGGAGGAGTCAGCTTTCCTAGGCTGGAGCCATGTGAAGACGATGTCTCAACTGACATTCCTGGTGGGTGAGGTCATCATGGCTCAGGTATCCTCAGGTAACCCCACCCTGATTGGTTGGGCATAGACCAAGTGACCTCCCATGAATCAATCCCAGCAGAGGGGGAACAAGATATTAAAAGGAACAGAGACTGCCCACTTGCTCTCTCTTGCTCTGAACTTCACAACCCCTGGACCTCTGCCAGCTGGAACTAAGGACTGGGCTTCATGTTGCTAAGAAAATACTCTATCTATAGCATGTGGTGAAAAAACTGTAAGTAAAGGATCTGCTTCCTGCCAATTACCAGCAAAGAAACAGTTATAGGCAGTCATAATCCAAAAGGATCCATGCACCCACTGAATTGGACTCTGGAACTGCTCAAAGACGTAGCCTACTTTCTTACCCTTTAGTACCTGTTTGTACCTTTTTTGACCCTGGCCAGTAAAGTCTAAGCTTGTTTTCTTTCTTGACCCTACTGGGTGTGTGTTTGTGTGCTCCCTGTTGAAAAGACACCTTTCTAGGCCTGCTAAAGCACAGCTACCAAAGGGGGTACAGGATTCACCCTAAAAAGGGAAATCCTCGCTGCCTTTTCCAGCCAGGGCAGCTTCTGACCAAGATAAGCACCCCTGAGTTACTCCAAGGGCTTCTGCCTCCTGTAAGGGGAGAATGTCAGATAAGGAGAACCAGGGAAAGGGGTGCCCTTGGGAAGCTGTGAGTTTATAACTTCCTGGGGTTCGCATATCCTGAGTTGTGTGAGCTCAGGTGGTGGCAGCTGAACTGAGGTTTTTCTGGGGTTTGCCAGCAGGTGGGAAAATAGCTAAACCCTTGCCCATGCTGGAGCCCCAGGCTCAGAGTTTTGACCAACACAGTGAGGTGGGTGGCTCAGCTGTATATCGCCCTGTACTGTGTTGCATCACAACAGGTCCACCACTCATAGGCACTGTGGGTAGGGGGAGCAGAGTTTTCAAGTCACAAGAATTGTCTGGGAGTGCTGCAGGGCTCAGGTTTTCCAGCATTCACACTTGGGACATATCACTTGCAAAGGCCAGCCCACAGTGCTTCCCCCTTCCCCATGGTCCATGGCAGGGGGAGTGCATGGCAGCTGCCTCTGTGGCCACGGTAGCCATGCCCATTTGAATCCCTCCCCACACACCGCACCTGCGTGGGTGCTCCGTGACACGCTCGGTGACCACGGATCCCCCTCCTCCATCGCCTTGCTCATCTGAAAACACCCAAAGCTCCAACTAACCCTTCTTCATGCAAAGTGTAATTTACTTGCAGCATGTCACGTCCTTCAGTTGCTATACCATACCTCCCAACAGTCGCTGTTTCCCTCTTTGGGTGCTCAGTACTATTGTCCCTCTTTCAAAGGGATCAAAATCCCTCTTTCAAGAGAGAGAGAGACAAAAAGATCAGTCTCAAGGACTACTTTCCTGGTTGCCTCCCAGGAAAAGCAGTTGAGAAGTCAATGAGGTGATGATGGAATGAGAAGAAACTTAATCTGCTTGCAGACGAGGACAGCCGCAGTGGAACGTCTGGGAGTGGAGATCCCAGAAGGAGCAATCCCAGAATGCTCCGCTGGTGGGGGGGTGGAGTAGCCAGTTTTTAGCGTGATTCCAACACACAATGCAGGGCTCAAAATCCAGCCCTGTGTTGTGATGTATCCCATATAAAAAGCATATATTTTATTGGCAATCTGTGTTCCAACAATTAGGATCAGTTTGTTATAATGACCTTTTTACTGAACTCTTGACCATATACTGGGAGAAGAGATATGATCAGTCTGTCTCTTAAGGATTCAACATTTTCTGTTGACCCATCTCAAGGGACATGATTCCCTGTGCAGGGCAGGAAGAGGTCTTGTTTGTCTGGAGACGCCTGACATATTGACCATTATTAACTCCTATCTCAGATGATAGCTGCCTGTTTACTATGTATCAGCAGATTTTGTCTACAACTTACTTTGAGAAATTTCACTGTCAGCTGTCTTGACCTGATGTCATCTAAACTGACTTCTAAGCATTTCCAAACCATAAAAAGACAGAGGAAAAATGGATTTTTTAGAAAGCTTTCCTTCCTTGGAGTTTTCTCACTTTCCATACGGCAGTATGGGACACAGGTCTGGGTGAATATGAAAGTATATTCTTTTGATGCATTGAGCCAACAATACTTAAACCATATGTTATTTCTTATAGATGTTAAGATCTTTGAACTTATAATAGAACTGTTTCTCTGAACAGAAATGTCCTTTTAAATCATGTATTTGTAACTGACATTGTTTCTCTTTTGTACCATGTTTTTATTTGAATTTAAGTAAACTATGCTTTATATTTATAGTATTATTTGTCTCATAGCCTCATTTATAAATAATATTGTCTTTACAATACTTTGCTGCGCTGGTTGGCTTTTAGCACAGTGTAAACTGAGTTTCCACATATTGGAAAAGAGTCGCCCATAATCCAGACCAGATTATGTCAGGTCTGGACCACTAAGTGCATTTTCCCTTTGAAGAAACAGAGGCACAACGCGACAGTATTGCATGATGGAAATCACGCTAGAAATGAGCTAAACGCCCCCCGCCGCACATGAGCAGAGCATCTCAGGATTGCTCCTTCCAGGATCTCCACTCCCAGATGTATCCCCACCCCCTGCGCTCATCTGCAAGTCACCTGAGTGGAATGATTAGCAGGAGAGATTCCAGAATGTTGGGAGGAGAGTGTGTGTGTGTGGGCGCGCACATGCAAGTGTGTGAGGGGGCAGAGCTTGTTCGCTGAGTGCTGTAACTTATTGGCCAAGTTCACCCAGTTTTCTTGGGCACCCAATAGTAGAGGACCCCTGGCTCAAACCAAGGCCATACCCAGAATGGTGCAGACTGTGCAACCACAATTTAAAGTTGTCAAGTCTGCCAAAAAAACTGGAAAAATCTGTGGTGAATTATCATGTGATGTTTATTTGTGATGTGCGAACACTTCTACCATGTGGTAACTCCAGGGCTTAATTTGTGCCAGGACTCATCCCCAGCACCTCTTCCAAGCCCTGTTGCTGCTGCTCCTCTGCAAGACCAAACCCCAACTGGATACAGAAGCACCAGCCTCCACCCCAGTCTTTCCTCTGATAGGGTTAGGGCTGTTGTGCATGCACAGGGAGGGTGCTGCTACTACCACTCATGAGCTGCTTGATCGTGAGAGTTTTGCCACCAAACAGCTGATCATCATCATCAGTCCCCAACCTCAACCTTCATGAAACTTAATCTGTTCCTGAGCAAGGAAGAAGTGGGTACAGGGGCTGGTGGAATTATGGGCCTGGCAGGACAACTTCAGTAGTCTCTCTAAGTTCCTGCTCCATGCTTCTGGGGTTAAGTGATACATTTGTGCTGCTGCTCCTCCTCCTCCTTTTTTTTTTTTTTTTTGGTACAAATTCAGCGCTGAGTTAATCCATGGTGATCCATGGAAGAGGTTCCCTGGGTATTTATTATGCAATGTGTGAACCCATATACCACATCATAAACTTACAGCAACTTCTTTCATGGATTGCCATGAATTTATCAGTTGTGGAAGGATTCACGTCCCAAAATAAACCCATGGTGACTTACCCTGCAGTACCTGATCATTTTTTCCATTGGTTTTACTGCATTAAATTAAGATGCCTGAAGGTACCCATAGAAAGACCCAAAGAGCTTATCTCCCACAGGTACCTTCTCACCTGTGAGACTGCTTCTCTCCCTGTGACTCACTGCTGCAGTTGAGACCTGTGAGGGCACTCAAGCTAGAGCTCCTTTGATATAAAAGATGAGAAGCTGCTGGAACATCAGTAGATGTGTTTCAGGACTCACTTCTCTGTTCAGCCATATAATCAGAAATGTGCACCCTTCATGGGAATGTAAAATCCATTTTATTGAGGCTTTTGAAGAAGCAATGAGGGACAATATTGGAATTCAGTTTTACCCCTCTTGGGAGGATGAACCTGTTTAGATTCAAACTGATGGTTCCAGGAAGTCTGAGTATTTCATATCTGAGGCTTAGAGCAATCTAAGCAAATAGGATGTAAAAATAAAATGGACCCATTTGCTTAGTTTTTTTTTGGGGGGGGGGGGGAAGGCTCAAGATTAGACAGTGAGATAGTGAAAACTGAGAGAGTGCTACAATTGTTTGAACAAAATGTAATGGACACCAAGGACATAAATGGAGCAATAAGATCTGTTATTGGGGGGAACAGTGAAAAGGTTAGGAGGATGGACCAAGATACAGATCTTTTATCAAGGCCTAGTAGCTAATACCATTTTATTTGATGTTTTCAGTTTCTGCTTTGAAGTAGTAACTGGAAAATTATTTCATACATATTCATCCTTCATACTAGGTTTGTTTCATTTCAATTTAGATGGTTTCAATGAAAATCAAAATACTGTAAATTCAAAAAGCTTACATGGGGAACACACTGGCTGCTGCTGGGTTTCAACCGCAGTGAATTAGTCAGATCTTGGCCTCTGCTCCCAACCTTTTAATTGCTTCAAGGGCACAAACAGACTCTAAAGCTGCCCTGATCAGACACTCAGCTGTGTCCTATCAGGGCGGTTCTGGGTGCATTGAGTGGGTAACCCCAGCTCCGCAACAGCACATTGTGGAGCTGTTACTGACCATTAAAAAACAACCTGAGGATGTTCTAGTGTGTGGCAGCAATCCTATTGGACCCTCGAGGCCTTTGGGATGGTGGACGCACAATATCCCTTTTGCCTGCATGCTTCTCCTGCCTCAGCACCTGCACTGAATGCTACTCTCAAGGATGTAACTCTTTAAATTGGTTTTGTTTTGTGAGGAGATCTGGAACCTGGTATACCAGCTTGACTAGATAACTGGGGTTGAAGCTCATATCAGACTTATGCTATGTTCTTATGTACCTTTATTATAAGAAATGCTATACTGGGTCAGATCAATGGTCCATCTAACTCAATAACTCAGGATGCTTTAGGAGAAGAGGACAAAAATTAGTGCCTTTATGGATTGATCATTTACTCCCAGCCTCCTGCTGTCAATGGTTTAAGGACACTCTGCACACAAATCTTTGTCCCCTGACCATCTTGCTTAATAGCCAGTGGTGGATCTCTCCTTCATGAACTTATCTAATCCTTTTTTGAAAGCAAGTACTTTTGGGGCTGAATGCTAAACTTATAGTTCCCTGTTAGACAGGGAAGTTTAATTAGTAGAGATACTGACTCTTTCCTTCAATGGTGCTGCAACACCATTTATCTTTGCATGATTACAAGCTCTCGGTCATAGAACCACAGAATTATAGGGTGAAAAGGGATCCCAAGGGTCATCTAGTTCAACCCACTGCTCCAAGGCAGAATACCCTCTGCCTACAGCCTTACAGATCTTCCTCACACTTATGTCCAAGTAATTCTAAGGTACAGGAATGAAACACATATTTTACAGCTGTTGTGGAATATCTATTAGGGATGGACGAACACAGTTCGGAGTTCGGACTGAACTCGGTCTGCTCGGTTGACCGAACCGAACTTCCGAACCGAACTCAAATTTCAAACCAAACCGAACCGAATTTCCGAACTCTGTTCTGTTCGCCCATACCTAGTGGCAACACACACCAAAAACCCTGGTTTTGAATGGCCGAACTTGGTTCGAAAGTTCGGAATTTGAACGAACTCGGTCTGTTCAGTCAACTGAACCAAACTTCCGAACCGAACTCGAATTTCAAACCAAACCGAATTTCTGAACTCAAATTTCAAACTGAACCGAACCGAATTTCCAAACTCCGTTCTATTCGCCCGTCCCTAATATGTATGATGGTCTGCCACGGTACCATTTGCTGAGGAGCAACACATTCCTCCAAGTCAGGAGAAGTGAGAATTTCTGAGTTTATCGTTCCATAGGAGTGGGAACCTTTCCCTGCTCTGGGGGAAAGGGTTGGGTAAGAGAGAAGGAGAAACACTACTTTTTGACCAATAGCTTTAGGATGTTATAATTAGAATGAGATTTTCTGCCAGACATTCAAATTCTGGTAAGTGAGCCCCTCTAGATTCACTTGGAAAAGTCTGCAAGCTCTTTGCTGTTTTCCTGTTTGGTTGGGGGGGAGGGGAGGAGGAAGCCTGAAAACTGCTAGTATTCCTCTATTAGAATCAGCTGTTTTTGCTGAGATTGAGCCCAGCCATGGAGACAAAGAGAGTGAAAAAGAAAGACTTTGCAAGTAGCAGAACAAAAATAGCATGTACGAGAGGGTTTTGTTCTGTTGATTTGACTTTAATTAGACCCTCTTTGGGCTCGTGAGCCTGGAGAGTGGTTTGGGTTTTTTTCCATTGGAAAAAACGGAGAAAGTCTGTGTGCATTATGTGGGGTTTTGAATTACAAATTTTATTTGCCAAGATATTCTCATGAGAGATGCAACACCTCATTTTCACAGAGGACTCAGGAGACAGCAGGTGCTTTCATATCTTTCTGCATTTGCATCTGGCAAGTTAAAATAGCCAGAATATTTGGAAGAGTGCATAGTCCATAAGACAAATATCCTGGATTCTTTCCAGTCATGTTTCAACCCAGGATAGGGCATGGCATAGATGGCATTTAGTGGCTGTTTCACTTCCAAGTCTTGGCCCCAAATGGGCTTTAGGTCATCTTAGAAAGCCCTAACTGGGCTAGGTGTAAGCTGTCTCAAAAATATCGTTGCCATAAAAAATCATAGTCAATGGGAGACAGTGAGACTGTGAGACTGATAGTCCCTAAAATGTCTTGGTGCTGGAGACACAGCATTCCCAGTTGGGAAGGATGCTGAACACTAAAACTTTCTGCCAAGATTAGAATGAGCCTAATGGGTCAATGTTCATTGATTAATAGATTACAAGTACCCAAGAGACTGTTATGATAATCTAGTCTAGCTTCCTGCATTATTGCAGGCCATAGAATTCCACTTGCTAATTCCTTCAGCTAGCTCTGCTGTTTGTGAATGAAGTGCAATGTATACTAGTATCTTTTAGGAAGACATTTAGGCCCCAACCTAAGGTCGACATGAGTGGGCCAAAACTACCCCCTGCATATGTAACATGCTTGTTCCCCCGACAAAGTCACCCACCTCCCAACTGTGCCACCATCTGGCAAAGGGAGAGGTGGGGGTGCAGCAGAGTATGCAGGTCATGGCATGGTCAGGAGGCAGGGAACTTTGACCAGGACACCCTGCATGTACACACTATCAACATGCATGCAAGGGGTAATTTTGGTTCCCCTGCACTCCCAGACCTTGGATCAGGTCTAAATCTTTACTCAAAGAGTTCAAGTGATGGAAAATTGACCACATCTTTTGGCAGTCTGTTTCAATGGTTAATTACCCTCATAATTCTTTTTTAAAATGTACGTCTTAGTTCTAGTTTGAACTTTGCTGCCCTCACCTACCAGATATACTATCTTCTGACTTCTGTGACTACATGAAAGAAACTTCTGATGTTAGTTATCTTGTCCTCACACAGGGTTTCTGTGTATGTGATAAGATAACAACATTTTATGAGTCACAGCAACCAATGGATGAACCTCAAAGCTCAATTCTGACAAATCTTCAGAAGTTTGGGTGCTTGTTGTCAGGGACCTGTGTTCATTGCATTTTCCCTCATTGCTGCCAATGCAAAAAAGTAGTGTACATGGATCCCAGCTTAGCTTGCTGTACACAAAATCAATGAAAAATTCTTGGGGAACTGGACAACTGGTATTAAAAATCTCAAGAAAGACAAGATCTATGGAACTTCCACTTTTCATTAAGCTGGGATTCAGGTGTGTACAAAAATAATTATTTAGAAATGATTGAATGACCATTGACTTAAAGGCATGAAGTAATTTGGTGGGATAATAATTAAAATTAACAAATGAAAAGAAAACAGACGATGGTAAACTTTCAATGTGGATTAATAGCAATTTTTATTTATTTATATGTACATTTTTACCTCACCCCTTGCTACAAGCGACTCGGGGCGAATCACAATTAATAATTAAAACACAATATAAATATAAAAATATAAAACATATAAACATATTAAAACTGTAATCATGCACAAAACAATAAAACACCCACAGTGCAGAAAAGAAAGACCCCAATTTTATCCTGACATACCCATCCCACTCTCCCCTCCTCCCCCACTAAACGACTGGCAGAAAAGCCAGGTCTTACAATTTTGTCAGAAGGTGAGAAGATTCGTGCTGAGACGAACCTCCACCGGAAGGGAGTTCCAAAGTATTGGCGCAGCCACCGCAAATGCCCTCCTGTCCGTCCAAACCTGTCAGTAATGCAGGACTTCGAGGAGGGCACCCCAGGACGACTGCAGGGGCTGACCAGGGACCAGGGGGTGAGGCCATCACTTAGACAACTAAATGGAGGAAAAGAAAATATATTTATTTTATTTTTATTTTATAAATTTATACCCCGCCCCTCCTGCAACGCAGTTCGGGGCGGCTTCCAACATAAAACAATAAAATACAATAAAAACCATCTAAAAACAATCAGATATTAAATATTAAAACAGGGCTAGACAAAAACAAATGGGTAGGGGACTAAAAACCTCCCTCCCCACCCTCCCTCCCAAAGGCCTGGGCAAACAGCCAGGTCTTACAGTTTCGCCGAAATGTTAAAAGGCTAGGGGCCAGGCGAGCTTCCTCCGGAAGGGAGGAACCCCATACCCCCCCCCAAAACCCCACTGGTAATTGGTATCCCATGTGTCTGGGGGAATGCGGGAGTCTTATAAGCTCATGAATTCCCCAGGCATGTCTAAACATTGCTTAATGTTTCACACAGTAAAATCAGACATGAAATTGGATTCTAAGTAATTTTCTGGCATAGGGTCCATCATGGTTTTAAATCACCTTGACTGACTCGGAGGTTAAATTAAATGTGCTAACTGGGATCAGGCAACTGGAATCAGACAAGACTGTTGTCAGACTTGCACTAGGGCTGAAACTTGATCTTGCTTTTTTCTTGATTCTCGTTGAGAATCCCACCCCCTCACCCATCTCCCTTGCCAAATGCCTGGCAGAACAGTCAGGTCTTACAGCTTCTCCGAAAAGAGGGGAGATCCGGGGCCAAGTGGGCCCCCACCGGAAGGGAGTTCAACAGCCATGGTGTGGCGACTGAGAATGCTCTTTCCTTGCATGGCCCCCCGGAAGACTTGGGAGATCTCGAGCAGGGCACCCCCAGATGACCCCGCAGGGGACAATCCAGCACCCGGTGGGTGAGGCGGTTCCACAGATATGTAGGGCCTAGGCCATTTAGGGCTTTATAGGCCAAGACCAACACCTTGAATCTGGCCCAGAAGACCACCGTCAGCCAGTGCAGAGAACGGAGCACTGGTGTAATATGCTCTCGGCAGCCCAATCCTACCAAACGATGGGCTGCCACATTTTGCACCACCTGCAGCCTCCGAGCCATCACCATGGGTAGCCCCACATAGAGCACATTACAATAGTCGAATCTAGAGGTGATGAAAGCATGGATGACGGTGGTCCTGGTCAGAGTCTGAAACAAACAGCCAAAGCCGACACACCAGATGTAATTGGTGAAAGGCACTCCTCGCCACAGCCTCCACCTGGACAACCAGGCAGAGCTGCACATCGAGGAGCACCCCCAGACACCGTACCTGGGACACCAATGGAGGCCAGACCCTGCCAATAAGGGGGGGCCACCATCTCCATCGCCTTACCCACCAACATCACCTTTGTCTTGCTGGGATTTAGCCTGTCAGTTAGCCCTCATCCAGTCCCCCACAGCTGCAGACACCATAAGTCTCCTGGGGCAGACCATCCAAACTGGTCTTGCATCCCTATGGTCAGGTAGGTGTGTTAGGATGGAGGTTTGCAGGAGATAATGGTCAGACCACAGCAAGGGTGAACATACTACACTCATCAGACTCCCCACCTCAAGCTCACTGGAGAAAACCAAGTCCAGAGTGTGCCCCCGCTCATGCCGCTGCCTTTCCCCCCGGGGAGGGGGGAGCCTGCCTCCCGACACGCTCTCTGCACAACATGGGACTGTGTAATGCCATCTGTTACCACAAAGACATGTGAAAAAAGTCTGTTTAACTTAATGACATGATCAAACTCTGTTTAATGTGTGCTGTTTTAAGTTTTTGACGTTCCCTAGACTTTGTTAACTCATCATCCAGTCTATTTAAAACCCAATATTATTTTGGAAAATAAACACAAAAGGGGGGGGGGGGGAATGGCTCAGCAAAGCTGTTGAAGACTGATGGAAACAGAGTAAGTTAAATGGTCACCAAAACCAGTGAGGTAAGCCAGAAGTGTCTGAAAGGAGTTTTGAGCACATGGGCAATTTTGATAAACATCTTTCCCAAGGGCATTCCAATGATAAGATCATAGCTCTTTGCCAATCTGTTTTGAACCTCGAGATAATGAGGAGGGTGGCTCAAGCTCAGCAGATCACAGTACTTTTGCTGGGAAAGAGCACCACATTTCCTGTGCATGTGCCCCATGCTAGTTTGCTAAAGACATAAATGTATACATTACCTTTAGCAATCTAGCACAGGACGCATACGCAGGAAGTGTGACCCTCTTTCCCAGCAAAAGTACTGGATCTGCTGAGCCACCTTCCTCCCTCCTCCTTAAATATGTATCTAAGGAGGAAGGCGGCACGGCAGATTTCCGTACTTTATAATATATAGATGGCTTTAGAAATACACACACACACGCATACATTTATATATAAGTAATAAGGCCCAGTATTAAACTTTCTCTAAACATGATACAATTCTAATTTGACTGCTTGGTAGCTAGGGACGCAGAGACTGAGAGGAGGGGAGTGGTTCTCATCTTCTCGAAACCACTTTGCCCATTTGTACTGATTTCACACCTTCCAGAAGTAAAGAGTGCTGTGCAACCTCTCCTACAAAAAGATTCTTTGCCCCACTAATGGAGTAGGGGAGTGCTGTAAAGATCTTTTTTTGTATGGCATTCTGCTGTGTCAGAGAGATTCCTCTCCGCAGGGAATAATAGGCCCTAATTAGGCAGATTTCCTGTGGTGGTACAAAGTGTCACTTCTCTTTCTTACTTCTTTTCTCCCCTCCTCCCCCCCTCTATATTTTTAGGGAATATAGTGCTCATTAAAGATGTCAGACTGACAGCTCTGGAGAATATAATCTTCTGCGTCTCCCCAGTGAAGGTACCGTACGGTATGCACCGTGTGAGTTTTCTCACATCACCCTGCCAGTCTGCTCCACTCCTATAAAGACAGCAGAGCCCCAGGAGTGAGAGGCCAATTCAGTCTCATGCCCACTGAATCTTTGGCCTCACTGCTTTGATTGCTAGCAAAAGTGCCAATTAGCAATGGTTGTTTTTTTTAATGTTGACACATGTCCACAAGGAACTGAACTGACATCACATAGGTCAGTGAACAGAGTCGTCAGATGAGCTGGATGTAAAACCGTGACCTCGAGAAAAGGGTCTGTATCCCGTTACCAATCCCCTGAGCCATCCAGCCTCCCCAAAGCAGCACTATTTAATTTACGTGTTATGTCCTCCTTGCTTTGTCCCTGGGCTCTCACACTAGACAACTGACAATGCTGACACTTGTGGTCTTATTCAAGGATGGCACTGCGACAGGTTCAGTGGGGAGTGGACTGATTTGTTGCTCAGGCTTTGAAAACTTCTTCTTCTATGAAACCAAGCTATGGATTTAAAGAATTGGCATATTTTGAGCTTACAAATGCTACCATCGTTTTCTTAAGTTACAGCATCTACAGAGGAAGTCAGTGGGCTATGGATTCTTTTATACAAAGGGCATTTTTAGACATGACACAGACACATGTGATTGGCATTAAATGTGTATATTAGCTGCACATTTAAATGCCTCTCACGTGTGGTGTGTCTCAAAACATCCACATTTGGGAACCCTCAATATCCAGGGTTTCCAGAATGTGCATTTGAAAACTCGCAGAAGTTGCCCGGACAGGGGGAGAGGACCCCAAAGGAGCATGCATGCTCCTCCTCTCTTGAGAGCTGGGGAAACTCCCCTGAGCTGCCCGAGAGCTTAGAGAGCTGTCTCGTCTGTCGTCTCTTTCTCTGCCACCGCTTTGGAAGAGGTGGTGGGATCTGTGCTTGCTGAGGGTAGTACTCACTGAAATCAGTCAGCAGCAACTGCTGTTGCTGCTGCTGAGTGTGCGCAAGCAGGAGGCTGAACGTTTATTTTAAATTGCACTCCTGGTATCCCATGCATCTGGGGGAATGCGGGAGTCTTATAAGCTCATGAATTCCCCAGGCATGTCTAAAAATCGCTTAATGTTTCACACAGTAAAATCAGACATGAAATTGGATTCTAAGTAATTTTCTGGCATAGGGTCCATCATGGTTTTAAATCACCTTGACTGACTCGGAGGTTAAATTAAATGTGCTAACTGGGATCAGGCAACTGGAATCAGACAAGACTGTTGTCGGTCTTGCACTAGGGCTGAAACTTGATCTTGCTTTTTTCTTGATTCTCCTTGAGAATCAAGCTTCTCGACGATAGTTGAGAAAAAAACAAGAATTGAGAAAAGCCCCAATCTCACCAATTTCTTGTCAAGATTTTTTTCTTGATTAAAAAACAAACAAAGAACTGCACATGCGTGAAATAGCCGCCGCTCCATTCTTTACATGCATAGCCCTTTTAAACAATGGTGCAGACCGTGTCACTAACATTTTGGAAAGGAGCAGCCATTCTGTGTGTGCACAGTGGCCATTTTGTAAATGTGCAGAATGGCTGTCCCTTTCGGGAAAGGCTGCACATCTGCAGTAGAGTCTGGTGGTCATTTTGTGCATGTGCAGGGGTTTTCTAGCGTGATTCTTGCAAGAATCTTGAACAATTAACGAGATCCTAGTGAGATCTTGTTAATGGTTCTCATTTCTCATGAGATTCTTTGCAAGAATCAAATTGATTATCATTTCAGCCCTAGCTCTCACCCTGGCCCTTAGCAGGTTTGGAAACGATCCCCAATTGCACTCATCCCCATCCATAACTTCAGGTGGGCACAATTCTGCCCAGCCTCAGGGCCCTCGCATACCTTTGTCCCTGGTTGTCTTGAGGTGAGTCCTTCTGGTTCCTAGTCTCAGTTCAGTCTGTCCCACTTTTCCCCAGTCCCTTTCTCCTGGCATTGGTGGGGACAGCCAACCCTGACTGAGCTCCAGCCCCATCCTCTGGGCAAGCCTCAAGGCTAGTCTACTGCAATGTGCTCTATGTGGGGATTCCCTTGACGTTGGTTCAGAGGCTGCAGCTAGTTCAGAATGTGGCGGCTCGTCTCCTTATGGGGACGAGCTGGCGGGAGCACATCACCCCTGTGCTCTGCACGCTGCATGGCTGCCTATAGTGTACTGAGCCAGATTCAAGGTGTTGATTTTGGCCTATAAGGCCCTACATGGTCTTGCCTCTTCATGCCTCAGGGACCATCTCACCCTCCGCGCCCCAGAACGACCCCTGCAGTCTGCCGGGGGCGCCTTCTTGGAGGTCCCCCATGTAAAATGGGGGGCCACAATGGAGAGGGCGTTCTCGGTGGCTATACCACAATTGTGGAACTCCCTCCCGGAGGAAGCCCATCTGGCCCCAAGTTTGTTGGCCTTTCGCCGGGCCTGTAAGACTTGGCTGTTCTCCCAGGCATTCGGAGGAAGGGAGGGTGGGTTGGGATAATTAAAATGTAGGGGGATAGTGGGGGTTTTTAGATGGGTTTTAAAATGTTTTTATTTATTGTTGTTTTTATCGCTTTGATATTGTACACCACCCCGAAATACTGTGGACATGAGGACAATAAATGTAAATAAATAAATAAATAAATAAATAATTGTCATTTGCCGCTACTGCTCCAGGACTTGTTCTTTGCAGCCACTTCATTACTGCTGGTCTGGTCTCAGCTTCCTGCCTTCTGGTGGGCCCTCAGCCCCCTCTGTGAGCCCACAGTCTGCCTCCCCCACTCCCTCCCACAGGTGCTACTTCCTTGCACCTGCATCTGATCTCATCAGCTGACCCCCCATCTCCTGGCAGCTCTCCTCTTTAATGGACCACAGCCACCCTTCTCTTAAAGGGGCAACCTGTTTTTCTTTTTAGAGCAGGGGATCCCCAGCCACCCTACTACAGTGGCTTCAATTCATAATGTCATGAATTAGATGATGTGCCATGTTTTGACTTGACATCAGAGGAAATCATGCTCTAGTTTATTCCTGCAAAGACTGCTAGAATACGAATGTTTGTTATTGTTATCCTAGTGTAACTGGCATTAATCCCCAAAGTCAATGTTATCCATTCCAAACTAGGGGAGCATATACTGAACAGATGTGCCAATGCATATGCATGGTCCTTATGGGACAATGGAAACCACTTGTATTTCGCTGCAGCAAGGTTTCAGGATTGGGATTATCTCTGCCTCAATGGGAAGGTGCAGTATATTTCTAGATTAAAAATCAGCCATCTGAAAATTACTTTTGTAGCAGGTATGAAGGAAATGTTTTATAGCTGTTACATTATGAGTAGCCAGCTATGTTTAATTAAAGTACAGAATTCCCTAGAGATAGGTTTTTTTGCTTGTTTTCCCTCCTAGTGATCACTTAATTAATTTACTTTAACAAGCAGAATGAGGTGCATTTTTCCATGATACTGACCTGGGGCCAATTCAAATCCTGTTGGTTTCAAAGTGAGTTGGATCAGGTCCTAGGCCATTATGCTAATACGGGAAGGGTGGGATCTCTCTAAGGACTTTAGCAAGTTAAAGAACCTGAATCAAAAACGATATCATTGAATGGCTATTTAAGAAGACTCGGTGCAAAGAAAGTAACATAGAGAACAGGTACTTTACATTCATTATATACAGTAGACAACCACTTTCCCATCCCTTGTCTTATTATGAGAGAGTTCGCAGAAGATAGAAACCAATTAACTCTTTATTTTGGCAGTGATCATCCTAGGTGTTCTTTTAATGGGCATTATTCTTGCTAAATTATAGATGAGCTTTATAGTAAGAAAAATGCCATTATCTAAGTTATTTATTCATGGGATGTCATCGGTAACATACCCGCACCAGTTTTTCTCAAAGTTTTGTATTGATCATTTGCTTTAATCAAAAGTATCAAGGGAGGCTGAAAGATTCAGCAACTGCAGCTTTGAAAAGCAGCATCTCTCTCTGGGCTTCTGCCAGGCTGTACGTGAGTGCTGAGATTGTGTCAAGAATGAGGTAACAGCAGTAATAAGTGGGTGCTTGCTTTCTGTACATTAAGATAAGTGGTTGTGAATCCCCCCAAACTCTGTGATGAATGATGATTAATCAGCCTGATTTGGCATGCCATTACAGTACATTTTCCAACTCATGCTGCTGAGTATCTACAGTACTTTCCAAAAGTATGGTGAGATGGTACCCAGACAGACTGGAGGCAGTTGAGAAGGCTCCTGCTTACCTTAATGATATTGACTGGTATTTACTTTGTCTCCAAAACTAGAGATAAGAATAAGTACTCTATGTGCCAAACCAGGGAGGAGACTGGAAGCTAAGTAGATATTCTTTAGTCTGTCTGGTACCATTTTGTTTCTGTTATTATTTATGCCACTTAACGATCGGCTGAATGATATTCTAGTTAACCGCAGTTCAGTGATTGGACTCTGCCTCGCAACAGCCTTTTTTAGTCTGAACATTTATTACTTCCCCCTTGACTCCACCTGGTCATATGCAAAGTGCTGGTGCAAATAGTAAGAGATCTGCCCTCTTTCCCATTTTACCCACTGTTGCAGTGGACATGAGGGATGTGCAAAGAGGGGCAAATTTTGTATTTCTGATTTTTATTCTGTTTTTAGTGCCATTTTTGGTTGGTTTTTTATGTTTTGTGTCTCAAAATGTTGTGTCTTCCCAAACTGCTATAATTGGTTGAGAAGCAAGGAAGCAGGATGGGGGGAGTGCAGCCCTGTGTGTGTGAGTATGTGTGTGTGCGTGCGTGCACACAGACATGTGTGCAAGTGGTGACCCTACAATAAACAGTAAAGAAAGACCATTGCTACAAACAAGTGCCATATCACCAGGAAGGGGAATCTCACACCCTTGCCCCATCCCATCTGGTTCCCTGGGTGCAATTCCTCTTTCAGCTGCCTGTGGAAACAGGCCAAGTCCCCAAATCACAAGCACTCAACAATCAAAAGTAAACCTAAATCAAAACATAATGCACTTGCACTCCTATAAGGTCATCAGTGTTGGGCTAAACTCCCCCCTGGAAGCACAACATACCAGGAAGCTTGAAAGATGCTCAAACTGCTATATCAACAATTAAAATCATCAAATTAGAAATGGAAATGGAGAGGCACAAAACACACTAACACAGACCTGAACACTGCCGGGCATCTTTTGTAGTTCAAATACAGAAGCTGAAAAGGGCTTTTTTGTGTTTTATCGAAACGCGAAGGCACATCCCAGTGGACATCACATATGCAGTTTAGACCCCTATGTTGTGCATTTGTGAGCAATTATAGCAGTCCTTACATTGTGTTAGAAAACATAGAGTCAATGACTGAGAGACTTTAATTACAAGAGAAATGCAAGATCACCATAGAACTTACAGCATACTCCTAGAGTTTATATTGGGCATTAGAGTTTCCAAATTCTCATCTGAAGGGTTGATTCTGCTCTGTTAAAGTTAATGGACAAACATCTTCCAAGTCTGTGATTGCGTTTATAGCTGGTGCAAATCTGGGAAGAACTTCAGTGGAGTATTCATCCACCCACCCACCCATCCAGTCTTTTGAGAAGATCATTGGAGTCCCAGTGACAGGATTTCAGGCTAATACAATTGTGGATCAACAATCCACTTCCATTATTTTTACTGAACACCCACTAGCTGGAGAGGGTTGTTGCTAGGACCACATTTCATAGCTAGGAAACTGAGAGAAAGCAACTAGCGCCTAGACTGTGGAACTCCCTGCCAGTGGAGGCTCGGATGGCTCTGGACCTCTCCTCCTTTATTGATACGGCAAGACGTGGCTGTTCTGCCAGGCTTTTGGTGAGGGCGATTGGTGTGGGATGGGGGGGAAGTTAGGGTGGGGTGGTGGTGGTGGATTTGTTTTACTTCCCCTAGTGGGATTGGAGGTTTTACTGTTTTATTGTTATTGTTGTTATGTAATTATTTTTATTGATTGCATTTATATTATTATTTTTATATTTTTATAACTGTTAGCTGCCCCGAGCTGTTTTGCAGGAGGGACGGGGTATAAATTATGGAAATAAATAAATAAACTTGCACATGGCCACCCAGTGAGACCAAATTTTGAATTCAGGCCTCACAGTTCCAAGTCCAGCAAGCTATTAATTGGACCACACTGCCTCATAACTGGAGCTACATGTTGGTATAATAAAATTAGCATGAGATATGACTCCAGTCTGTTGTGTTCAATAGGTGAAGGCTAAGGGATTAATTTTTCCTCCATGTTTAATATAGGCAACACCTTTTTGGAATGAGTGAGGAGCTCCAGAATGGGCTCTCTCTGAAGAGTTAGTCCCCAGCCCACTTAGAATGCTGGCACAGGAGAACATTTCCATACAGTTTAGTGTGGTTTCTCAGAGTCAGAAGCGCCAAGAACCGGGCTCGGCTGGACTGAGCCTAACACACCAGGAAGCTTGAAAGATGCTCAAACTGCTAGACCAACAATTAAAAACATCAGATTAAAAATGGAAATTGAGAGGCACAAAACACACTAACACAGACCTGAAAACTGCCACACTTCTCGAGGTCCTCTGTGTGGCCTGGGGGGCCGCTATTGAGAGGGCGTTTTCGGTGGCCGCACCTAGGCTGTGGCACTTCCTCCCAGAGAAGGTCTGGATAGCCCCGGACCTCCCTTCCTTCCGGCGTAGGAGTAAGACCTGGCTGTTCTGCCAGGTGTTTGGCGAGGAAGATGGGGTGTAGGGTGGGGGATTGGGCTAGGGAGGGGGGCATTTACTGTCTAATGTCTTCCCTTTTAATGTGTTGTTTTTAGTTTTAGTTTATTTATTTTATGTTGTAAGCCACCCCGAGCTGCCTGGAGCAGGAGGGGTGGAGTAAAAATTTGTTAAATAAATAAATAAATAAATAAATAAGAAGTACCATTGTTTCTGTTTAATTAAAAGATGGCATCCTGAAGTTTGTGACCCACTCAGCATTTCCCCACTCGGATAGCACATTCTCCCATCAGTCTGTTCTTTTCTCCTTCACCCAGACCAGCCTCTCCGTGGGAACAGCCCTGCGAATGGCGTCGGTGACTGAAGGTAAACAGGTACCTCACATTTCACATCAGATCCCCTTGCATGGCTTTGATCCTCCCCAGAATGGTCCATTGTCACTGGAGGTAGGCCAGTGCATGGCGCTGAAGCAGGAGCTGCCTCCGCGGTGTGGTACACCTCACTATCCCGGCCACAGATTAAGGAAGGGAATGGGGTGAAACTTCCTTGGGATCCCTCAGGGCTTGCATTGCAGGAAGGGTAGACAGGACGAGATCAGGAAAAATGTGTGAATGGGAAAATATTAGACCTTTTCCCACAAAAAAGTTCCCTTCCAAATGTTTTGTGTATATGGCACTAACAGATCTTGTTTCCCCTGTAACACAGTGTTAATGCATTTCTTGTTCTGTTCTTATCCAAAAGGTTCCAGCAATATGTATCTACTTAACATTACTAGAGCCCACTATTTTAAAAGAAGGCTCAACTCTGTATCTTATTGATATATGCCATAATAGGAGACGGAATGTGCATCTTTCTTTCCAAATGGGATTCACGGTAAAGTCAAACAGGGTCCCCAGGTCCCCCTTCCGTCTACTGGAACTCAGAGGTTATGTTACTTTGCACGACCCCATCTTGCTTCTATTTTGAAGTGACTATTCTACTGGCTCTGGAGGACTGCCTAGAACTCCTGTTATTGCTTGTCAGTGTCTCTGGTTAATCAGCTGGAGAAGCTGCAGTATAGCAGCTCTCAGCCTCTGACAGGCTTGGGAACAAGAGGTTTGGAACAGAACCCGGCTCTCCCACATGCTGCTAGTACTGAGCACACCACCCACGCTAGGGTCCTGGGCTTGTTGCTTTTCTACATTCCAAGCTGCAGAAAACAATGAACTCAATAAAGACACAGCTAGCAGGAATAGTTCAGAAAAACAGGACAATCACCAACAGGCACATCCAGCTCTGTCTTGATGACTCCTTTAAACATGAGCAGAATCCTACAGGTGTAAAACTCCAAAATAGAATATTGACGACCTTTTCTATCGTTCAGTGCTCATTTTTGTTTATTTTATTATACCTTTTTCTGGAGCTGTAGAAGCTACTTTTTCTCCCTCACTCTGTTTCTCAAGCTTTTGTTAGCACTGAGAATGTTTTCCTCTCACTGTGGGGTGAAGGTCTCATTTGGTAGGTCTCATCTTTGACAACATTTTCTTGTTGTTATGGAAATACACTCAAATGTCACTCTCTTTTTATTAGATACAATCTGTCCAGCTTACAGTAGCTGTTGACCATTCTTTTGTCATCTACATAGAAATGTCCTTTGCCTTCCTTTCCACATGCTAATCTATGTCCACACACAATCTGTTTTGAATAACTTGCAGCCACCGACACCTTTATTCAAAAATGAGCTGCATAAATTATCACTCCACTGTGATTTCCTTTTCAGTGCTCAGAAAATGTTAAGTGCTACATAATTGCTAAATATTAACGCCGTATTATTACTGTGAGGCTGAATTCACAGAATACATTCCTTCAATTTTTTTTCAAGTCCAGTTCCAGGCAAAAATCATTTATGTGACCCATTTGAATTATCGTTACAGATCACAACAGAGTGCCCCAATGCTAAAGGGCACTCGCTTTTTCTTCTTTTCGAAAAATAGAAAGTGTTAGATGATTAATGGAGATGATAGTGGGTAAACATTCTAGCCAAGTCAAAGCAAATTATGGTGTCAGGGCCGGGTCTCAAACCCCTGGTTCTGGGTTGTGGTATCTTAGGGGTGTGCATTTTTGTTTTCATTATTACAGTAATGAAAATGACAAAAAATAATAATGAAATCAATAAGAATAAAGAAAGTCGTTATTGATTTCGTTATTGCCTGGCAGCGTGGCAGGTGTTTTTTGGAGGGAAATGTGGAAGGGGAGGAGGTAGCAGACATCTTGGAGCCAGAAACAGTGTTGAACTCTTGAACTGGGAGGGGAAGGCTCTGATGGCCAATTAGCAGCACAAGCAGATCCCAACAGTTGAATGGCACCCTGTGATTCCCTCAATGCCTCTGCCTCCCAGAAACAATCAGGAGGGATCTGGGGAAGGGCACTGCAACCCTTAATATTGTAGGGCTGGGCTGCTTCACTCTGTGTTAGCTCTCTTGCTTGTCAGGGTGCATTTGCAGAGCTTCTGGTGCTTGCACTAAAAATCCCCCCATTTTTTATATCCCTTATTCCCTTCCCTACCACCCAATCCTTATTCCTTAGGTACACATATAGAGATAGACAGATAGAGATAGAGAGACAGAGAATAGAGATAGATTAGAGATAGTAGATATACCTCTGAGTTTTCCTTTCCCCCTGTCCATATATTATGTAGATATAGATATTAATTGTATATATATATATAGCTTAGATATTTAGATACGAGGCTGTTTTATTATATATAGGAACATTTTGTATTATACATAGGTTAGGTGTAGCTTAGATTCTGTATATACTATATAAACAAAACTGCATATTGTGTACAGTATATATTATTGTGTGCGGTTCTCTCTGTATCACAATGAGAAGGGGAAGCAGTTCAACTTCTGACAATAATTCTTCATTGGGCCACAAAATTGATATCGATACCAAAAATGAAATCTTCGTTTGAAATTGGTACCGATAACAACGACAACAATAATGAAAAATGACGTTTCGTTATTAACAAAAATGAAAATGACACATTTTAAAAACAAAAACAAAAATGATAACGAAAAACAAAAAACAACATGGAGCCCTGGCATACACCCCTAATGTGTCTTTCTCCAGCACCAGTGCCTGCCTGGTCTTGGTAAGAGGCCTTGGGTATTAACATACATGGCAGCAGAGTGCTGCCATCACAAACTGATCCGCTCTGGGAAACAACTTGCTTCCTGTTAGTTTCCCGTCTTGTCCCCTTTGCTATAGCTCTGTTTATGTCTCCCTATGTGTCTGGTTTTCCTCATTGTCTTGGCTAGTCATAGTTGGTTGTTTACTGCTTGTTTACTGTTTGTTCCCCTTCTTGCCTCTCTTAGTTCTTGCACCGTGTTTATATTTGGTTCCTTCTGTGTCCACAGTAGCTACAGTTTGGGTGCTAAGGTCTGCTTTCTCTTCCCTTTTGGTTCCTTAGGTTCCCGCTTAGCCTCTCGTCTCCCTCCTTAGTCCTCCCTTGTTTCTGTGTTGCTTAATCTCCCTTGGGCCTGCTCCTGGGTCTGAGCAACTCAGTGGCCCCATTCCTGCCTCCTCCCTTAGTCTCTGGACTTTGTAGGTTCCTGATGTTGATCGTGGCCACAGCCTCTGAGCTCAGCCGTCACTGGATCCTGAGTGAATGCTAACCCTGCAGGTGGGGCCCGGCTTCCTAAGTCTCTGTCTGTCTTGTAGGCTGCCGTGTTACTGTCCATTCACCCAGCTTGGTCATCCAAGTTTGGGTTCCCTAACACTTTTCTATAGCTCCCTAATAGTGCTCCTAGGGGACTCCGGATCCTGACTCCACTTACAATTCCTGGCTGTGTTTCTGACATAGGGGGCAAATTGTAAAAATGCAGAAAGGTTTATTTATGCATCTATCAATAGCACTAGTGGAAATCCCACCAAAAAATCTCTCTGGAGAAACATGCAAATACACCCTTGGAATGATTCTGTGTGAGCAGACATTACCTTTAGCAATAATTTTATTCCTACACTTTCCTGTCTCCGTTCTATAATGCAGCTTGGTATAATTTTTCCAAAAGATTTTTATCAGCCTTGATCAAGTGTGTTAGTTGATAAATGGTTGAAATCTGTAGACTGCGAGGAAGGATGCAATGAGTCATGCTGTCTCCTAGAAACCAGACAGCAAATAGCTTTCAACAACTATTTCAGACTCCCAAAGTACCCTTCACTCCAGCACTCTCAAGATGTAATATACTGCATCATTACCTGTATTTTCAGCTGCCCAACAAAACTTGTCAGGCAAGAATGAGAAACCAAAGTTTAAATAGGACTGTTTGGTACCAGCCTTGTGAGCAACCAAAGATCTGCCAACAAGCAGCAGGAGGAGGATGAGAAGGAAAAAACATTGCTCATCCAGCCAAGATGGAATGGTTAGTTATCTACAAATATATTTCATTACCCTTTAAGGGCCTAGTTGACTCAGCGAAAGCACTGACTCATGTTGAGGAGACTGAAGAGATGGATGATTGCATGTCAGCCAGCTCCTGGACTCAGATATAATTCCCTATTGGAGCTTGACACGTACTGGACAGTGGGAAGCTGTAGTGTTCTTTCCTCACTGGACAAAGCCATTTCTATTGGCTGATGAAAAGGGAGGGTAGGTCCTGAATCCTGACCTATCCACACCATTTTCACTCCTCAAGGGCTTTGTGTCACACAAGCATGTACACTGACCGACACTCCTGATTTTTAAGAGACAATCCCTTATTTCAGAACCCCACAGCTCCATAGGACGACCCTTATTTCAGAACCCAACAGTGCCATAGAACATAATGGACGTCTGTTGTTTTAGAAGTCCATGGCTCCATACAATCTTAATTCAGCACACCACAGGTCTGTAGTGTCCTGCATTTCTGAATTTTTGATCTGGCAGCTATAAATGCAGCCCATGGTCCTTTTATCCTGTAGTAATTTGCTCCACAGTAGTTACTTTGCCTCTAAGCATTCACTTGGCATTAGGATTCCATAATAGCTACCTCAGACTGTATTCATTGCATAGGGCTGGGACTTACCCATGATTCCAAGTGGCATTATTACTGTGGGGTAAATCCCATGAGTGAGCAGGCAATGCAGGAGTGGGGAACCCCTGGCCTGTAGGACAAATGCAGATGAGGGCTGTTTTTTATTTGGCTCCCTTTCAATTCTTGAATCCAACCCCTGGTTCCCGATCCTACCCTCAAGCACTGAAAAACTGAGCTCAGGGGAAAGACGTGGACATGAGGGCATGCACTGAAGGACAGGGATCCATCAAACAGATCCATGATATGAACCCTCTCTTCCTTTCCCCATCCTGATCACATCCCATAATCACCCTACCCTGACTCCTGTCTGGCCTGCTGAGTTTGTACTGATTTTCAAAGTAGCATATGGGAGAGAAAGGTTTCCCACCCCTAGTGTCACTGATGGTTTCCCTTTGTGTGTTTTTTTGTTTTCTTCTCCATCTTTTACCTTCCCCTTTTAAATTGTTCTTAAATGGATTTGTATATTTTATATTGTTTTATTATGTTGTAAAGCACTCCAACCACCATTATGGTGGTGGTGGTGGCGGTATAGAAATTAAAAAATATTATTATATGTGCCTGCAGAAGCACAAGGCAGAAGCAGTCTCTATACTGGGTGGAACACAAAGAGAAGAAAGAGTAACTGTAGTAGGGTAACAGTGCCTTGTGGTAAGTATTCTCAGGATCGGGGCCCAAAATATCAATGTTTACA
The DNA here is from genome assembly GCA_003113815.1 of Sphenodon punctatus. Taxonomy (NCBI): domain Eukaryota; kingdom Metazoa; phylum Chordata; class Lepidosauria; order Sphenodontia; family Sphenodontidae; genus Sphenodon; species Sphenodon punctatus. Next base: position 4,613,537 of record QEPC01004073.1, on the reverse strand, counting down.
TGAAATTAGTTTTTTCACAGTTTATTGGTTCTCTCAGTCAGTACATCAGTATCCAAATACACAGTTTATTTAGTGCTGTATATGTAGCCACAGCTCAACTCAGTATCAGTCCTCTGGCTGGCTTATCTACAGATCTCAGCTCTCCGGCACAACTCACTCACAATATAGTCATGTTCATACAGTCGCTATGTAGCATAATCAGCCCCAAAGTCCCTTTTACCACAACACTTATTACTCAAAGCCTCTGCTATGTTAGGTCAGCCATCCACTTACATGTTCTTAGGTTAGCCTTCTTCTGTAGCAGGGTTTCAGGACCCTGGTCAGCTGCCTGTAGGAGCTTCTTACTCCTCTGAGTCCAGGCACAAACTGACTCTCTTCCTCTGAGTCTCCTCTTCTTATAAGGAACAGTGGCCATGGTTAGTTCTCCACTCCTGAGCTCTTAAAGGGCCCACAGCCTACAGGGACTCTGCCCTGTTACAGTAACATGGGCAAGTGTGATTGTATATTTGTTTCCACACACACACCTCCCAATATTCCAAGTGCATACATGCAGTCTCCTTATTTTCCCAGTCTCCTTATAAATAAGGAGGCCATGCAGTCTCCTTATTTTCCCAGTGCCTGTCAGCTTTGGGGGCTTGGATGAGGTCGAGCCATCTGCAATTGAACCCTGACAAGACGGAGGTGATGTTGGTGGGCGAGGGCTTGGGGGACCTGGGGGTGGTTGAATCTCCTCTTG
>QEPC01004073.1:4580006-4606836 GCA_003113815.1 Sphenodon punctatus | reverse complement strand
TAAGGGCCAGTACTATAGCTGAGTTTAAAAGAGGTTTGGACAAGTTTCTGGAAGATAGGTCCATTAGCAGCTATTAGCCAGACAGGATCAGGGAACATGACGGGAGCTGGGGGGAAACAACAGGGAATGGATCCCCCATTGTGACCTGTTGGGTGCTTTTCCCAAGCCATCGTGATTGGCCACTGTCGGAGACAGGATGCTGGGCTTGATGGACCATTGGTCCGACCCAGTATGGCATGTCTTATGTTCTTAAAGCAGCAAGAAAGTGGTATGTTTTCACATTATGTGGAAGGCAGTGAATGGCCTATTTCAAACAGCAACAGCATTCACAATGAATCTCTGAGTCAGCTCTATGAATGAGGGACAGTGGGAGTCAGCAGCGAAAGAGGGAGTTTCCCTTCTAAACAAGGGGTGTTTGTAAATGAGCAAGGCTTGGCAGGGGGTGTCTGTGTCTGCTGGGTGGCCCAGCTGCGGAGCAGCCATGCATACGGAGTGAGTGGGGAGGGATTCTAACAGGCAGCTCCCAGGGTGGCCACTGCAGCCATGCAGGAAGCTTCCATGCACTCCCACCACCATGGACCGGCCCTGCAAACAACTCCTACAGGTGGCCGTTCCCCACCCCAAGCCTGGGCCAACTGCCTACCTTCTGCCATGACACACAGCGCCATGAACACCATGGAGTAATGAAGCCACAGCAGCCAGTAACCCCTTCCTGACCATAAGCGGGGAAGCCAGTGCGGTTGCTGGCTGGTAGTTCCATGCAACAAGGAGGCACATGCTGGGCAGGACATGCAGGAAGCTGCTGTCTGAGCTGCTGTCCCCCATGGTGTTGGCTCTTCTCTTGTGCATCATGGTGTGCGTGTGGGGTGTGTGTGTGTTGTTGTCCTTTGAGTCAACGTGATGTTGTATTTTGTGCACCTGTCTTTTCGTGCAGCAGCTCCATTTACCAAGGCATGACCCCCCCACCCCACCCCCAGGGTGACCACAGCCTACGAATTCGTGGTCAAGAGCCCTTCCATCAAGAACCATTCGTGGCCCCCCTTCCATCTTCCACCCCCTACCATGGGCTGGGAGCCCTACTCCTCCCCGGAGACCATCTGCCCTGGGCCCAGGTGACTGGAAACCCCTTCTCCCTTGCAAAAGGAGAAGGGGCGGGGCCAGTGCTGCTGAGGAGGTTGCTGAGGCCGCAGACTCAGAAGCGGCTCCCGCCCGGCAGTGCCACAGGCACACGCTGCAGGCCACATGGCCTTTAGTGGGACCAGGGAGATGGGGGAGGAGACTTTGTGGTTGTATTGAGAGGTATTTGGTGGAAGGGTGTGGTTGTTTATTTTCAGGGTTTGGGTTCTTGTTGAGGAAGGGGGTGGGATTGAATAGGAGATGGCCTGGCCTCCTGGTGAGAGCAGGGGGGCGGGGTGAGGTATGAATTCGTAGGCTGTGGTCACCCTGGAGGGGGGTGGTCAGGCCTTGGTAAATGGAGGCGGGGAAGACATCACCCTATGAGGAGGGGTTTAGGGGGGTTGGAGGGATGGGGATCCTCCTCACCGGCCTGGCGATCTCAGCGTGTGGTACTGTGGGATTGTACATCTTCCCCTGGGCCCTCGCTTGTGGAGTCCAGCAGGGATCTATTTTGTCCCCAATCCTGTTCAACGTGTATATGCAACTGCTGGGTTGTGAGATCGTGAGAGGATTTGAAGTTCAGTGTCATCAGTATGCTGATGACACCCAGCTGTATCTCTCATTTTCATCTGACCCAGGACCCACAGTTTCGGTGTTTACCTGGTGCTTGGCTGCGGTGGAGGATTGGATGAGCTGTCTGAAGCTGAATCCTGATAAGATGGAGGTGATGCTGGTGGGGAAGGGCGAAGGAGTGGAAACCCCCATTATAGATGAGGCGCGTCCATCCTTGGTTCCTCAGGTTTGGAGCCTTGGGGTTCTCCTTTACTCACAGCTCCACTTGGATAACCAGGTGGCAGCTGTGGCAAGAAGTGCGTTTGGTAAGTGACATCTGGTCCGACGCCTTCGGCTGTATATCTCAGGCTCCGATCTTGCCACCATCATCCATGCATTCATCACCTCAAGGCTGGATTTGTCAGGGTGTCCCCGCAACCCCGGAGCTGCCAGCAACAGCAACACAGCCGCCAGACACGGCAGGGGACTCCAGCATCGGTGCCCGCCCCCTCCGCGTCACCCCTGTTACTGCCACAGGATGCGATGGGGAACCTGGGCGTTGCCAAGGTAATGCTACAACAAAAGGACATCACCGATCTGCCCCTGACAGTCACACACGGTGCGGGGCCAACAATGCTGCACCGCTCCCCACACCTGCGGGCACAACAGGAGGGTGAAGCTAACACTACAAACTCCGACGCTGCAGGCTGCACAGTGCCGGTGATCTGTGGAAACTGGTCCTCGTCTGAGAGACTATCAGGTGTTTGAATTCCTTTTCCTTGGTCCTTGACTCCCATCCTTGCCCTCCCTTCAGCTGTGTGGTGAGAGTGACAACGTGCCTGGAGACGCGTGAGTGTGTGCAAGAACATTTAATCCTTTGTGTTTCCCGAGAGGTTGTGAGGGAGGGTGAATGTGCGAGTGGGTGTGTGGGTGGTGCCCTTCCCCCTCCTGGAGGTGTCCCCCCCGCACCAGGAGTACAGTGCTAGTCCCTCCTTCCTCCTCACCTGCTTCAGGGGTTCCCCCTTCCAGCCCGCACTCCCTTCACTGCCTTTCCCTTTCCCTCCTGGGGTGAGTCTGTGGATGCGTCAGGTGAAAGGGAAGTGTGGTTCCTCCAGCACAAGTCACTTGGCACCCTATGATGATAGAGGCCGTTACTCCTATAGAGTATTGGGCCACCATTCTATCCTGACGGGCATTTCATCTCAGGTTTTTCTTGATTGGAGTGCTCTTGAGGCCCTGTTGGGTGCAAGTGCATGTGGTCCTCCTCCCCTGATCAATCTCTACCTAACCCCCTCACACCAACCCTACCCCCTTCCCATAACAGTATCACCGGCCTTAATTTTTCTTCCCAGCGGAGGAGACAATTCACCATGGAAATGGCTCAGCAGCTTGAGGAGCTGATGCGGGCGGTTCAGGCAATAGCCTTAGACTTGACAGTTGTGAAAGAGAAACAAGTAGAACTTGAAGCGGCTGTAGCAGCCTGTATTCCCGTAGCAAACCCAGGTGGACCCCCTCTGGCTGCCGCAGCACCCCTAGTGGCAGTCAAACCACAGGGAATTGGGGCAACCACCCCATGGGAACCAAAGGGGCCTCAGATAGATAAATTCAATGGAGACCGCTGCCTGTTTCAGGGCTGCCTCGCCCTATGTGAACTTATGTTCTCCATGCAGCCTACCACCTACAACACAGACAAACTAAAAGTCACCTTCATCATAGGCAATTTGGGGGGAATTTCCCTAGACTGGGCTACCACAATGTTACAGGGGAAAAGCCCCCTGTTATCGGACTATGTAGAGTTCATGAAAGAATTTACATGTTTGTTTGATTTTCCCCATAGAATGCGGCATGCAGAGGCTCAGATCATGACCCTGAAACAAGGGAAAGGCGGTCTGCTGGACTACATAACTTGCTTCCAGCAGCTGGCCCTGGTTAGCGGATGACCTGAAGGTCCATTTTCACTGAGGATTGAGCGAAGAGATAAAGAACCAACTAGCCTTTACTGCCCTGCCCGAGACTTGGGAGCAAGTAGCCAATCTTACCCTATAAATAGATGATCGACTGATGGAAAGACATCGGGAGAGGCAGCTGGAGCACAGAGTATTGGGACCCCGACCACCTTTGGGCCCCGTTCCTAGAAGTGAGCTACCCCGAGTCGCCAAACCTGAACCCACGCAGCTTGGGGCAGCCTGGGGACCTTTGATGGCAGAAGAAAGGGAACGATGAAGAAAGGCACGAGCTTGCTTTTACTGTGGGGACCCTTCACATTTCATCCATGCATGTCCTTCTCTAGACCCTTCATGGCGAGAAGTGGGAAAAGGCCCCGGTTGGGGTGGACAGGGGCCATCTCAGACAGGAAACTGATTCCCTCAGCTTCCATTTCTTTGCAAGTCCATCTCTGGGTACCCCTTACAGTGGCAGTTACCCCGCATCACTCCTTTGTCACCTGGGCCATCATTGACTCAGGGGCATCAAGCAATTTTATCAATTGAAGCCTTGCTCAGACCCATGCAATCCCAACCCAACTAAAGGCTTGATCATAACCAGTCCACATGATTGATGGTTCCCCCTGATCTCAGGGCCCATTACTACACAGACAACTCCTTTAACCTGTGCCATCAGAAGACGTCAGGAAACCTTGACCCTTGACGTTGTCTGCACCCCGTTGTTCCTAGTGGTGGTTGGAATACCATGGCTGCAGAAGCATGACCCCCAGCTATCCTGGTCCTGTAACCATCTTCACTTGTCATCCGTGTTTTGTGAACAGTAAAACCTGGCTGTTTGCCCAGGCCTTTGGGGAGGGTGGGAGGGTGGGGTGAGGGGTCTTATCTCCCCCACCTAACTTATAACTTTTATTTATATATTGTTAGCCCTGTTTTAAATATTTTTTTATTTATTTTTTTTGTACTGGGTGTTTTAAATTGTTTTTATTGTATTTTATTGTTGTAAGCCGCCCCGGGCTGCATGCAGGAGGGGCGGGATATAAATCTATTAAATAAATAAATAAATAAATAAATAAATAGAACTGTGGGGTACCCTCACCCCATCGAGGTCTGACAGCCACGGTCCTTGGACCTCCGGCCCTGTCTCTTGTCAGGATCTCCTCAGAATACCTGGATTACACTGATGTTTTTAGCAAGCAAGCCACTACCGCGCTGCCACCACACTGCTGCTATGACTGCCCCATTGACTTGCAACTCAGAGCAGAACCCCCATTTGGGCAGATATATGCACTATCAATGCCCGAGCTAGAGACGCTTTGCCTGTACCTGAATGACGCCCTTCACAATGGGTTCAGTCGACATTCTTGTTCTCCGGCCGGGGCACCCATCCTCTTTGTGCCAAAGAAAGATGGAGGACTATGCCCTTGCATTGACTATCGGGGTCTCAACAGTGTCACCATAAAGAGCCGCTACCCTTTGCCTCTAATTCTGGAACTCCTGAATCGCTTACAGGGTGCCACCATCTTTACAAAGCTAGATCTTCATAGGGCCTACAACCTTGTAAGGGTCTGGGAGGGAGATGAGTAGAAAACCGCCTTCCGGACCCGCTATGGCCACTTTGTGTATTTGGTGATGCCTTTTGGCCTGGCGAATGCACTGGCTACGTTCCAGCACTTCATAAATGATATCCTCCGGGACCTCTTAGATATTTTTGTAATTGCGTATCTGGACGATATTTTAATCTACTCCACCACTCGGCAGCAACATATCAAGCATGTACGTATGGTCCTCCAATGACTGTGCTCCCACAAGTTAGACTGCAAACTTGAGAAATGCACATTTCACTGTGATACCATGAGCTTCTTAGGATTCATCATCACCCCTCAGGGTATTAGAATGGATACACTTAAGGTTGACACCATCCAACAATGGCCACCCCCCAAAACCGCATGAGCCCTGCAACGCTTCCTGGGTAGCACTAATTATTATCGCCAATATATACCCCACTACGCTGAAGTCACTACACCATTAACTCGTCTCCGGAAAAAGAACCAAGACTATAGCTGGGAAGCCGAACAATAACACAGTTTCTCTTACCTGAAGAAGGCCTTTATGACAGCTCCGCTCTTGCAACATCCCAACTTTCAGCGCCCCTTCCAGGTAGAGGCCGATGCCTCCGACAGGGCCTTGGGGGCCGTTCTCTCCCAGGAAGATAAAGCGGGCAACCAAATGTTGCCCTGTGCCTATTACTCGCATCAAGCCCCACCGAATGAAACAATACCATCTTTGATAGGGAACTCCTGGCCATAAAAGCAGCATTTGAAACCTGGCGCCATTGCTTGGAGGGAGCATAACACCCTGTCACTGTCGTAACGGACCATAAAAATCTTGTTTATCTCCAAATGGCACAAATTGCTAATGCCCGACACATTCGCTGGGCATTGTTCTTTGTTCGATTCACTTTTGTAATCCGCTATCACCCAGGCAAGCTCAGCACGTTAGCAGATGTGCTCTCCTGATATCACGAGGAGGAACATGGAGCCCCGAAGCAACATGGCTGGCTCTTGGAACCGAAAGTGTTTGCCACTACCTACATAACCCCAGAGACACTAGTACAGGCAACTGCAAAGGAACTGCTACCAGACAAGATCCATCCTACACACTATCAGAAGGACTCCTGAGGCGACAAGGTCACATTGTGGTACCCCCCCCCTCCTGTTACTCCAACATTCTGTGGGCACACCAGATACCCCCTTAGCCGGACATCTGGGATGAGATCGTACCTGTCAGTTGGTCCAATGTTCCTTTTGGTGGCTATCCCTGACTCAGGGTGTACAACGCTACGTCCAGAACTGCGTCACCTGTGCCCGTACCAAGGTACCCCGACAAGTACCACAGGACCTCCTACAACTTGGTGAAAACCCAGAGGGGCCATGGCAGCGAGTAGGAATTGACTTTATTGTAGAACTACCCCCTTCTCGGGGCTACACTATGGTGTGCGTAGTAGTGGACCACTTCACGAAAATGGCCCACTTCATAGTTTGCAAAAGCTTACCCACTGCACACCAGATAACCCTGCTCTTCAACTGTCATGTTGTCAAGCTACATGGATGGCCGCTAGATCTGATAATTGACTGCGGCTCCCAATTTGTATCAAAATCTGGAGAGCCTTGTTTACAGCACTACATGTGCAGCTCAAACCTACCACAACCTACCACCCCCAAGCGAATGGGCAGGTAGAGTGGGTAAACCAGGACTTTGAGCAATACCTTCGAGCTGCTATGCGAATTACCTACAAGATGACTGGTATATGTGGCTCCCCTCTGCAGAGTTTGCACACAATAAATGCCCCAAACGCATCACTTGGAAACTCCCCTTTCTTTGTCACTTATGGATTTCATCTCCAAATAGGCACCCCATACCTTCCTGCCATTCAAGTACCAGCAGCTGGAAGCCTGGTCCAGAACATCCAACAAGCTCATGTACTTGCAAGGTCAACTCTCGCCCGCTCCTGGCAGCATTATAAGGACTACGCAGACCAACATCAAAAACCTGCAGCAACCCTCCACCCTGGGGACTATGTATGGATAGACCGTCACTACTACCCATCCCAGCGGCCGTCAGCGAAGCTAGAAAGCAAGTACTTTGGCCCCTATCCCATTGAACACCAGCTTAATGAGGTAACTTATCAAGTACGGCTACCACCTCAGGTTAAAATACACCCGACGTTCCACATCTCCTTGCTTAAGAAGGTGTCCTCCGATGACCTTCCTCCTACTGCTCCTCTAGACCATGCTCCTGCCCCTGACCAAGAGTACGAAGTCTGTGCCATCTTGGACTCCTGACAGGTAAGAGGGTGCCTCCAATATCTCATCAATTGGGTGGGCTTCGGCCTAGACGACCATTGCTGGGAGCCCGCCACGCAAGTCACAGCTCCACGACTGGTGTGGCAATTTCATTGCTGGCATCCGGCGAAGCCTGGCACCGGCTGGGGCCTTGGCCGGGGGGCTCGATGGGGGGGTACTGTCAGGGTGTGCCCGCAACCCCGGAGCCACCAGCAGCAGCAACAGAGCCGCCAGACACGGCAGGGGATTCCAGCATCGGCACCCGCCCCCTCCATGTCACCCCTGGCACCGCCACAGGACGTGGTGGGGAACCTGGGCGTTGCCAAGGCAATGCCACAACAGAAGAACGTCAATGATCCGCCCCTGACAGCCGCGCACGGTACAGGGGCGAGTCCAACAATGCTGCGCTGTTCCCCATGCCTGCACACTGCACACTGCCCCGGGCTGTCATCGGGGCAGGAGCGATATAAAAATAAAATAAATAAATAAATACATAAGAACTCCTGGCAGGGCTGTGGGCGGAACTGGAGAGGTGTCTGGGCCACCCTTGCTGGCTGGCATGGGTGCCCCTCCAGTTCATATGGGTAGGGGATGCCAGTTGCCATGCACTACTGTGGCTTGCCCCGCACATTGCAGTCTGGATTTCTCGGCAGTGCGCCATGAGTGGGTGCTGTGTGGCTCATGGGAACATGCATCCCTCTGCACCACCTTCAAACAGGCATTCATATGAGTGGTTACTGGGCGGCCATGCGTGGTAACATCTCATTGAAAAACACTCAAGGACTGTTGGGAGATATGTGTCTATTCTTATAGGTTAGATTAGAGACAAAGGGCAAAATTTTTGGTTGCCCTGAAAGGATGTGCTGGGTGGGGACAGAAGGGGCCAGCGAGAGCTTATCCAAGAAATTTCCCCCTCCCAATCTGTACAGTAGGACATTTCAGACAGGCTGCAAAGTTGCAGCTCCACAAGGGTGCAAGTCGACTGCTGCAGGTGTGTCCAAGGTGCCACCTGCTCTGCGTGCTTGTTGCCTTCAGGTTATACAGTGTGCCTTTAAGGGTGAATCTGTACAATTCAAGGAACAATTTAAATACTGTGTGCCCCTGTCAATGATCTCAGAAGCATCTATTTGCATCTGCCCTATGGAGACTGCATGCAAACACACCAGCTAGTTCCACACCTCCTAGTCCTGAGTGCTCATAGCAGAAGCAGACACGACTGAGCCCCAAATATTGCGTCTTTGCTTCCTTTCCCTCTTTTTCAAGGGAGAAAATGAGTGACCAAAGTCCAGGAGTTAAACTGGATTTTCTCCATGTATATGGAGATCTGCCCTTAGCTGCTAATTTTGCTAGGAATAGGTTGTTCTTACAGTTATTTTTGTCAACAGGAAAGAGACCAACAATTCCTATTTTAACTAAACCCATTTGCCTTGCATCCCTTTTTATTTGAAGTGACTATTCCATGGGCTTCCTAGGCTGACAGAGCAATTTGAAATCTGATCTCAGTTTGATAAGATGTGGGTAAACCCAATCTTGAAAGGTTTGGGAGGATGATCTAGTCATCCTCTATAAAGATGGTTTTTTATCTTGCAGAACCAATCTCTTCTCCCTGTTTGCTCTTACTTTGAGGTCGTAATCCTCTGTTTGTGATACCACAAGCATTCCCACCACAGCACATCATGATGTCACAAGCAAAGATTTATAGGCTGTAAGCACAGAGAAGTAGGGGAAAGGGCTCTGTTATGAGATGTTCCAATCTGCAAACAGTCTCCCGCAGTAATTACCCTACTGGGAGGAAATTGGTCACAGAAGTTATATTTTAACAGTCTAAAGGACTTGTTGGTAAAGTGCCATTGAACATAGATATTATTCATCTTCAGGTTTTCTGTTTTAAAAGTGGTTTGTAAATCCAGACTGAAGGCGTCAGATTTTACAAGTGCTACTAAATGAAGGAGGAGAATGCATCCTCATGCATAACCACTATCCCAACCTTTCTCTAAACAAAGAGTGTTTCTGTTAGAGCACAGGCTCTGACAGTGTGGGGCTCCATTACACCAGGCAAAGCAGGGACAATGCCTCTGCTGTCACAATTCCTTCCTCTGATCTCCGGAATATGCAAGCTGCGGTATCCTTCAGAATGGTGCAGTCTGCTCCCCTTGTTACAACTGTCCAAGACCTTATGTTGAGGGGTTAGGGAAGGGAACCAGTTCATGATCCTACCACCTTCTTGTTCTATCAGCAGCAACACGAACATCCAGGGCCTAAATGAAAGAGCAAGACGGGGATAATACATGAATATAAAATGGATATAAATGATGCACAAATATCTAAAAGGATGGCATGAAAATAATGATGAATATTTGTTCTCCACTGCCATAGAAGAGGGAATGGGCTTAAATTGCTGCAAGATAGATCCGGTTAAATATTAGGAGAAACTTCCTAACGGTAAGAACTGTTAATAGAATAAGTTGCTTGGAGAAGCTGTGGAAATCTTTCCTTGGATGTTTTCAAAAACCATCTGGACAAGCGTCGGTATGCAATGCTGTAGCTAGCTAGAGAGTATCTTGCCTTGGAGCAGAATACACACACACACACACACTGAAACTATACACAATGGCTCCAAGGTATTTTTTTCTTGCTTTCTGCTGCAAAGAACACAGTTTGAATTGGGCCAGGACAGGAGTTTTGGATGTATCTACATTAACTCTAGTTTGGTGGGAATCAAGTGCAGATTTCTAGGTCTCAACCTGTCCTTAGGGGCTGAATCTAGGTTGGATTAAAAACCAAGAGACAGTGGGGAGATTTCAGATGTGCCTGCCGGCCGGCTTGCCATGGTGCAGGATCAAATCTTCATCCCCCTCTGGAATCAGATCAGTCAGTCAACAGATGTGCTGGCTGATTCTGGAGGGGGATCGGGGAGGGGGCAGGGCTGCGTAGTGCAGCGCAATGTGCGGTCGCACAGCCCCGCCCCCCACGCTCCCCCGGCCGCCTGCCCTCCACGAGATGGGCGGGTGCAGCGGCCAATGTGGCCGCTGCACCAGAAAACAACCTAAGATCTGGGCCACAGCCCGGAATAAGAAGAGGTAACAGACGTTACCTTCTGCCGATTCTTGGCTGTGGTCCAACTAACCACACTTCCAGACCTCCGGACAGCCAGAGGTCCGAAAGCGTGCTCAAAGGGATTCCCGCCAGGTATTTACGTGGTGAACATCTGGCGGAATGCCCTTTAGATGTTACGGTACTGTGGCCACCACGGGGGGTTCACTGTGGTTAACCGTGTTAACATAACATCTGTTACGGCCCCACGGCCCGGAATCGGTGGACGGTACTGGCTGTTACTGCTGCTGATTCTGGGCCGTGGCCAAGACCCTGGAGGGCTGGCGGCCGGGGGAGCATGGGGGGGGCGGGACTATGTGGCCACACATTGCGCCACACAGCCCCGCCCCCTCCCCCTATCCCTCTCCAGAATCAGTCAGCATGTCTGTTGAACGGCTGATTTGATTCCGGAGGGGGATGAAGATTTGACCATGCGCAGTGTCAGGACGGGAGTACGGCACATCTAAAATCACTCTGAAATTACCCAGTATTCCAGATGTGGCATAGAATAGAAGATGTCTTAGGAGAACTTCTGTGATACAACATCATGAAACCTTCACAAGATCCATGTGAGGCATCTGTGAAATTTCTGACATTTTAGGCACAATCTTGCCAGGACTGTTCTTAACCAAAGCTCCCTTTCCCAGACCTACAAAATGAGTGAGCAAAGGTGAGTCTCTGGGTAAAAATGGATGTGATGGGCCCAGTGGCCTGCTTAGGCCCACTTTGGCCCGCTATGGCCTGAGAGATACAAGTGTCTCTGTTTTGACACCGCCAGAGGTTAGCCCGGACCTGTCCTAGGGTGGGTAGGTGGCTAATCCGGGCTGTGTCCTCAGAAAATCTCTGAGTCACAGTCTGGGATAAAGTCCGGGCTGTGTCAACTGATTTCTCGCCCCAGGCCAGGGAGTCACTGCACGTCTGTTTTTACCTTCCTTCCTTCCTTCCTTCCAAATTTAAACTGACTGCCAGAGTTGAAAGCTTATCACTGCTTTTTCTTAAAGTCTGCCGATTTATTCACACTAACTAGTGCGAGAACTACACAATTGTGCGTGAAGCTACATCTTCAGGACTACTACAAAATCATTTATTTATTTTTTATTGCAGAGAATGAAGTGCAGTAGATTTACCCACATATTTTCTGTACTGCATATTGTCTAGACTTGGCTTATTACTGTGACTTCTGCAAAATGGAGATTTCTGAAATTTAAAGTGCTGCTCACAAATATTTTTCTGTAAAATAAATTTTAAAATGGTAATGCTGGCCCTGGCCTTTACTTCAGACTCAAACCTGCTCTCCATATTCAGGTAAAATGTGGATTCTCTCTTTGTTCTAATGTGGATCTCACCTAGGTCCAGAATTGGATCTGAGACTTTTCAGTGGGGTTGTTCATAAGTTTTAGACGCAATAGTTTTCAGTATTTGATTTATGATTACCTTCTAGAGCAATATAGGCATTTCTAATTGTAAATGACATTGAAGCAGCTGAGCCACTTTAACTGAGGTGGTATGAGACCAGAGAAACACAGAATAGCTGGTTCTTGGACTATTACAGTTATATATTGAAGTGTCATTTTGCTTTAGTAAGTAGACTTTAAAAATCCCTTTAAAAGTAAACCAAAAATGCACATGGTTCTGAACCAATTCTGTTATCATCCTCCTCCCCAAACCAATTTTGTTATCACCCTCTTCCCCCACTACCTCTTTAATCCCTTCCCACTAATTTTTTTAAAAAAGATCCTGAACTAGAGACTGCTAAAAATATGTTTACACCTCTTACCAATCTACAGTCTGGCAATCATGCCTACAAAGCCACGCTCCCTTTAAATCATCATCAACAAGAAGAACTCATATTCAAACATCAAAGGTTCAGTTTGATAAAGTTTTATGTTTTGTACATGCATATCAATTATAGAGTTGAAAAACTTCCGTATAATCTCCTAGGAAATGAGCATGCAATTTTTAAAAATCTACCCCTAACTATCTGGAATGACAGGTGGATAATTTGCAATGAACAAAAGATGCAGTGTTTTGAATCTATTTTGCATTAAAATCACACCCACACTTACCTTAACTAACCTCCCAGGTAGAATGCTGCTAGCTGTTTATCTCTTATTTCTCATCCCACTCTAGTGATTGCATACATCTCAGCTGAGGATTTTACAAACATGAATGAATCACAGAAAGTGGGAAGGGGGATGCTGATGCAAAGAATACTTAGGGTGTTGACAAACGTGATGGTGGCATGCTGGCAGTGAGTCTGGGCACCCTCCAAAATGCCAGAGCAACAGCCCACCAACCCGCCCAGGCCTAAGAGGGCTATCACATGTGTTAGCCTGCTGTCCCCAACTCAGTCAGGGGAGCCGCCATGACTGGTTGCCAAGGTTGCCCGTCATGGGAGGTGGGGCGCTGGGTGAAGCCCAGGGCCAGGCGGCCGCACATCCCTGTGTCTCCCCTGCAGCCCAGCCACTGGTATATTTGTTGTACCAGTGGACCAGGTCCAGACTGTGTTGCTGGCATGTTCCCAACCTGGGTCGGGTTGTGATGGTGGTGCTCAGCTTTCACATCTAGAAACACTGCCTCCTAAAGGTGTGTTACCAAATGATTGTGTGACTGGATCTTTCAGAGCTGCCCCCACCCACAACTCCAGCAATATGATCTTATTGTAGAAAGTAACCCAAGCAAGTCGATGTACCTTGCAGATACACTTTCAAGAGCTACGGCAGATCCCCCATCAAAAGACAGTGATTCACTTGAGGAGGAGAGAGTAATATGTGCAGTGCGCACTCTGTCTGTGGGACTGAATGAAACAGCTACCCTTCAGGAAGCCACTGAAGATGATCCCCAGCTCCAAGCATCGATAGCACTAAAGGCTGCTTTTAAACAAGCAGGTCGCCGTCGCGCGACCTGCTCACATGATATTTCAAAATCCCACAAGGCAGGATTACATGAGACAGAAGTCCATGATCATGCACATAGAAGGTGACCGTGCATTGTTTGCAGACCGCGAATTAAATACCTCAATTGTGCATGACCGCCTTCTATGCGCATGATCACAGACTTCTGTCTCATGTAATCCTGCTTTGCAGGATTTTGAAATATCACGCAAGTGGGTTGTGTGACGGCGACCCGCTCATTTAAAAATGCCCAAAGAAGGGATGACCAGAACACTTGAGAGATGTTCTCCCTGCTGCAAAACCTTTCTGGTCAATGAAGGCCCTACTGCGTTGTCCAGATGGTATCCTTTATACAGGAGAAAGGGTAGTCATCCCTGAACCTCAGACAAAGGAACTATTATCTTGGCTGCACAAGGCTCACCAAGGCATGCAGAGCACCAGAGCCAGAGCAAAAGCAATAATGTACTGGCCTGGCATGTCCAGAGACATAAAGAAGCTGGTAGAAAGTTGTTCCATGTGCGCACAACATAGTTGCAGCAATCAAAAGGAGCCCCAGACAAGTCAGCCAGAACAGTGATTGCCAATCTCAAGGCTATATTTGCTCAGCATGGCATCCCAAGGCTGGTTGTGAGTGACCACCAATGGTTTGGGGATTTGAGCAATGTATGAGTAGCCCAGGATACCCTCAGTCTAATGGAAAGGCAGAAAGAGCAATACAGTCTGTGAAATCCCTGCTCAAGAAAGCAGAGGATTCAGGAACAGACTCAAACGTAGCCTTGATGGAATATCACATACCAGAGACTGGCATGCTGTACTCTCCAGCACAAATGCTAATGGGGAGGATGTTCAGAGGGAGAGTCCCAGTGACAACAAACTTGCTAAAGCCTAATACTTCCAGCAAGATGAAGGAAGGTCTGCAGAAGGTACAGGACCACACAAAAATGGTTCTATGACCGTATTGCAAAGCCACTCAAGATGCAGAGGAAAGGCGATCTTGTCCAGATGGAAATAACTGCTGGATGGATGCCTGCTGTTGTGGAGAAAAGATGTGAGCAACCCCGCTCATATCAAGTGGTAACTCTGGAAAGAAACAGATACCATCATTTGAAAAGGCAAGGCAGGATACCAGAGGAATTTAAGAGTGGAACCAGAGAACAGAATGAGTCCAGTGTCACAGAAGAGGGAGGAGAGCAACTGAGAGAACCTGGAGATACTGTCAAAGCAGAGGCCGCTGAACACAATAACACAGTCACTAGAGGTGATGACACAGCTGAGACAGAGACTCCAATGACCCAAGCAACATCCCATGGAAGAATGATTCATTTGCCAGTGAGATTGCAGGACTATGCGCTTTAAGAGGGTGGTGGTAAAGACCACTCCCAATGGTGGGTCAAGTACTTCTGACCTCTGACCCCATCCTATACTTTGCCATCCAATATCCGCTAAATCCCGTCCAGCGGAATTGTTCCGGGTGGTGCGGAGGCTGGTCAGTCCGGCCTCCCTCCACCTTGGAGTGGAGTCATCTAGTGCCCGCTGTGACTTGTTTGTGGATTATTTTGTGGATAAAATCACTCAGATTCACCATGGTTTTGACGTCGCATTTCCTGCAGTGGGGCAATTAGAGGTTATGGAAGCCCCACCTTGTCCATGTTTGTGGGATCAGTTTCAGTTGGTGACCCCCACCGATGCAGAGGATGTTCTTGTGGTTGTTAGGGCTGCCTGTTGTGAACTGGACCCTTGCCCGTCCTGGCTGGTTAAGGCCTACTGGGAGTTGATGGAGTCGTCAGTGCCTCCCTTAGGAAGGGCAGGGTGCTGGGATGCCTTAAAGAGGCGGTGGTGCAGCCCCTGCTCAAGAAACCATCGCTTGACGTTGACTCCCTTGCCAGTTATCGGCCAGACTCTAACCGCCCCTTTTTAGGGAAGGTTATTGAGTGGGTGGTGGCCCAGCAGTTGCAGGAGCATCTGGATCGTGTCAGTTTTCTTGATCCATCACAGTCAGGATTTTGCCCAGGTTATAACACAGAGATCTACACTGGGAATTAGATCAGGGTCGTTCAGCCCTGCTGCTTCTATTAGATCTGTCGGCTGCTTTTGATACCATTGATCATGAGATGTTGGTGACATGCCTGTGGGACCGGGCGGGGATGGGCGATATGGTTCTTGACTGGTTCTGCTCATTCCTGGCCAGAAGAACTCCACGAGTGGTGCTCAGGGGTTATTTTTCATCATATCGAGACCTTTTGTGTGGAGTCCTGCAGGGTTTTGTTTTGTTCCCTCTCCTGTTCAATGTGTATATGCAGCCACTTGGTGAGGTGGTCATGAGGTTTGGCGTGTGGTGTCAGCAATATGCTGATGACACCCAGCTTTACCTCTCTTTTTTATCGGACCCAGGTCCGGCAGTCTCGGTGCTTACTGGGTGTCTCGCAGCTGTGGGGGATTGGATGGGGGTGAATCGACCAAAGCTGATGGAGGTGATGCTGGTGGGTAAGGTGGCAGGGGCGACGTCCCCCATCATCAATGGGGTCTGACCTCCGCTGGTTCCCCAGGTACAGAGTCTGGGGGTGCTCCTTGACTCGCAGCTCTGCTTGGATGCTCAGGTGGGTCTGTGGCAAGGAGTGCCTTTCGCCAATTACATCTGGTGTGTCGGCTTCGGACGTATGTCTCAGACTATGACCTGGCCACTTTGATCCATGCGCTTGTCACCTCTAGGCTTGACTACTGTAACATGCTCTACATGGGTCTACCCATGGTGACAGTTCGGAGACTGCAGCTGGTGCAGAACGTGACAGTCTGTCTCCTGGTGGGACTGGGTTGCTGAGAACATATTACACCGGTTCTTCGGTCTCTGCACTGGCTGCCTGTAGTCTTCCGGGCACGATTCAAGGTGTTGGTGCTTGCCCTAAACAGCCTTGGCCTGACCTATTTGCAGGACTGCCTCACCCCCTGGGTCCTGGATCAGCCCCTGCGGTCATCGTAGGGTGCTCCCCCAAGTCTGTTGGAGGGCCACGATGGGGAGGGCCTTCTCAGTGGCTGCTCCATGGCTATGGAACTTCCTGCCGGTGGAGGCCCGTTTGGTCCTGGATCTCTCCTCTTTTTGACACTGTTGTAAGACATGACTGTTCTGTTTGACCTTTGATGAGGAGGATGGGGGGAATGGGTTAGGGTGGGGAATGAGTTGGGGTATTTTAATTCCTCCTTGGTTTTGAGTGTTTAAGTGTTTTTATTGATGAACTGTGAGCTGCCCAGAGCTGCCTGTGGCAGGATGGGCGGGGTAAGAAATTTTTAAAAATAAATAAATAAATAAAATTCATGAAGGGAGGTGGACTGCTCCTTTAAGGGGAACCAGGAAATGCTGTTGGATCTGGTTGAGACTGGCTGTAGCCAGTTTGGCCAAGGCTGCCTGGGGCTTCAGTGGTTCTTAATAAAGACTGTTAAAATGGAGCCTAGTGGAGTTTGTGTTTGCTGTCTCTAGTGACCCTAGAGACATTACACTGATCCCCAGGAATGTTAGCAAGTAAAAAGAGCACCCTGCACTCATCACTGCATCCTACCCACACTGTAAGCCCCAGGCTTGGGAGAAGAACTGTTGTTTGCCAAGGGAAGAAAAACGCCCTGTCAATGGGCTACTCAGAGCCCACCGAATTTCTCCTGGGCCACCCAGTGGAGTTTGCTGTGGACTGGCACATACTCATTATAGGTTGACTGCGGTTGCACAAGGCACGTGGTTTCAGTCACTGTTGCTGCCATGGATATTTCCAGAGGGAGTGGCTGCAGGAGCTTAAAGAGAAGCACATCCTAACCAGAGAATCCTTACCTCTTCCTCCTCCCCGATGCTCCTCATCTTGCCATCACCTTCACAAGGGCAGGGGTTGCTGTTCTCTTTGGGTTCAGTTTGTCCTTCCCCCATTGCTCTCAGGCTCCAGCTCCAGGCGGGTGGGGGTTGAGGGGTGCTGGCAGCAGCAGTAGCTGATGATGATGATGATGATTATTGATTGATTGATTGATTGAATACAGAGGGAACCCCAGAGACCATCCTCTCTGGTCTCCTTCTTCCCTCCACCATCTCAGCATGTTATCAATGAGTGACCCTGCTGCTGTCAGTCTCCTCCACACCACCTGTCAGGAGAGTGGGGAGGGGTAGTTTAACAGAACAGTGTGGCCTTCTGTCCCTCCCAGGATGAGCTCCTCAGGCAGGTGGGGAGAAGAGGGGTGAAGGAGTGTGAATTGTTTAGTACAGGGGAAATTAGCCCTTAGGGCTAATAAGAGCCCTATTCATTTCATTGTGACTTTGTTTGTGCCAAGGGCTGGTGCTAAAATAAACTGAAGAATGTCCTGGAAATGGATTAATGTCACTGTGTGTATTTGGAAATTATTTTCAATCAGGAAACCCAAATTTTCCAAGAAGAATATATTATGCAAATTTACTAAAATTGCATACATTATCGGTTCGGAGACTGCAGCTGGTACAGAATGCAGCAGCCCGTCTCCTAATGGGGAAAGGCAGATGTGAGCACACTACACCAGTGCATTGCTCTCTGTACTGGCTGCCAATAGTCTTCTGGGCCCAATTCAAGGTGTTGGTGTTGACCTTTAAAGCCCTAAATGGCCTGGGCCCCACCTGCCTGCAGGATCGCCTCACCCTCCAGGTCCTGGATCGACCCCTACGGTCGGCCGGGGGCACCCTCCTCGAGGTCCCCCGGGTTTCCCGGGTGTTGACCTTGAGGAGGGCATTTTCTGTGGCTGCGCTGCGGCTGTGGAACTCCCTCCCATTGGAGATCTGCTTGACCACCGACCTCCCCTCTTTCCATAGACAATGTGAGACCTGACCTGCTGGGCCTTTGTTGAGGGAGATGGGGTGGGTGGGGTGGGGGGGGTTGGNCCTCCTCGAGGTCCCCCGGGTTTCCCGGGTGTTGGATATGGATTGTTTTGACTTGGGGATTTTAGGTTGCTTTAATTGTATTTTGGTATTATTTATTTTAATCTGTATTTTAAAATGTTGTTAGCCACCCTGAAATGCTTTTAGTAGGAACGGGGGGGAGATATACGTTTTATAAATAAATAAATAAATAAAATAAATAAATAAATAAATAAATAAATAATTTAAACTGTAAATAGGATTCACTGAATGACATTTCATTAATTTTGGATATCTTGCATCTTAAAAACAACAGCAAATGGTACACACACCTTTCAGTGAAGGCTCTTCTCTTCAGCAGGGAGTCATGGGCTGCGTCTCTTCAACAACTTTAGTAGGGGTCTGAAGGTCCAAAATATGTGCCAGCAGCTTACCGTGCCGGCATGTCATTCCCAGTAGTGCTCACAGTAGTGCCAGCATTCCATTGGTTATCTCAAGTAGACTTCCTCACTCAGGCTGTAATTCTTTGCTGTTGGAGGCAATTTCTGCAATAAGTATGGCAGATACAAAAGGAATTGTAGCATATTTTTCCTCCCATGAAATGTATAATGTGCTGTGATTAACCCAACCTCTTCCTTCCCAGTCATAAAATTAATCACCATCAGGTTGTGCATCACAGAAGCATGTAGCATAAAAATACCAACAGGGAAGGTGTTGCTAAGAAATGCAGAGCGCCAACAGGTTTCACATGAATGCTATGCTTGGTTTAGCAGAATGCTGAAAACAAGAGAGATGTATGATCGAATGCTTTGGGGTCCCTCTCCAGACAGGGATTGGAATGGTTTATATCTCTGGCAATTTTGATGTAAAAACTAGATGGATAAAGTGTATAAAAAACAACAGGTCACCCTGCTGCCAGCATATTACTGTACACTTGATATGTGGTGGAAAGTGGTGCTGAAATCCAGTTAGGTCGACTAAAACATGCCACTTCTCACCACATTTCTCCTTTCCTCCCTTCCTGCCTACAGCAATTAGGCAACCTTAACCCGCTCCCAGAGGATTTCCGTTAGACAATTTTTTTGGTCACTTGTTGTTTTGCTGGATGGAGATGGAATGCTGTGTAGAGTCCTCCCCTGGTGTCTCAGGTCTGGAGTCTGGGGCTGCTCCTGGATACGCAGCTCCGCCTGGATGTCACTTGGGATCACAAGCACATCTGCAGATGATGTCACTCCCGCTTGGCATCCAAACCTAACATTTGGGAATCTCTGAATGAGACTTTGACAGGAGAATCCTCTGCCATTAAAGTCAATGAGGGTTTTGCTATTGACTTGTAAGGCAGAAGGTTGCGCCCTCAGCTCCAGAATGTTCTGTGCTGGACTCTGGTTGGTTGAGCATATTCAGTGTCACAGCAGTGGCGTAAGAAAGGTCTGTCAAATATGGGTGGGACTTTCCTTTTTTGGAGGGCACAACAAGGAGGAGGCCAATAGTAGACAGGAGAGGAGAGAATGGGGGGGGGGGGCGTTGGCCTTGAATAGGGGGCACAGCCCCCCCCCAGGTTCTTCTTTGGTTACACCCCTTTATCACTGCCTCTTTGCCAGGTTTCTGATATAATTTGGCAAGGGTAGGATGCCTGCTTGATTTACGGCAGAGATTCCCAACCTGTAGGTCACACCATCTGCAGATGGGGCCATGATTTCAATTGGAGTTTAATTGCATGTCTTTGTTATTGTCTGGGGTTACAGGATTACATTAAGTCTTAAAATAGGGTCATATAGGCAGAAAGTTTTGGGAGCTGCTGATTGAAGAAGTGGGTTAATTTGTCTGGTTTCTTTAAAAAAAAAACAAAAAACCAAAGACGACGACGAAGAAAGAAAAACAACCCTAAGAAATAATGGGTTTTCTGCACTCTGGCTAGTATTGCTTGATAAGTTATACGAACCAGTTTGTTCACTGCCCCTTGGGGATGGTGCATGCCCCTGTCAGAACTCGTCATATTTCTACAATAATATGCTGAGTCACAGACGCTGCTGAATGCTAAAAAACAAAACAAAACAAACAAAAAGCTGCTTTGTTTAACACTTTTTGTACAGCTGAACACAGGAATAGGAATTGACCCTCCACAGCCCTGTAAACCTGGCCTGTACAAAGGACCTTGAAGCAGGGCTAGCCTGAGGGGCAAGTGACCTGCGTGCCTCCCCAGACTGCAACTCTGACGCACCACTGAAATATTAGGTTAATGTTTATCCCCTATTAATTAGTGTTTTAGAGAGGCATAAAATTCTGGCTTGCCCAGGGCACTGCTTGACTAAAGGCCAGCCATGCCTGGGAGCCCCAGAAGGTTGCAGTTTGGGCTCTGTGGGAGGCCAGACTATTCAGCAGCAAACAAGCTCTCCTCCCACAGCCCACAATGCTCAATTCAAAAGAATTTTTCATCCTCCACCTGTGACCATGAAAGGGGGCTGACAGATGGGCTGTTGTTATGGGCCATTGTGTAAATAGTGTGCATTTAACAGAAATGCTCAGGGTGTATATTTACAGGAGACTTACATGGATTTTCAATTCATTGTAGACTATAAAGGTTCCAGAAGAGCCACTGCGTGTCTCCTGCCTTAATTCGCCTTCCAGAGGAAAGTCTATTTCCTTTATTAATGGCTGCTGGAAAGTAAACAAGGCAATTCACAGAGTTAGAAGAAAGGAGAGCTGTGAAATAGCATTCTGTTCAGATACAAATGACCACTTTTTCTAAACTGGCCTCAAAATAGAATCCGTGAAATGTCATGTGTACCCATCGGAGAAGATTGTGCTTCTTATTCTCTCTCCTGAACATTTAGGCACAGGACAGGATAAAATTTGACTGAGTGGAATGTGGAGTCATGGTCTACCCTGACAGGGTGGACGAAAGAGGAACCAAGGTAAGGAGGGAATTACAGCAGAGGTTGGGAGAAAAGTTGTCAGGAAATCAGCGTGCACCAGCTCATTGCTGCCCATGCTAAAGGCAGAGGTCCAGATACAGAGAGCAGAGGGAGACTAGAGGAGTGTTATCCTAGTGAAGAGAGAAGGGACTGAGGAGAGGAGGCAAAAGTGCTGTCACCTCTGTCCTCTACCTTTGCAGGTAGTCAGCCTGACTCATCCCTAGTCACCACAGTGACCTGGGCCAAGAACTGTTTTGGAAGGGCCTCAGGGAAAGCTTGGAATTGGAGGTATTCATCTAAATGCTGCTGTGTCTATGGGCATGATGGATGGGGGAAATCGAGGTGTGATGGCACACAGTACCACAGGGTAGCCCTGCCAGAAAGGAGAATCAGGAAAGGCAATACGAGGAGCTAGGGTGACCAGGAAGAGGCGTTGGGTAAGAAGCAGATGGACGCTGAGGAATTTGGGCAGGCTAGGAGAGCTGAACAGCAGCTGGGTGGGCAGGTGAACCCAACTGGCAGTCTGAGATGGCTGGCAGAATCTACAGCAGTATGCCAGCTGGCAGGGCAGGGATTGGCAGCACACTGTTGGCTAGTTAGAGAAAGCAACCTGCTGGTTTCCTGTTTTTGTTTTTTTCTCAAATCAAAAGGGCCACAATTCCTAGGAACCCTGCAAACCTTTAGATGACAAAGCAGCCCTGACGCTTTGAGATGAAGCATCTGGGTGACAAAAAAAGTGCATGTACAAGTCTTTAAACTTGATCATCTCTGCCACCACCTCTTTTAGAGAGAGAGAGTGGCTGCCATGTTGGTTCCAAATGTAAGTGATGGAGCCCAAACAGTCCAGATGATATCTTTTATTGGGTTTCTGCATTTGGGGATATGCACATTTTTGGGCCACACAGGAGAATGACCTCACATAGAAAAAAGGTCATGGACAAAAGCTCTGACTCTGAAGTGGGAATACACTTCTCCCAGAATGGCTATTGCATCTGATCTCTCAATCCTTGTCCCGAGAGGGACTCTGTACAACTTCTTGAAAGTATGGACTTGGAAACTAAAATTTGTAACATTATTGGATTCTAAGAACAATGGACTCAATTTAGCCTTGGGTTTTTCAAGTCACAAATTTGTAAGTAACCAAGTAAGTGACAGCCTGCTGTTTATACTCACCATCATTGTTTCTGCTTTGTATTCAGCTGCTCTGATATGTGAGTCAGTGGGTGTCTTTAGACACAACGGCAATTGGGTGCTTGAGACGTTGCCACATGACTGTGTGTTGTGTCTAAGCACCATCACTATTTTTGGCCACTGGTCTGCCCCCCATTGGCCTCCCATTAACTCCTTGTTGGTTTCACGGATGTCTTGGGGGTGACAGTTAATTGTTTTCCTTCCCCCCATGGCTAATGTTGTGTCTAAAGACATTGGGTAGTGTGTTCACAGCCATTTCCGGTCTGTCTGCCCTATTTCCTCCTTGATTGCCACGAATCTTCCATCCCACAGCGCTGCCAAAAAGCTCGTTTCTTGCTGCAAACTGTCTTTGTGCTCTTCCAAAGCACCTGGCGGGGAGGGGGCGGTGAGCAGTAAAGAATGAGCTGTTCTGCTGCAGCACAGAGCAGAGGTTTTGGGGCAGACACAACCGCTCTCCTGCATGGACTACAATTCCCATAATTCAATGGAAGTGCTTCTACAAGGAGAGCTTACGGTGCGAGTGGCAGGCAGGATGCTAATTAGCCCCTGGACATGGAAAGGCAGCTGTTGCGTCTAAGTACTGCAACGTATTAAACACGGGAAACACGCGTGGCTATACAATAGTGTCAATTTCAGCCACCCCTTTCCATGGTGTCTAAAGACAGCCAGTGGCATAGTAAGGCTCTGGTAGGTCCCAGCTTATGTCCCAATTATGGATCCCACTAAGGGCAAGAGGAGAGATGTATGGGCCTAGCTTGGGGCCAGGGCACTCAGCACCCTGATGGCCATGGGACGGGGGGTGGGGGGGGGGAAGGATTTACTCTCCAGAGTTGTCTTAGGGTCACTATCAGGAACCGAGTCAGGCTCAAAAGCCAGTGGGTCAGTCCAGAATACCAGCAGATTTAGGAGTAATCCAGGGGTGTGGTCAGGGTCTAGACCAGTTGAATTCCAGGAGGTCTGATGTCAGTTTCAAAGCTGTGGGAACCAGAGTCTGAGTCAAGGAGCCAAAGCAGAGACAATTCCAGAAAGGCAGTTGTGGAACAGCAGGGCTGAGGGGCAAGCCATGAGGACACAATAGGTCTCGAGCTCAATGCCAATAAAGCCTTCAGGTTGCTCAGATAGCTTTGACTTCCGGTCACGCTCCTTTTAAGCTGTAGGTCAGCCAATGGAAAATAGGGGTGTGTTGCTTGGGTCATGGAAGGACAAACCTCTAAAGCCCTGGGTGAGTGCTACTGTGGTGTGGTGGTCAAGGTGGTGCATTGAAGTCCCAGGAACAAGGGTTTGAGCCTGATGGGACCTCACAGTGTGGTCTTCCTAAGCAGCAGTCCTTCCAAGACTCCCGGCCAACCTTGGCCTCCTCCCACAAAGTCTATGGTGCTGCCCTGGCTTCCAGTAAAGCACCCGAGAGTGGCAACAACTTCACCAGAAAGGAGAATTTTAAGGGTCAGTAGGTTCAGCACTCCACCTCTGCTCACTCTGAAAACTTCCTTCTTGATATGGCCCTTGACAAGTGCCCTGAGTACTGCAAGTAAATTTCCAGAGTGGGTGAGGCAAAGCATTGGCCCTGCTCCCTCCGCTGCCCACTCTGAAAATATCCTCATGGTTCTCAGACCACTTGCAGAGCCCTCCACCCCCCCCCCCCCCACCCTCTGAGTCCACTCCATTCAATGAGTTCTCCTGGCTACATGGCTATGACTCTGATGTGAATTTCCCTCCCCTAGAAAGTCGTTTCCTATTTTCTGCTTCCTGAATGTTTATTTTTTTACAATTCTCAGTCTGCATTAACTGTTATCTATCATTTCTGATTTGTTACATACCTGAGGAAGGACCCTGTGTGGCCCAGAAGTTTACATCATCCCAAAAACTACAGTTGGTCTAATAATAAAAGGTATGACCTGAACAGGACTACTTTGTCCCCATCTCTCACATTTGCTTCCAGAGTAGACTGCAACCACTCTGTCTTTAGACTACTATTTCTTGCTTTTGAACATTGTTTTAAAATGTCTTACATCTATGGTGTTTTCCCCCCTAACAGTTAAGAACATAAGAACATAAGTAGTGCCATACTGGGTCAGACCAATGGTCCATCAAGCCCAGTATCCTGTCTCAGACAGTGGCCAATCTCTTTCTCCTGGGAGAAGTACCCAACAGGTCACAATGGGCAATCCATTGCCTGTTGTTCCAGCCCCCAACAGGAAGAGGTTACATTCCAAAACATACTTAGCTAATAGCCATTAATGGACTATCCTCCAGGAACTTATTCAATCCCTTTTAAAAACTAGCTA
The DNA here is from genome assembly GCA_003113815.1 of Sphenodon punctatus. NCBI lineage: Eukaryota > Metazoa > Chordata > Lepidosauria > Sphenodontia > Sphenodontidae > Sphenodon > Sphenodon punctatus. The sequence continues at coordinate 4,582,150 of QEPC01004073.1, read as the reverse complement.
TACTAATGGCCTTGACCTCTTCCTCTGGCAGTCAATTCCACAAGTTAATTGTGCCCTGAGTGAAAGAATAGTTTCTCTAATTTATTTAAAATCTGCTGCCAGTCAATTTTATGGAGTGTCCTGCTTGTTCTAGTGCTGTTAGAGAGGGTAAATAACCGCTCCCTATTTATGTGTTCCACACCACTCATGATTTTATAAACTTCTATCATATCTCCTCTCAGGCGTCTCTTCTCCAAGCTGAAGAGCTCTAACCTATCCAGCCTCTCTTCATACGGGAGCCATTCCATACCCTTGATCATTTTTGTTGCTCTTCGACAGACCTTTTCTAGGTCTACTATGTCTTTTTTGAGCTGGGGTAACCAGAAATGCACACAATACTCCAGGTGTGGTCATACCATAGATTTATACAGAGGCATTACAATATTTCAGTTTTATTCCCTATCCCTTTCCAAATGATTCCTAACATTCTATTTGTCTTTTTGACTTCTGCCACACATTGAGCTGAGGATTTCAATTTATTGTCCACAGTGACTCCAAGATCCTTTTCCTGAGTAGTAACTCTTAATTTAGAACCCATCATTGTATTCATATAGTTTGGGCTATTTTCCCCTATGTGTATCACATTAAATCCACATTAATTTCATTTCCATTTGGATGCCCACCCAGTCACCCAGTCTTGCAAGATCCTCCTGCAATTCTTCACAGTCTGCTTGGATTTTAACTACCTTGAAAAACTTTGTGTCCTCTGCAAATTTGATCACCTCACTCTTTACTCCCTTCTCCAGAGTCCAGATCATGAATGAGTACCATCTGGTCCAGGCGATGTGTTAATATTTAGTTTGTCCATTTGCTCTAGAACCTCCTCCAGAGTCACACTTATTTGTGACAGTTTTTCTGATTTTTCACCTATAAAGACTCGGTCCAGCATGGGTATCGCCTCAACATCTTCAGCGGTGAAGACCCAAGCAAAGCATTCCTTCAGCATCTCTGTGATGTCCTTATCCTCCCTGAGTGCCCCTTTCGCCCCCTGGTCATCTAATGGCCCAACTGACTCTCTAGCAGGCTTCTTGCTTCTGATGTACTTGAAAAAGATTTTATTATTTTTTGTGTCTTTAACGAGTCGCTCCAATTCCCTCTTGGCCTGCCTAATTAATGTTTTACATCTAGTTGGCAATGTTTATTCTCTGCCTCTTTCCTATTCTCTTAATTAGGACCAGCTTTCTATTTTTTAAAGGATGCCTTTTTGGCTCGAATAGCCTCCTTCACCCCTATTAGCTACACTGGCAGACGTTTGGTCCTCTTGCTACCTTTCTTTATTTTTGGAATACATTTAATCTGCGCTTCCAAGATGGTGTTTTAAAATAATCTCCATGCCTCTTGCACACATTTAACCATTGCAACTACTCTTTTTTAGTTTCCCTCTAAATAGTTTCCTCAGTTTTGCTTGTCAGCCCCCCTTGAAGTCATTGTCTGCTTATATATACCTGACCTGCATTTGCTTAATCTGTAGTTCTGACTTGTTACATGCCTGAGGAAGGGCCAGATGTGTCCCCAAAATGTGCATACTCATACCCACAAACGTTGGTCCAATAAACGATATCATCTGAACTCAACTCCCTGTCCTGAAGCTCATGCATGGTGGGCTGCATAAAATGGATCTTGATCTCTCACACCCATGTAAAACAATAATAACTCCATGGAAGCCCAGAGACTTTTAAACCAATGATCTAACACCTGAGCATCTCCATTGGTCAGACTGAATTTGGTAATCTAAATTTGGCTCAAGTCCAGAATCCACACAAAATCAAGCTGGAGCCAAAGCAACCAGCAATCAAACCAAGATTGTAACTTCCCAAATCTTGACAGACAGCATTTGTACAATATGGGTAAAGAATTGTCATGTGTGGCGTTCTTCCTCACTACACTCTAGAGGTGGGACCCCGGGGCAATTACCGGATACCGGATTTACCGGTTTCCGGTTTCCAAAAAAATGGATTCTCAGATTAAATCCGGTATACTGGTACCGGATTTATTCCATTGATTTCAATGGGGCACTGTGTCCCCATTGAAATCAATGGAATAAAATTCCTCCCCCCTCCCCCTCCCAGGCTGTGCGGGTGGAAGGGGGGACACCCCCCACCCAC